>CM074437.1:9533391-10123391 GCA_037101425.1 Elopichthys bambusa
ATAAAATGTTGGTAAGCGCTGCTCCTAAACTCGCAGAAAAAAATCATAAGAAATACATGATACATATAGAACATTTTTTGAAAAATTAAGTTAAGTTTGCTTCCATAATTAAAGACCTTGCTGAAAACTGGTGCTGATAGACACTTTTGAAATTTTAGGACACTTGAGATTTAGGATAACTACTGACCTTTATACATAATTCACCCAGAAATGCCCATTCTGCCATCATTTACTCAACCTCACGTTATTCAAACCGGTATGACTTTCTTTCTTTTGCGGAACATATAAGAAGATATTTCGAAAAATGTCTTACTGTTTTATTAGTCCATACAATGTAGGATGTTGTTTTGGGCCCCATTTATGGACAAAATAACAGTTGAAACATTCTTTAAAATATAATCTTTTTGTGTTCCATATTAGTAAGAAAGTGATACAAGTGAGGGTGAGTGAATGATGACAGAATTTTAATTTTTGTGTGCGCTGTTCCTACTCATCAGTCTGTATATTAAATATGGTATTATACAAATAACACAATATACACATGTAAATGTGTAACAGAACATAATTTAAACTAAACATACCTTCTAATAGGCAAACAGCAGCAAACCAAACCTGTTCCGGTTATATTTTTCAACAAGTGTTTTTGCTTCCTATCTTTGAGGCCCATTTATAGACTATATATGTTGATGACATATTAGCAAGCTCGTAGACAATTCTTTCCAAAGAACTGAAACATCCATCATTCATAAAAGTGTACATATTCCACCCCTTGCACATTCATTTATTAAATACTTTTGGCTAGTTTTATTATATTTTCATCTACCAATAAGAGTAAAGTACTCTTTATAATGCTTAAATCCATTCTGAAGAGTTCCATTAGTCACTACTGATACTTTCCTTGACCTCAAGAGGCAGTGTGTCAAAAAGATGATCCTCCACAAAGAGGAGGTTTTTCCGAAGAAGGCGACACTGGCCAAGTTGGAATGGAAGGCAATCTAAGCAGTTCCCTTTGAGCTCAAGTTGGGACAACTGAGCTAACTGCCCAATGGAGTCTGGGATGGAGGTGATGCTGTTATGACCCACAAGTAAAACCTTCAGTTTGGAACATTTGAACAGTTGATTAGGCAAAACTTCTACCTTGTTCCCTGTGATAGCAAAATGTTGAAGGTTGTGAAGGTGTCCAATCTCCACTGGTATACTTGAGATAGAGTTGTGGCTGAGGTCAATGTGCCTCAGTTTGGGCAGATGAAACAAAGCTGGAGGAAGGGTTTCCAGTTTATTGTGACAGATAATGAGGGACTCCAGACTCTTCACTAGGCCTATCGATGGTGGAATGGCAGTGATCTTGTTGTACCACAGCTTGAGACACACCAGTCTTCTCAGGTGCTGAAAGCTGATGATTTCCTCAATGGTCCGGATATTGTTATTCTTCAAATCCAATTCTTGCAAGCTAGCCAAGCTAAAGATGGCATGGGGGATCCTCTCCAAATCACAGTTCTGGAGCTCCAAATCAACCAGGCTGGTCATCTTCTTGAGACTGTTCAGTACCAGTAATTTAGTCCCATCATTGTGTATCACCAGTTTGACGAGATGTGGTGACAGTTCTGTTAGATTTGTGGGTATTTTGTTGAGATTGCTTTTGAGATACAACATCCTTAAGTGTCTCAGATCTCTCAGTGACTCCAAACCGATCATCTTGTTGTGTTCAGAGTTCAAGTTCCCAATCAGGTTTAGTTCCTTGAGGCTCCTCAACAGATAAATCCACGCTGGGATTTCTGCAACATCAGTAAACTTAATGTGAAGGCATCGCAGATGGTCACGGAGAAAAGTGAAAGCGGTTTGTTCGACTTTAGCAGGGCAGTGATATAGATGTAGTTCCCGTAGGTTGGTCATCTGAGAAACTTTGGCTGAAATCCTAACCTCAGGAATAAGCTCTAACTTGAGGATTTCCAGATCAGTGAGGTCAAATACCGCATTAGGGAGTCCTGACAGCATAAAGAGGTGTAGTTCTTGTTCATCTTGAGCATTGGATGTTACATGCTGACGTAGTTTTTCAAACGTCCACTCGTGGTTAAGGCTAATTTCTCGTAGTTTGTTCTCACTTACCTCAGAGAGAAATACGCCAAATCGTTTGGAGTACAGCTGATCGTATTGGTCAACCATGTGTAGGAGAAAGGCAAAGTCATTCTTGACATCAGGAATATCACTAAAGCTACTTTCCTCTCTGACTTTTTCAAAAGAGTACTCCTTAAGTGGTCTCCTGAAGAGCCAGTAGAGTGTATACAAACACACCAGTCCATAGAGACATATCATAGCCATGAAGGTGAAGAGAAGTTTCCTTAACATGAATGCCATGTTGTGCGTGCAAAAGAATTGATCATACCCGGTCAAACTTTCGATTTTAGGTTGGCATATATGGCAGAAACTGATCTTTGCAGCAAAAGTTGATGTATAGCTCAAAATCAAAATGATCTTTAGTGCTTTTATTGCTGTCTGAGCCACATAGAGTTTGTAGATGAAGTCACTGTCTTCAATGTGAGCTCGAAATTTTCGCACTTTCTCAAAAAGAGCCTTGGCTTGTTCTCCATCTTTTTTGTCTAAGGTAGTCAGGCTGGGAGCTTCTGCAATGAGCTTTTCGGTAGGAAACTGCACTGTTGGAGTTTCCATCAAAGGAGTAGACTGACTGCTGTCCTCCGAGGATACATGTTTCTGGAAAACCGCACCGCCTGTGAATCTTTGCTTGTTTTCCTCAGAATCTTCACAAGCGGTTTCGGACAAAGCTTTTGTTGTCCATGGCGATTCAAAGCACCGCCCCAAAATGGAAACAAAGTGTTCAATCTTTGAGCTAGTCTTTGGGTACTTGAACCAAAAATTGCTGCTTACCATCAGCATTATGGTGTGTATGAGGGCAAGGTAAGGAAAGTATTTGTTATACCATGGTAGGGCATCATGGTAGCACATTTGGTTGACAAAAATATACTGCTGATAGTCCAGGTTTGTTTTAAGTCCTCTGGGCTCAGGTTGAGACCACATACCTTCTCTTTTTAAGGGGGTAGGTTGAGTGTTAAGAAGTTCATGTGCAACGCTGTCCGGAAGGTCTTTAGTCGTTGTGGGTCCAATCCCCAGAATGGATGTTGAACATTCCGGTCGATTTTGTGTTGCCTTAGGGTTTTTCTCAAGAATGGGAAGACATGCCACTTGGTCTTTGGATAACTGCATAGTCCCGGAAAAGATGGCTAACATCAACATTACCACCCCAATATAATCCATGAACACATCCCACCATGGTTTCAGAATACGATAGGTTGGCTGAATGTCATTAAGGGAGGCAACTTCAGTGAGACTAAACATCCCTGTAATAAAGAGGAGTGCAGTCAGTGCATATGAAGCCAGTGCATGTTTGAACAGAACTAATTTGAGTCTTTTACTTCATGTCTCAAATGTTAATGATGTACACATTTGAAAGTCTTGGGTGTTTACTCCAAGATAATATAAACACATTTAAAATAGTAGATTTACATTTAGTCATTTGACAGATTCTTTATTTGAAAGCAACTTGTGTACAAATGTGTTTATAAATGAGTGAGTTAAACCACGCAGAGTGCATGTACTGCCTAAGCAGTGTGCACCATTCGTCAAATACCTGCTAGCCACATGTGGCTTCAAGTTACAACATGAAAGGTCCAAACCATCTCAAGAGTGTGTTATGTTTGAAATGGCACTTCACTGCGAAGTCTTACATGTTCGTGTGGCCAGAAAAAAAAACGTGTCCATCCGCTTTGGATTTATTTCCTGATTCCAGGTTAAAACATTTTTAATACTCAATGTGGTATTAATATCCCAATTTTGTCTTAAACTTACTCCCAGTGGCATGCACACAATTCAAGTGCTGCTTTATTTGATGCCTGCTATTTTCTCTGTGTTGCGTGAGAAACAGAGTCTGGAAACACATAACAGCTGTTAGTCATTAGAATTGTCTGCGTTAACTATTTATGGGTTTTAAGAAATATATAAGCTAAGAATCCAGTTATTCTGACTTTGAGGTGATTACATAGCTGGTCATTCCACAAAATGAGTGTCTTATGTGCCTTTATTTTGAAGGCATAGTGAACTTTTCAGGACAATTTCAGGCTTCCTCCATCACTTCAATTCATATGTTACATTTGTCAGAAAGGGGTGATCTTAAAAAAAATACAGAAAACTAAACTGTTTTAATTAGTAAATTCTCTGTCTAAGAGAAACCTTGTAGTGTTATGACAGCAAAAGGACAAATGGCTACATTAAATATAAAACTGACAACCCTTTTACTGTTTTTAAGTAATTAATTCATTATTTTTATAAAATTATTATTATTAATAATAAACTTTTTAAAATAACCTTTTCAGAATAGAAATGTATGCATTTAATCGATGACCCAGTAAATGGAAAACGTTTCCAGGTTGATCTAAAAGGGTTTTTATTAGGCTAATGAAGCGTCTTAAAATAGAAATATTCATATTCATGTGCAGTAACATGATGTCAGAATCTACATAAAAGGTAGACTTAAAACGCGAAACTGCACTAACATAACCTGCAACCCCTGGGAATAATATATTTCTAGGAAGTAGGAAGAAATAACCCTCAAAGACCCAGATAAAAACAGTAAAACGGTCGACTTACTGTCTCTGCTGACGTTTTCACAGGGATGGAAGAGCACGCGCTGTTATCTTGATTCTCATATTGCTGTAGACGCTAGATTTGACAAAAGTTGTCGTTGAGCAGGAAACGGACTACAAAAGTCAAATACAAAATCGCCAACAAACAATCTTCTTTCAGCATAGAAATGTAATGTCCGTCAACCACTGTACACTCTATCCATAGAAGTCTGAACTCGGCAAGAGGTTTAAAACATGCGATTCTTTGTCCGACTTGCTACGACTTGTAGTTCAGCAGTCAAAATGACGGAGTTGCTCCGCTCGTCAGCTGCGTATTTCATTGGACAATGACAGCGCAGCGTTTATGAACCCGCCGGATAAGGTGAATTATCACCAGAAAGTCTTATAGCGCTGAAGACGCCCTGTACAGAAAGCACTGTCTAGATAAAGGTGTTTTTTTAGTTATAGGTGGAGTCTGTGAAATATTACAATTCTGACAGCCATAACCATTTAATAATTAAGACTAACCCCGTGCGCTCTTTCTTCTTCTTTTTTTCTTCGTCCATTCTTTTATGAGGAAACTAGGACCCAGATGCTTAAATAGTGCAGCATTGTTTGGCTGGCACAGTGTGCAGGAAATGTCTTTGTAACAAGCCAACCCACCCTAAATGTTTTTTTCATGTTTCAGCTAGTTTGAAAGAGGAACATATTTTTTCCTTTGCTGTCTGGCTGAAATCGTTAACACGCTTATTTTTCTTCCTCTTTCGTCATTTTTTTCCCCCCAACCAGTGTTTTGAATGCTTTTAATCATTCTTTTTCACAAAATATCATATTTAATATATGCTAGTTTATGGCATGAATATTTATTTTCATGAACAGAAGCCCAAGGCAATGAGGAATGACGTTTCTACTCTTTATGCAAGTTCAACACATGCATTTGCCATAACAGTATATGTCACCACCTGTTTATCAGTGCATTTGCTTCTTTAGAGCTCTTGAGTGTCATTAGAAGGGAACAGATGATCCCTTTAGAGAGATATGAGTCTTCTCACAATGGCATGATTATAAGAGGGCCCAACCCTGGGTTTTTGAGAGCACTACTACTGGAATTAAACCCATAATAACTTTGTATGACACATCTACATTAAGCACAAATGATTAATAAATTTAGGGATGGTATATAATTCTCAAATAAAGCATAGGGTAATTGTTGCTGGAACTTTAAAAGCCTTGTCAGTAAACAGCAGAAACGTGACAAATAGTTTTAAAAATGAGACAGCAAATCACATGCATTTTCCGTTGTAGTCAAATAAAGTCATGTGCAGTTCTGCACCTGTGTTATGTTTCAGTCCAGACAATGTCATTATTATGTACGTTTTAAGAACAAATTTGAGTTGAAGATTAAACAATTAGAGTCATATTGTACTAGGCCAGACTCTAACATGTCTGTTGGCTATAATTTATGAAACTGTATATATATATATATATATATATATATATATATATATATATATTTTTTTTACATTGTTTCTGTCTCTCTCTCTCTCTGTGTGTGGGTGTACTGTGTACCTAATCTGCTTCATCTGGGACTGTCCCTTCAACAAATGTGGGTAGTTTATGCATAATATTTCAATGAACGTTTTTCACTAGTTCATTTTAGATTAACTTTAAAATATTACAAACCTCATTTTAATATAAAGATTTGTTTTTATGAAAAGCAAAAAAAAAAAAAAAAAGCAAATCTAATGTGAAAAGTTAACATGATCAAGACACTTTAGTTGAATTCCTGGAATGAAAGATGAAGAGGCTATTTTATGCGAAAATATAACATTTAATTCCTGCATTTTAAGGTTTAAATTGCCCATTTGAAACTTATTCACATGTTGTTGATCATGAATAAATTTGCCGAATTATAAAATCGTAAGTTTGGTACTTGTGGCTCTCCGTCTTCGCCCTGTACACGTGACCTAAAAAACCTATAAATAGGGGTAGCGGGCGCCCATTGTGTTCACCAGAGAGTCACTGCCGTGGACAACTGATACTAACAGTATGGCGTCGACGAGCCGGTTAGTTACATTTCTTCTGGTTTTGTTCCTCTTTGATATCGATCTGTAAACGCATGGCATAGACGACCTTTGAATCTTTCCGGTGTGGGCCTCTAGAATTTTACTCGAAGTTTGTTGTCATCGTGAGGTGATGCGTATAAAGGGGGTCTTAGATAATGAACACTGTCATTTTTCTGCTAGCGCATGTAGGCTAGCAGTTCGCATCTCATGAAATGAAACCAAACGAGAGCTAATTGCAGCAGGTGATTTTGAAAGACTAGCCGTAAGAGATTTGTTTTAAATACGCGCGGAAGGTTGAGATGCCTGTCAAAACCGAGCCAAATAACACAGTCGTCACAGTGCTAACAGCGCTAACTGCACGCTCAAAAAAATTTTTTTTTTTAGTTTAAATTTTTTTTATAGATAAGCAAATAATAGAACAAGCCCTTAACTGAGCATGTGCCGAACTAAAAAAAAATAAATAAAAATAATTTCTAGAGATGAACCGATACTAAATTTCTCCACAGATACTGATAGCAGATTATTCAGAGTGATATCCGTCGATACCGATAGTTTGGGGTTTCTGCCTTTTATACCTTCTTTTAAATAATGATAATTTAATTATGATTACATTATAATTATTAATTATATTTTTATTTTATTTTTTAAAGAAATGCAAATAAAAGCTTTTCTCTCCATTTCATCAGAGTAACTGGTATGAGTTATAAACAAACACACTACTCAAATTAATATTAACACATTAACTAAATTCTGAAGATTACATTTATTTTTCTTAACTTTCTAAATGTTATTCATATAATTACTGTTAATATGGAACATCAAACTGGTTTCTTAGCATTTTCTTTACACAAAGCACAAATTCAGTGCATTTTCCTTCCCTCTTTTGATTGACAGGGTATATCGGCCCTGACTATGGACTGTTTCTAAACTATCGGCCGAAAGCTGATCGTGTGAAAATGTGCTTTTATTGGCTGATTGGTGCATCTCTAATAAATTCAAACAATATATTAGACGCCAAGAAGGATCTGTCATATTTATGTACTCTGTGGTTCTGCTGTGTTTGAAAAAAACTTTGAAAAAGACCCGCCCCCTTTAGTTACTGTTGCTATATCCGAGAAGCCAATGCGATCTCACGCCACACATCATGTTCTCACACAGTGAAAAATACATTGCGGAGCAAAGAGGACACTGACAACGCGTCGACAGACAAGACAGAGCTGGTTACTTTTGATATGAAACAAAGTCTCAAATTTCAAATATTAAATACAATAAATACAATTTTGTGGCTCTTTAATGTGTCGTGACAGATCGCTGTAGCGTCTTAGTTCAAGCGGCCCATGAACCGATCATCTCTTCCTACTAGTTCATTTATAGCATCAAACAAACATGAATGAAAATCATAAGGAATGTTGTTGTTTCAATCACAGAAAGATGTCAGTACACACATTTTTCAAGTTCAAGTCCACCTACGTTAATCTACTGCTTTGTTGGACAAAATGGTGGATTTGGCGTTATGATTGGTTAGATCACATGTCAATCAAACTCCTGGTGAAGGGTCAGTTGTTTTCTCATGTCAGCAGAGTTCACAAAGATTTTTCCTGACCTTTGGAATCTTGTCTGTTTCAGTGGAGACTCTCTTCCCAAGGTGCAATGCCCCAATCACCCCGATGCACAGCTGGTGGAGGACTACAGGGCAGGAGACATGATCTGTCCTGAATGTGGCCTTGTAGTAGGTATGAGTTTCCACCTGAATATTAGAGCTTTAAGTGGACGTTTTTCATCACTTACTTAAATAAGACAATAAGCGTACATTTCCGTTCTTTTGCAGGTGACCGTGTAATTGATGTAGGGTCAGAGTGGAGAACGTTCACCAATGAGAAAGCAACTAAAGACCCGTCTCGTGTTGGTGACGCTCAGAACCCTCTCCTCAATGGAGGGGACCTCACCACCATGATCAGCAAAGTAAGGAACTAGTCTACCTACAGATTTTGTATTTTGAAAGTTTGGTGTTCTTGTCATGATTTTTTAAATACATTTTCAGGGAACAGGTGCAGCAAGCTTTGATGAGTTTGGAAATTCCAAGTACCAGAATCGGAGAACCATGAGCAGCTCTGATCGAGCCATGCTGAATGCCTTCAAAGAGATCAGCACCATGGCCGACAGGATCAACCTTCCCAGAAACATCATTGTGAGTGTCCCAGCCTACTGTTATTGAATTAAAGGGGAACGTAATAATAATGCATTGTAATTATGCACAACACAGAAGTAGCCTAAACCAAACCAAAGAATTATATTGTGAACAATAAACCCAAATAACTACATCTGAATTATGCAACCTATTCATTTCTATCACATATTTATAAATGGTATCAAACAAAAATCTTTTTTTTTTTTTTTTATAAACTCATGTATCATCTACAATTCTGAGTTTCCAAATTGTAAATATGACTTTAACTCTCACTCAGTGTCTAAATCACGTACTAAGTAGGTACTACGTTTAAGTTTGAATTTACTTCATGACCGTTAAAAAAAACTACACTTTATATAGTATGAATATGGGTAGTATGAATAAAATTCAGACATACTACATCCGCCATGTTACTGTCACATGACCTACCAGCGTCAGTTGAGTCGCTTCACTGCCATTTATTTCTCCTGTGGCCTCACTGTTTTTCACATACTATATAGTAGGGAAGTGTTTGATTTCAGAAGCAGCATCAGTGAAGTGCCTCTGTTTAAAAATGGTTTCCTCTGTTACAGGACCGAACAAACAACTTGTTCAAACAGGTTTATGAACAGAAGAGTCTGAAAGGCAGAAGTAATGATGCGATCGCTTCGGCCTGCCTTTACATAGCGTGCAGACAGGAGGGCGTTCCTAGAACATTTAAAGGTAAAACCTACATATTTTTTTCGATGATGTCGGTGTTTCATAGACTAGACTGAATCTACTGAGCATTTGACCAGACATCATGTTAAGTGTATATATATATATATATATATATATATATATATATATATATATATATATATATATATAAAATATGCAGATACAAATATATATATATTTTTTTTTTTCAGTGTTAAAACACTTCCTCTTATCCCATTGTAATATGCAGATACAACTATAAGTGACCCATTTGTAGGTTAATTCTGCTAAAAAGAGTTAACACTGTGGCTTTGTCATGCTAAAAAAATTCCATTGTTTGAGTTTTGTGACCAGTCTGACACAGCAACATTGGCTCAACCTATAGAGTGCTAGTTGGGTTCAGGAAGTAAAAATCCCATTTATTTTCTCATTAGGGGAATTGATTTTTTGCAATAAATTATAAGATGTTAAAGACAGACCTTACTTTGAGCCACAAGGTTGTTAAAGGATTAGTTCACTTTCCAATTAAAATTTCATGATAATTTACTCACCCCCATGTCATCCACGACATTTATGTAATTCTTTCTTTAGTCGAACTTCAACTTACGGAACGAATGCCGTTTTTTTCTGAAAGTAGAATAGGGAAGGCGTAGGACATACAGTGTAAGCTTTTTGAAGAATACGGAAGTGCAGTTTTGGTGGAACCACTTGAAGGCGATCATTTGTTTATATAAAGCGCATACATTTAAATTTTTTTAGAAAATTACCGATCGTTTCACTAGATAAGACCCTTATTCATCGTCTGGTATCGTTTAAAGCCCTTTGAAGCTCCACTGGAACTGTAATTTTTACCTTTTTGGAGACCATTGAAGTCCACTATGTGGAGAATGTTTTCCTCAAAAACCTTCATTTCTTTTTGATGAAAGAAAGAAGAACATGGACATCTTAGATGACATGGGGGTGAGTAAAATAACAGGAAATTTTAATTTAAAAGTGGACTAATCCTTTAATTGATGGTAAATGCTTTTGTCATCAATCTGCATTATTTCAACAATTTTTTTTAAATAATGTTTAACAGCAGAATACCTGGTGAAAAATGATTCTGCAGAGTAATCTCCACCAATCAGAGTTGTTGCACCAAAGGAACACTGTAGTGCCCGCCCACTCCTATGAAGCATTGCAAAAAAACGTAGAGGCTCTCTTTCTGTCTTATATTTTATATATAATATAATATAATATAATATAAATATATATATATATATATATATATATACACATCTTTAAATCAAGTTTTATATTTCATTATTTTGTGAGTTTCTTGTTTCTAAATCAAATAGTGTAATGTTGTGATTCACCTCGTAGCTGGTTAATTCTTAAAAGACTTTTTAAAAATCCCTATGGGAAAAATACGTCTGGAACAAATGTCTCTGAAAAAGTGGACGGGCACTGTTGCTCTCAATAGTATGAGTTTATTTGTTTAAGCAACCAATGGAAGGCAGAGAGAGTGTTCTGGAAAACCTCTTAGTATTGTAACTCCATTTGGTGATGGTAGTAATGCAGAAATGAAACACTTCACCTTTAGGATTATGCTAGTGACTCAAAATACTATGCTTGATGAAGATATTTAGCTATATTTAAACAGGTCTCGATATCAGAGTTTGTTTAATAATTCATATCTCCCTCCACCCCAGAAATCTGTGCCGTGTCTCGGATCTCAAAGAAGGAGATTGGCCGTTGCTTCAAGCTTATCCTGAAGGCTCTTGAGACAAGTGTGGACCTCATTACAACCGGCGACTTCATGTCACGTTTTTGCTCCAACTTGGGCTTGCCCAAACAGGTGCAAATGGCGGCCACTTACATCGCCAGGAAGGCCGTGGAACTGGACTTGGTTCCAGGGCGCAGTCCAATCTCAGTGGCAGCCGCAGCCATTTACATGGCCTCACAAGCGTCTGCTGAGAAGAAGACACAGAAAGGTAAGGGAAAACAGTCCACTCGTGTATTGTGATAATCAAAAACAATTATGTTGCCGTTCTTGATATATGAAGTTATTTTCCTCTCATGCAGAGATTGGGGACATTGCTGGAGTGGCAGACGTCACCATCCGTCAGTCCTACCGTCTCATTTACCCCCGCGCTGCCGATCTCTTTCCTCCCGACTTCAAATTCGACACACCTGTGGATAAACTGCCTCAACTGTGAACACCCATGTGCCCCACGCTCACCGCTCTTTGTACTTTCAGAATTTTTGCCCTTTTCTCTTTGAAATTTGCCTTGAAGGCTCAAGCCTTTTGAAAAGACAACGGCAGGATTCGGCAAAGTACAGAAGACACATTCCAAGATTAAACACAGATTACAGGCTGTATTTTCATTTGTGTGTATATAATATTGTATATATGTCCAAGTGGGAATTTGATTGGTGGTTCCAACTAGGCATATTTCTTACTGTAACATTTTCTTTTGTAGGAAATTTTGTTAGCTTGTTTGCATTATATTTAGTAACTTAATAAAAAATGCTTTTCAGAAAAGCATGGTGAACATCTTGGAAATCCCAAAATCAGGTTTACAAATACCTTGAGATTTGAAAGCGTGTAGCTCACAAATGGTTTTATTCCCTCTTTTTTTATTTCACGAGGGGAACGGTATGACGTGAGTTTCTGTGTTTCTGTTCCTGTATTCGCAGTTCAGTTATTATAAAGATTTTCATGAAACACCAGAGAATCCTTTTTGAAGTGACAAATCATTTACAACCTCTAAAAATTGTTCAGAAAGAGGCTCACAACTTACATAATAAACATTTAATTTTTGCATTCATGATGGCTGACAGTTTAAGCAAAACCTGTTATTTACACCATTGTCAAATCAAACTTCACAACTGTACCATTGAAACATTTCCTTAGCATCATGCTTAGACATATTAGTGGGTAGAAAACCTTTGTACAGTCCATTGTTTCCCACAATTTAGATAAAACATTGATATTTTGGACAAAAATTAGTGCTTCCAGCTTGATAGTGTTCATGTAGTGTAGCCTATATAACACACCAGACCTCAAACTAGTATCTACCCCTCCATTTGGATTGCTCATTACATATATGAAGCTTCTAGCGCATGTTTGAACAACTAGAGTTATTAGTATATTCATGTTGATATTTGGTGTCTAGCATGGATTCCAGTCTGTCATGACTCATGTCCATCATTTATGAGTTTTTTTGTGAACAAAAGCCTACGAAATGAATTTCAGTAGGGAACAACTAGTGCTAACTCAACAAATGAGGTAATGTGATTGCTTATCACAGGCACACACACTACCATTCAAAAGTTTGGGGTTGGTAAATTTTTTTAAATGTTTTTGAAAGTCTCATGCTCACCAAGGCTGCATTTATTTGATCAAAAATACAGTAAAACAGTAATATGTTGAAATATTATAATTTAACAGTTTTTCATTTGAATATATTCTAAAATGTAATCTATTCCTGTGAAGGCAAAGCTGAATTTTCAGCAGCCATTACTCCAGTCTTCAGTGCTATATACACTACCAGTCAAAAGTTTGGAAACTGTAAGATTTTTAATGTTTTTAAAAGAAGTTTCGTCTGCTCACCAAGGCTGCATATATTTAATTAAAAATACAGTAAAAATAAAATAACTGTTTTCTGTTTGAATATATTTTATGAAGTAATTTATTCCTGTTATGGTAAAGCTGAATTTTCAGCATCATTACTCCAGTCTTCAGTGTCACATGATCCTTCAGAAATCATTCTAATATGCTGATTTGCTGCTCAAGAAACATTTGTGTACAATATTCTTTCTTAGATTTTCATCTTTGATGAATAGAAAGTTCAAAAGAACAGCATTTATTTGAAATTTAATCTCTTGTTACATTATAAATGTCTTTACTGTCACTTTTGATTGATTTAATGCATCATTACTGAAAAAAAGTATTAATTTCTTAAAAAAAAAAAAAAAAAAATTCTTACTGACCCCAAACTTCTGAACAGTAGTGTATAATGTTAAAAAAAGCTTTGTATTTTAGATAAATGCTGTTCTTTTGAACTTTCTATTCATCAAGGAATCCTGAAAAAAAAAAGTACACAACTGTTTTCAACATTGATAATAATCATAAATGTTTCTTGAGCAGCAAATCAGCATATTAGAATGATTTCTGAAGGATCATGTGACACTGAAGACTGGAGTAATGATGCTGAAAATTCAGCTTTGCATCACAGGAATAAATTGCTTTATAAAATATATTCAAATAATAAACAGTTATTTTAAATTGTAATAATATTTCACAATATTACTGTTTTTACTGTATTTTCAATTAAATAAATGCAGCCTTGGTGAGCAGATGAAACTTCTTTTAAAAACATTAAAAATCTTACCGTTTCCAAACTTTTGACTGGTAGTGTGTATATACATAAAATATATATAATTACTGACCCCACACTTTTGAACGCTAGTGTAAATCCACTGACAGCTTAAGTCTGGTAAAAAACAAAAACTTTCTCCGACAGAAAAATAACTTAATGAATGAAAGAAGATACATTTCCTGTTTCAGAGCACTATGATGTGTATATATATATATATAAAATATATATATACATATATATGACTAGAGTTGTAATTATGGTAGTAAATATTTGCAGTTTCCATTGTAACTAGGATCATAATGCATTAATACTGTACTGTAGGGAAGAGTATAGACTCCATTGCATAAAAATGGCTAGATGTTTTGGTAATGGTGGCAAATTGTACATTCATTAGATGTATCAGATACCTATCATCTCGGTCTATGGCTTTAAAATACTTTCAAATAATTAACATTGACATTTGACAGACTTTTTTTTAACCACTCACATTTTAAATGCTTCAAATACAAAAATATCAAAATCAAGGCTCATGATTCTCAGTGTAACTGATGAAATTCTGTGGGCAAGATGAATGTGGATGTGGCGTACTGACTTCCACAACACTAGGGGGTGCCAGTAAGACACCTGATTACATGGTTCTCATCATGAGCTGTGGTTAGTTGTCAGTATAGTTAAAAACTATACTGATCAGTTCACGTTTTTCCTCAATCACTGCTTAGGTCCAATCATTTCTGATGAAATGTCAAAACAGAAAAGGGATTGTGGTATTCCTAAAATAACACTGAAAACAAAATAAGGATATCTGCAAATGGTCTGATTCACATTATCTGCATCTGTGTGTGTAGAGGGAGGGATGCCAACATGGCTAACACCAGTCTGCTATATAGTCAAAGTCTACAAACAGGTCCTGCTCGTCCTGGTTTAAGTGCCGGGGTTCTCTGGGCGGTGTCAGCACCGGAGCCTCTGAGGTAAATTCGTCGTCAAAGTTACTAACGTCACTGGAACTTTGGATTGTAGGTACAAATGGTGGCTTCACTTTCTTTGCTAGTAGTCCGTCCCAGTCAATATTCTGGAAAAATAAGGTACAAATAATATTTGGGGGCGGGGGGGGGGATTCTTTGAAGGAGGATTCAAGATATGTAGCTAGATGGTTCAGAACTTACCCTGAAGAACAGATGTTTCTTCACATCCTGTGCGTCACGTTCACCAGCTCCAAGTCGTCGCTCTGGATTCCTTCTTAATAACTGTGTGCAAAAGTGAAAGAAATAAGACTGATACTTCTACAAAACTGAATCCACACTGATAAAGCTGCTCTTGGTACCAACCCTTCTCATAATGGAGATGGCCTCTGTTGAGAGGAATCTTGGGTACCGAACCTCGTCATTCACAATGCTGTCAAATACCTCTTCTTCATCATCACCGGGAAATGGAGACTATGGAAACATGAATCCACTAAGTCACACAGAATGGTTTAAAAAAAAACAACAACAACTCCTTACTCCTTTTGAACCTAAAGATGATCTAGGATTGATACTGATGTCACTTCCACACATAAAACATTTGCTTGAGTGTGAACATAATTATGATCGTCTTCTCATCTAGTCTGTTTTTTATATGTTACGTAGCGTCACAATGTCATATACCTTGAGCAGAATCATGGTTATGAGGTACACTACCGTTCAAAAGTATGGGGTCAGTAAGATTTGTTTTTTTTATATATACTTTTATTCAGGAAGGATGCATTAAAATAATCAAAAGTGACAGTAAAGACATTTATAATGTTCCAAAAGATTTCCATTTCAAGTAAATGTTGTTCTTTTGAACTTACTAATCAAAGAATCATGAAAAATGTATAACCGATTTCACAAAAATATTAAGCAGCACAACTGTTTTCAACATTGATAATTATTAAAAAAATGTTTCTTGAGCAGCAAATCAGCATATTACATTGATTTCTGAAGGATCATGTGACACTGAAGACTGGAGTAATGATGCTGAAAATTACAGGAATAAATTACATTTTAAAATATATTAAATGATAAAACGGTTCTTTTAAATTGTAATATTTCACAATACTATCGTTTTTTTATTTATCAAATAAATGCAGCCTTGGTGAGACCTCTTTCAAAAATATTTAAAAAATCTTGCAGACCCCTAACTTTTAAACAGTAGTATATTTGGAGAGATGAAGTAGAAATGAAGCGGATGAGCTCTGACCTCCCCAACAAGCATCTCAAAAATGAGCACGCCGAGCCCCCACCAGTCCACTGCACGTGTGTAGGATGTTTCGGTTAACACCTCAGGAGCCAGAAATTCTGGAGTGCCACAGAAAGTGCTCGTTCTGTCCCGGTAACCCATTCCTAACACAGAAAGAGGTAGAACATGTGCATCTGGTGCTTGTACAGAGGGTAACACAACAACAAACATACCCTTACCTTCTTTGCAAAGACCAAAGTCAGCAATCTTGACGAATCCTTCTGTGTCAAGCAGTAAGTTATCCAACTTCAGATCTCTGAAGAATACATTGATTAATCCTCAAATGAATTAAATGAAAAACAATGAACATTTGTGTCAACATTTGAATAGTTAAGGGCCCCGATATACTTGTGGCAAAGTTCTTTTTCCTTTTTCTTTCAGGGGTAAAAAGAAGTTAGAAATACGTGACCAGCGAGCAATATACTGTTAGCGAACATCTTAATGCCACCCACACTGACGAGAGTGGCGTTTAGATGAATATGTAAAAAAGAGCACAGTGAGCAATATGCATTTAAGTACGTAAATATAGGAGGATAATATCAGTCATTTGTATTTGCCACACTTCCTGCTACCAGCTGGTGGCGATATGACTATAACTTAATTTTGGCATGTAGGTGTCTTCAGGCCAGGGCACTTATCAAACATGTGAAGTCTGAGGCAGATTGGACATTGTATGCTTGAATTACAACAACTTCCTGTTTCGTGGCATTAAATCACAAACATTAGCACTCATCCAAATGTTGCACGATTTAAAGTGTTTCTAGTATATTTAGAACTTCATGGCATATTAAAATGTGTTTCAGGGAAGAAATTACAGTGCAAAGCATGCTATTTTCTGTTGCCAGCAGGTGGCGCTATGACTAACTGAATATTGGCATATAGATGTCTTTAGGCCAGGACTCTTATCACACATGTGAAGTTTGGGGCAGATCGGACACTCTATGCCCGAGTTACAGCTGCTTCCTCTTTCGAGGCGAAACATCAGACTTTGTCAGGCCGCCACGGACACTCCCTTCAGCGAAAACTCTAGATAGTCGCAATTTAACGTTGCAAAGGCCTTTAGATTAGACTGACCAAATATGATGTTGATCTCATTAAAGCTCTAGGAGGAGTTCGTTAAAGTACAATGTCTGAAAATGGCAAAAACTGCAAAAAATATCTGACTTCCTGTTGGGTTTTCAGATTTTGCACCCAGGGACTTTTTTGTGACTTTTTTTTTGATTACATCTGTCTACCGAATTTCATACCTGTACGTGAAACATAGCGTGAAGAATGCTCAGTTGACATTTTGTAGGTGGTGCTATCAAGCCATTTTGGCACACCTAATTCTGAAACCCATATTAGATCTAAATTTTCACCACTTCTGATGCGTGTGCAAAGTTTCATGAGTTTGTGCACGTTTAGAATAATTGACTGAGCAATTACAATAGGATCGGACCCTAATAATTTAATTTTAAAGCACAGCCACCACAAAATCAGACTTAAGTACCTCCTTTTACTTTAAGATCTGAGGTTAAATACAGATTTAAAATCATAACAAGAAGTAATTTAATAGCTATGATACTGTTTTTGAAATCAAATTTTTGCATAGCTAGGACTGGCATCTAATAATGCCATGGAAAAAACAGTTAATCTTAAGGAATAAAGCATATAAATAAACCCAAATTTTTACTCGCGAAGGTCTGACCTTGACGGACTGAACAGAAGAAATAAACCGGAGAAGATTTCCACGTCAAAGAAGACGGACCTCAGCACACACCTACCTATTACATAATCGCCACAAACCAATAGTAGTTTGAAGGTGTTTACCAGCCAGAGTGAACTTTTCTGGAAACTCCAAATGAACTTTGTTTTGACCTAATTTTGTTTGAAATTATGTCACACCAGTTTGTTCTTCGATTTCACTTAAAGTATATCGGGTCTTAACTACAGAGCACCACCAATTTTTCCACACACCTGTATACAATCTTGTGCTCATGTAAAAACTGCAACCCCAGGACGACACAAGCTGCATAAAACCTGCAGCAATCAAGAACAACAGAAGATGTATTACTGATAAAGGCTTGATTACAATAATCTAAAAAGCACAACTTTTGTGTCACTCACGTGGCCCGTGGCTCTGAAAACACATCGGCATGAATGTGCATCATGAGGTCTCCTCCTGCTGCATACTCCATCACAAAACACACATGCTCCTTGGTTTGGAAACATGCAAAAAGATTGACCAGGAACGGGTGCCGCACGCTGTTCACAGTCTCGAATATCCTCTTCTCACACATCAAACTGGGAAAACAGAAAATATAACAGGATAAAATAAGACAAATCAGCCAGTAGTTGATAAGTGTTGCTCAAAAATGATCATATATAAAATAGGGGAGAAAATGTTACCTTTCAACCTCATCACGGGCAACAATATCTCCCTTCTTAAGGGCCTTGATGGCAAACATTTCACCTGTAATACTGTATTCTGCTAGTAAAACCTGAGGGAAAAGGTAAAGTGATACAGATGTAATGACTTTTACATTTTCTGTGAATGGTGTATGCCTTTGCAAAAGGCAAAAAAAAAAAAAAAAGAAGTAAGGATGTGCCAATATTAAAACAGATGCAGACAAGCTAACAATTAATATCATGTTATGGACAATAACCGATAAATGGTCCATTATTAAATAATATATATATATATTATACACACACACACACACACACACACACACACACACACAAATAACTAACAATATTTATGACTAATGATATTTTAAATGTTACAAGTGCATTTAGGCATCACAAAATTATAATGTTCAGTAAGAAAAACACTCATATAAGATATTCATTCTGAGATTGGCTACATTACATTTAACAGTGTTATTAAATTATTAGTTTATTAATAAATTATTAGTTTTAGTATAGATTAACTTGACGTGAGTGTAAGATGACGACCAAGATATTCTAAATGTAAAAACAGAAGAAATTAGCATGCACAAAAATAGTAAATATCCAATAGTAATATTGCCTTAGCAATCGCCACTAAATTATATATATATAAAATTATAAGCATAAACAGCCTCATACCTTTCCAAAATGGCCCCGTCCTAACACTGCAACACATTTAAAGTCTTTAAGACTGAAATGAAACTGTTCTTCCTCTTCTTCTTCTTCTTCTTCTTCCCTAAAACAACAAAAGACCTTCAGTAATAGTGTATAAAGTGTATATTTGTTAGTACAAGAAAAACATAAGAATTATAAACAGTTCACCTTATTTCTGTGTTCTTTTGGACAGTTATGAGCTGTAATGCTGACGGTTGAGTCTCACGTTCCACGACTTCCTCAAGGTCAGACTGAACAATGATGCTATTCCTGTCATTTCGGTAGTCAAATGTGGTCAAAGTGTCCTGTAAAAGGGAAAAAAGCCTTTCAGCTGCCACTGTTTATACAAGATGAGACTGGATAGCGGTTATCTTTATGTTAATAAAAGTAACGGTGAAGGCATTTCCTATTCCTTTTAAATGCAAGGGGGCAGATGAGAGACTGAACATGAATTACACATCTGCTTCAGATCTTTATCCTCAGAGTCTTTAACTGTGCTTTCAAGGAAACAGATGGCATCAATTCAGATGCCTGGGTGGCTTATCTCTACAACAACTACATGATAGCGTGTGATGTTACCTGTTCTCGCTCTTTGTTGGGGATCTGGTTCTCAGGCAGGACTTCTCTTATACTAACAGGAGAGTAATGCTTTGGTGTAGTGTCTTTGTCAAAGTCAAGTTTTGTCACTATTGGGTCACTAGAGAGGGCAGAAAAATACAGACACATAAAGCACTGCTTTGACAAAAGTGACTTGTTTACCAGTGTAAGTGTGTATTTTATATTCATACCTCCTCAGAGCAGGAGTTCCTGGGTGACTGCTGTGTCCAGTCTCAGCTGCCAGTTCGGCCACTTGAGGACTAAATGAGTTATTGGGAGAGGGAATGGCTCTTCTCACCAGCCGGCCCCATGTACCGATGCTCATCTGAGGGGCCCGCAGAAACGTTCTCCCTGCAAACACAGGAGACAAGAAGAAACACATTCATCAGACCCCTATAAACTACTTTACATAGAGATCATAGTAATATAAACAAGAAGCTACAATGACAATAACATAACTTGAACCAAATGGTGTTTCACAAAGAAAAATAAAGGAAGAAGGTGCAGGTGCAGATTTGGGATTGAAGCCCAGGTGTGTTGACAGGTGGAAATAAATCACTGTTTTGCTTTACTACAAGCAAAGTGCCAGCATTATGAAAAGGCACTGCATTGATAATTGGTCCATTCGGAGTTATTTACAGTGCTCAGCGTAAATGAGCACACCCCCTTTGAAAAGTAACATTTTAAACAATATCTCAATGAACACAAAAACTATTTCCAAAATGTTGACAAGTTTTATATAACATCTGTTTAACTTATAACATGAAAGTAAGATTAATAATATAACTTAGAGAACAAAGTTTACTCAAATTAGGGTGATGCAAAAATGAGTACACCCCACTGAAATTCTCTGGAGCAAAGCTATATTAGACAATGTATATAATGGGTCTCTCTTACCATTGGAGAAACCGTAACAGCTAACTTAATCACGTGTGGCTCCTCTCCTCTTCTATCGTGTAATGGCAGTGACATCAGACGCAATGTTCCCTAGTCTGCCTTCTTTTAAAAAAATACATTTTTATCAAGCTAGTCTACATATAGTTCCCAACGAAAGTATTGTTTAGTGTAAAACATGCTAAAGATTAGCAAACAGGATGTCAATTAATTAAATGATTAGCTATTTCCCCACAAAAGCGGTTTAATCACCATAGTGAAGCCTCTCATCCATTGACATCCATTCAAAAAACAGCCTCTGGTCTCCTTCCCTGCGTACCGCCCAGGGGCAATGCGTTAGCATTAGCAGTTACGCTTTTTTGGCTAAAGGTTTTTGGCTAGAGCGTCTTCTGATGAGAAGGGCTGAAGAAAATCAGCATGCAAGTTCACTGCAGTTATCTAAAGAAGTAGAAAGCCAAACTGTGACTATTTCCCATGACACAATACGGCGTACACTGCAGAGGAATTGCATGCATGGGTGCAGTCCATGAAAGAAGCCTTTCCTAAAGCCCAGGCACAAAAAAGCCCGCCTAGAGTTTGCCAGGGCCCATGCTGACAAAGATGAAGACTACTGGGACTCTATACTCTGGAGTGATGAGACCAAGATAAATGTTTTTGGAACATGTTGGATGTTGGATTTCTGAAGAAGAACAGGGTGAAAGTGATTCAGTGGCTCCTGATCTGAACCCAATCGAACACCTATGGGGAATTCTGAAGACACAAGTTGAGCATCACTCTCCATTCAGCATCCAGTCTCTAAAAGAGGTCATTCTTTAAGAATGGAAAAAGATAGATGTTGCAAAATGTCGCCAATTTGTTCATTCCATGCCTAGAAGACTTTGTGCTGTCATTAAAAATCATGGAGGCCATACAAAGTACTAGATGTAGTAGTTTTTGTTGTGGGGTGTACTCATTTTTGCATCACCCTAATTTGAGTAAAACTGAAAAATGTGTCATCTAAGTTATATTATTAACCTTACTTTCATGTTATAAGTTAAACAGATGTTATATTAAACTTAGTCTTGTCAACATTTTGGAAATTGTTTTTGTGTTCATTGAGATATTGTTTAAAATGTTACTTTTCAAAGGGGGTGTACTCATTTATGCTTAGCACTGTAGATTGAAAGCAATCTCTTTTTTGGCAATTTTAATATTTACACCATCTATTCATGAGGATTTCAGTGGCGTCCAGTTGAAAAAAAAAGAGGTTATTTGGCATTTTTAATCAAATTTTGTGTAAAAACCTTTGAAGAGTTCAGATGCAAAAGTCGCTAAACACCACCTCTGTCAAAAATTAGATATTGAGCGAATGCTCTCCACACATAGTATATGTTCATAAAATACTTTCGCTTCAAATCTGCTCAATTCCAGCGTCAGCCCATTCTGAAATACCGGCTCGTTGGCTGAAACTGCTAAATGCCACTTCCATTTGTCAGCAAAAGCCTCCACAGAAGAACCATTTGAAAGACGCAAATCGAATCATATGATTTCAAGATGACTGTGTGCGTATGAGCTGGCTTTCAATTGCCGAGCTGCAAGTTATCATCATGTTTTGTCCATCGTTAAAGTGGCAATGACAGGATTTCGCGAGTAGCAAGTAAACAACAGTATTCCTTTTGCTGCTGTAAAACTGACAGAAACTGATGTTTTACTATGTCTTGTTGTCCAAAAAGGTGGACTTAGAGGTTTCTGCAAAAAAAGCACACATGGCACACAAAAGACAGTCAAATTTGTTAAATACCAATAAACTGACTAAAGTGACATTGTTGAAAATAAGGCATTTCAGTAACTGATTAATTCAATTGTTTTTGGTGCAAGAAACCCTAAATGACTCCTTCAAAGGGTCTGATGAATTGTCAAATTACAGAAATATCATAATACTATGATACTATGTAGAGGAGATGCCCTCACCTTGTTGCTTTGAAAAGATCTTCTTCTGCCTTTGGAGTTTGGTTCTTCGCTCAATGACTGGGTTAAAAAAGGTAACCTGTAACAAAAATGGCTTTTAGATCAAGCTCTAAAAACTAATCAAATTCACTTCAGATCAACTAGGCTCAGTTTCTTTAAAGAAGCAAAGGTGGGAAAACCTGCCCAGGGGTTTCAGGGGCCACTGAGCGTGTGGAATTCCACTGACTTTCTCACAGAGCTCCGGGCTGCTAATCAGAGGGCTCTTTGTGAGAAAGTATTGATTGCTGAGAGACAATATTGTAAAGGTACCTCTGCAAACAGAGTCCCTTGTGGCTCAAGGTAAAGGCACATTCCGTGCCGCTGGTTGTCCAGGAAGTCCTCTAGTCGCAGGAATTTCACTGCACAAAGAGACCGCCAATCTCTCCAATATACCGAGATCTCCAGCTCACGAGACTATGGTATACAAACATTTGCCACAGCATATAAAACAAGATGCAGGAGTGTTGTATCATGTATAAATAAACATGTACTTTAAGTTAAGTTTTACCCGGTCTAGCTCTAATGTAAACTTCTGGTCCCATGACTGATTACTGACAGGTTTCCAACTGGTCTGACCAACTACAGTGTTGTCAAGCTTCAGCACAGCACTAATTTCATCTGGATACAAACAGAAACACATACACATATTAAGCTCCCAACTCCACAGTGCTTTGATTTTTAATTGTACAAAGTCAAATAAAAGACTCGTGAAAAGCCACTTGAAAGAAAGCATTAAGAACTACTCAACTGGACAAGTCATCATTTTTGGAGAGATTTCGAACGCTGGTTCCTCTGCGGTTCCCACGGCTCATGAAAGAGGACCGCGTTTCACTGGGGCTCCAACCGGGCAGTGGCACCGATGTGGCTTTTGACCGACCAGGAACACTGTCTAACAGGTCCTGACATCCCATGAGTCGAACCTCTAATTTGCCTGTTTTAGTCAATAACAGTTACCATTAAAATACACTGCTGTTCAAAAGTTTGGGGTCAGTATGATTTCTTTAAAAAGTTTTTGACAGAAGTCTCTTATGTTATGAATATTATTAAAATGTAATTTATTCCGGTGATGGTAAAACTAAATTTTCAGCATCATTACTCCAGTCTTCAGTGTCACATGATCCTTCAGAAATCATTCTAATATGCTGATTTGCTGCTCAAGAAATATATCTTATTATCAATGTTGAAAACAGTTGTGTTGCTTAGTTCTTTTGAGGAAACTGACACTTTTTTTTTTTTTTTTTTTTTTTTTCAGGATTCTTGGATGAATAGAAAGTTCAAAAGAACAGCATTTACTTGAAATAGAAACCTTTTATAAGACCATAAATGTTCAACTTTAAGCATCCTTGATGAATAAAAGTATTAATTACTTAAAAAAACATCCTGCTTACAGCTTCATATAACACTTAAATAACATTAAGCTAAATCTGAAAGTTATACGTGTTGGTCACCTGTGAGTGCAGCTGGTTTGGTGCTGTACTGGTTCTTGACAGTGCTGTTGTGGTTCTGTGTGGATATGAAGCTCTGGCGGGGACTGAGGGCTGGAGAGGACATGAGCGATAACTCCTCCATGATCAGACTGCTCTTGGGGTGGTTCTTCGGAAGCTCATTGAGTCTCTGCTCCAAGGAATACTTCAACAAATCCAGCTTCTGATTGGACTCATTGAATCTGGCTTGGGCCTGGATTTCACAGAATTACAGTGGAGGAATTAATGGCAGTTACATGGATGCATAGATGAACCTTACTATGTAGATGCCAAGCTTAAAACAACGGCATTAAAAGAATAGTTCACAAACAATTACATTTTTTTGTCATTATTAACTAATCCTCATGTTGTTTCAAACATGTTTAATATTTTTTACATCAAACACAAAAGGAGAATTTTTTAACCAGCTCTTCATGTGGTTGTTAAGTCCACAAATCAGTTCCCAAAAGCAAACAAACGGTGCTAATATACACCCTCATTATATATATATATATATATATATATATATATACACCCTCATATATATATATATATATATATATATATATATATATATATATATATATATATATATATATAAAAATTCACAATCCTAACCTTTATCGCAATACTGAAATCTCAGATGGCCAGACAATGATTAATCTTTTAGGAATCGTTAAAATATTGGTGTCTGGGATGCCATGAGACCAGAGACAATAGCGTACATTGTTAGTTTTTATAGCTTAGCTTAAATTTGGGCTTTAAATAATTTAATAGTGCTCATATACAGCTGTTGAGATCGTATTCTTACTTGAAATGACATGGAATCTTGGACCTGGAGAGGTATTTGGTTAACACTTTACAATAAGGTTCATTTGTTAACATTTGTCTATGTATATTAACTAACATGAACTAACCATGAGCAATACATTTGTTTCTGTATTTGTTCATCTTTGTTAACATTAGTTAATAAAAATGCAGTAGTTTATTGTTTGTTCATAGTGCATTAACTAATGTTAACAAATACAACACTTGATTTTAATAATATATTAGTAAATGTTGAAATTAACATTAAAAAAGATTAATAAATGCTGTATAAGTGCAGTTCATTATTAATTCATGTTAACTAATGTAGTTAACTAATGTTAACTAATTAACCTTATTGTAAAATGTTACCAGTATTTGTTACGTTACGACTATCAAGGAGATAGTGACCATGTCTGTCAAGAACATTACAGAAAATAAATTAATTTTTATCATACACTGCTGGTGGTCTCTCTGACCACCTTGTTTTCAAAGAATGCAAGGGTCAGAAGGTGAAAGCTATAAGCATGTTAAAACTTAAAAATAGTGCTAAAAGTCAGATGTACCATGAGGTCAGTTTTAGACGATGATGACAACACAGTTGAAAATACCTCTGAGTGTGCCCTCTTCTCGGCCAGTTTACCAGAGCCCAACAGCTTCATGACATTCTTGGCCCCCTCGGCCACAGCGTACTCTATCCGTGTGTGATGGCAAAGCTCCTCCACCCGCAGGTCCAGTGGACTGATGATGGGTTTGGCTGCACCAAAACACCACAAATATATTTATTAGTTTATGTTTTGTTGAATTGTGAATGCAAATGCTGTAGGATCTACGTTTGAGTGTTACCAATGACATCATTGTTGTCGAAGCTGAGCTCGCTGGTTTGGCTGGCTTTGAGGATCTGCATTCGGATGAACTCGATCTTTGTTTTGCTGTCTTGAAGCATCTGCTGTGCTGTTGCAAGCAGTTTTCTGTCCTGTGAAGTCAACAACATAGTCATAGAAGTCATGCAAATGCATAAATAGATTTTATGTGATTAAATGTTGTTTGACAGGAAATTCTCTTCTTAATTCTCTCTTAATGTTGGGAGGACTCTCGTGCAGACTGGTCAAAGGCTAAACATATTCCAGGGACTGCGTTCAATCTGAGAGACTGTGAGAAGGAAAGGCTTCCGTTTACAAGTCATTTCCTGGTTGACATCAACCCTTGTTTAATTTCCCATAGGGCTGCACTGTGCTTCAGGCCTGTTAACACTCCACATCCTGACGGTGGTGTGTGTGTGTGTAGCCAGAGGGAATAAGCTCACCGTCAGCGCCACTCCTGTGGTCAAACCTCTCAAGCAAGCTGTACTTAAACATGTCATTAAAGAAAAGCAGAAGTTCTGGGGTCTGTGTTTCTAACAAAGTGAATTTAGATGTATTTTATATGTTGCCCTTTTTTCTTTGCTCATACACTACCATTCAAAAGCTTAGAGTTAGTAAGATTTTTTTTATTTGAAAAGAAATTAATACTTTTTTTTTTTTTTTTTCAATCAAATTCATCAAAAGTGTCAGTAAAGACATTTATAATGTTTCAAAAGATTTCGATTTCAAATAAATACTGCTCTTTTGAACTTTCTATTCATCATCAAATCCTGGAAACAATACATCATGGTTTCCACAGCTCAAGCAGCTCAGCTGTTTTTAACATTGATAATAATAAGGAATGTTTCTTGAGCAGCAAATCAGCATATTAGAATGAATTCTGAAGGATCACATGACACTGAAGACTGGAGTAATGATGCTGAAAAGTCAGCTTTGAAATCACAAGAATAAATTACATTTTAAAATATATTCAAGTACAAAAAAGTTAATAATAATATTTTTCAATATGACTATTTTCACTGTATTGTTGATCAAATAAATGCAGTCTTGGTGAGCATAAGAGACTTCTTAAACTCAACCCCAAACTTTTGACAGGTAGTGTGTGTAGGCTGAGGGCCAAGATGGGACTATAGTGTTCTCTCCTGTGCTTTGTGAACAACAGAATCACAGATTCTACATCACTGGTTTAAAAATAAATAAATAAATAAATAAATAAATACTCAGGCAGAAAGAGTCATTAAATAAAACCAAATGGTACTATACCTTTGAGGACCCATTTGAATACATCTGGATCATGTTCTCGGCCCCCTGCTTCACCTTCAATTCAATGTCATTCTGTTTTTTCAGGGCCGCTAGTCTGCTGCTGCTAGTGCATGTTCGTGCTTCACTTTTAGGGCTGTCCAGCGTAAGAGGGCACTCTAAGAAACAAATGACAGAAAGTTAGTAGGATCCGAAAGAGAAACCAAGGAGCAACCTAGAGTTAAACAGGTAGTTTCCCCCAAAAATGAAAGTTTCATAATCGTTTACTCACCCTTCGTCATTCAAACCTGCATGACAAAGAAGATATTTTGAGAAATAAACCAAAATATATTTCCATACAATGGAAGTCAATGGACCACAGTGTCGTTTGGTTGCCAACGTTCCACTAAAGCAAGTCATACAGGACTGAACGACACGAGGATGGCTTTCATTTGGGTGGATTATCTATTTAAGTGTCTTGCTCAAGGGCACAATGGTGATGATGGATAACCCCTATAGGGGCTTGAACCCATTTCACCAAACAACCACCACTAGAAAGGACCAATTTAGTAATGATACTTTCTTTGGGTCAGGAGTCAGAAGCTGAGTAGTATGAGAGCAACAAAAAAATTAAAGGGTTAGTTCACCCAAAAATGAAAATTCTGTCATTAATCACTCACCTGCATGTCGTTCATCTACAGAACACAAATTAAGATATTTTTGATCAAATCCAATAGTTCAGTGAGGCCTCCATTGCCAGCAAGACAGTTAACACTTTCAGATGCCCAGAAAGCTACTAAAGACATATTCAAAACAGTGTATCAAACTGCCAAAGTCATGTGATTTCAGTAAACGAGGCTTCGTTAAGTCATAAGTGTTTTTAAATTTCAATGGTTTCACCACTAGGGGGAGTGACTTTGGCAGTTTGATACGCGCTCCAAACCACTGATTCAAAACAAAATATTTGTAAAGCTTCGAAGCTTCATGAAGCAGTGTTTTGAAATTGCCCATCACTAGATATTGTTGAATAAAATTGTTATTTTGTTTCTTGGCGCACAAAACGTATTCTCGTCGCTTCATAACATTAAGGTTGAACCACTGTAGTCACATGAACTGTTTTAAATATGTTTTTAGTAGCTTTCTGGGCATCTGAAAATGTTAATTGTCTTGCTGGCAATGCAGGCCTCATTAAGTCATCGGATTTTATCAAAAATATCTTGATTTGTGTTCTGAAGATGAACAAAGGTCTTACAGGTGTGGAATAACATGAAGGTGAGTAATTAGAATTTTCATTTTTGTGTGAACTAACCTTTTAAGTTTATGCAGTTGTCTGTGCTGAGTTCCAGATTTCTGGCTCAACCACAAATAAGCGGAAGGATGTTGCAACAAAAGTACCTGATTCTTTGTTTGTTTAAAAACCATTAAGTCACGTTTAGAAGCTGCATTAATCTTTATGCTTTGAATTCATTTGTCATTATTTTTATTGATGCAGCAAGTTTAATAAGCTGTCTATATGATGCAAGTACTCTCATGAATGTGACTGCTTAAGTCTTGCAGTTTTCCAGGAATGTTTTTGTGTGGCTGTGATAAGGGACTGTGAAAACTGAAATAATTTCAGTGAAGCACAGCACTACTTTTCATGTCCAGACTAGACAAAACTCCCCCACCTCTACAGATAAATGAAACCAGTTAGACTTCTGCTAATAACAAACAAAAACATCAGCTCTCACACTAAGGCGCTTTATGTGACTGCAGAGCTGGGTAATATAAAAAATATGGTGGCAGGCAACAAACACACACAAAATATGTTTTTGATAGCATCTCTGAATTAGACTTCAATAGAAATAAAAGCAAATAACTTGGTATAGTCAGTTCATTTATGTGAAGCACTTTTCTCTCCCTCCACTTTTCTGTTAAATCAACAAGGTTCTATATAATAAAAGGCTAAATAAATTGAAAAAGAAGAGATGTTAACAAATATCACTGTGAAAAAAAAAAAAAAAAATCTTCCTTCCGTTCATTTATTAAAACCTTTATTTTTAAACTTTATTTTTACTGTGTTTTACATTTAACATTTTAAAGCTGCTTGGCAACAATGGCTGGTTGTTAAAAATAATGGTTCCTCAGATTTTTTTTTTAAAACAAGAAATTATTACTTTTATTCAGCAAGGATGTATTAAATTGATCAAAAGTGACCGTAAAGACATTTATAATTTTATTAAGGACCCTGAAGTTTTTTTTATGTTCTATTATTCATCAAAGAATTCTGAAACAAACGTATCATGGCTTCCACAAAAATATTAAGCAGCACAACTGTTTTACACACTGATAATAAAAGTCCTTCCAAAAACTCAATACTTAAAATTCATTTGCTGCATATCCAAAAAAGGATTACACACAGAGATACTAGCAATCTTCTCTTATTACTACACATGCAAAATAATAATAATAATAATAATAATTACGTGCTCATGGCATTTAAAAACCTCAACAAACGTTTTGATCACACAGGACCTTCCTCAGTGTTCACATTCTTTTGAAACATTTCATCTTTATATAGTTTCTTACATAAACACATACATAAACATACTTTCTGTTCCATACTTGTGTTACATCGCATTAGAAGTACTATATCTATTGCACGGAGAAAAAAAAAAAAAAAAAGTGAGCAACTGGTGATTTACTAGCAGCTCTATTTATAGCACTTCTGTGTTCATTAATACGGAATGTCAGGTGGCAACTGGTCTTACCCACATATTGAAGGCCAAAAGGGCAAGAAAGTAAATATATCACATTCGTTGATCGACAAATATAAAATTAAAATTCCTGTTTTTGAGAACAGCTAACAAACGTATTAATTTTTTTTAATGTCATGACAAGCCAATCAATGTCTGCATGGAAAAAAGCCCACTGGACATTTCATTGTTTTTAAATGCATTTCAACAGAAGCCGTGTTGGCATGTACCAAACAAACAGAGATCTATCATTAAACTGTTCTTTAGATTTCTCGTCTGTTTGAAATATGCTACTCTTTCTTAATGATGTTTTTGACATTTTTGCTATTAGGTGTATATGTGGTCCAACATAATGATTTTTTCTTTCTTTTGGAATGTTTAATCTTTCTCCAAAGCCGAATCCAACCATTGTTTCTTATATCCTTGTTCTAAAAATTGATCATACAATTTTCTTGACTCAATATCAAAGTCTATTTGAACATATACATCTTATTCTTAGGAACTGACTGTAGGGTAAACCCTGTTTTAGTAGCTACTTGAGGCAAGCATAGGCTGTTTCTATCTGTCGATTTTCTATATACCGTTGTCGATAAGATTTAATCAACTTTTAAAATGTTGGTTTCTAGAAATAGGAGCTCACTATCGTTGTATTCCATATTAAATTTAATTGAACCACAAAAACTATTAATTTCCTCCTTTAAGCCCTTAAAAAGTAATAATATTCAAATATTATAAAATATTATTGATAATAAGAAAAGTTTCTTGAGCAGCAAATCAGCATATTAGAATGATTTCTGAAGGAGCATGTGACACTGAATAATGATGTGAAAATTCAGCTTTGCTATCAAATAAATGCAGCCTTGATGGGGATATGAGGATAAGAGGATTAAAAAACAAAAAACAACAACAAAAAAAAAAACTTACCAACCCTATAACTTTTGAACAGTAGTGTATACATTTCATATCATATCATCAAAAGCCTGAAAACTTATTGAGATATAATTATTATTATAATTTTATTATTATTGTTTATATCACCCAGCCATATATGTGCCTCTATTTATGGCTCTACAGTCAACCTCAAACAATATGAACCGTCAATGAGAGTTAAACCATTTAGTCTGTAGTTAAAGGATATGATAACATCACAACAAACCCAAAATAGATCTCCAAAAATGCGTTGATCTAAACAAAACTACTTCATAGGCAGCACATATAACATAAGAAGGTTGTTGAAGTTCAGAGCGGAAGCGTGAAGGTTGTCTGCGATTAATAAATCTTCACGGAGCACCTTAGTGTGGGAAGCACATGTTAATGAGGAACAATTGTCTGTTGTTGAGCACCTGCAGAATCCTGAGTCACATCATTACACAAGGCATAAATACAGATGCCTCTGTTGTGGTTATTATAAACACAGAGTCCGCAGGGTAAGAGAAAAACGCACACACACAGCAGGTATTACTAACCTATTACAAATGGACTTAAAAGTAGATTACAGGCCTATAACATACTGGACTAGCAATTTATTTTGTACTTACACTACAGGTCAAAAGATTTTTTTTAAATGTTTTTGCAAGAGGGTCCCTTAAGCTTACCAAGGCTGCATTTATTTGTTCAAAAATGCAGTAAAAACTGTAATGTTATGAAACTTTACAATTCCAAAAACTGTTGTCTATTTTAATATATTTTAAAATGTAATTTATTCCTGTGATGGCAAATCATCATAACTCCAGTTTTCAGTGTCACATGATTCTTCAGAAATAATTCTAATATGCTGATTTGCTGCTCAAGAAACATTTATTATTATTATCAACGTTGAAAACAGTTGTGCTGCTTAATATTTTGTGGAAAACATATTACACTCTAAAAAATGCTGGGTTAAAAATAACCCAAGCTGGGTTGAAAACGGACAAACCCAGCGTTTAACCTAGTTGTTTAACTGCTGGGTTTTGGATTTTTTTGTTTTTAACCCAGCATTTTTTAAAGTGTACCATTCAAAACTTTGAGGAAAGTACAATATTAAAAATAAATATTTTTTATTTAGCAAGGCACATTAAATTGATTAAAAGTGACAGTAAATACATTTATAAATTGTACAAAAGATTTCTTTTTCCACAAAAATATTAAGCAACAAAAATGTTTAACATTTTTGAGCACCAACAATAATTGATAACAACAATGGAGCAGTAAATCAGGATATTAGAACGTTTTCTGAAGGAACATGTGACACTGGAGTATGCTGAAAATTCAACTTATCATTAAAGAAATAAATTATATTTTAAAATATATTAAAACAGAAAACAGTTACTTCAAAAATTGTAATAATATTGAACAACATTAATGTTTTTACTGCATTTTTGATCAAATAAATGCAGCCTTGCTGAGCAGCAAAACATTTTTTTTTTTTTTTTTTTAAATCGTAATTATTGCAAACTTTGAACCAGTAGTGTACATGCTATACACAAAAACAATGTATGCCCTTGATGTAATAAGTAACGTGATGAGGTGCAAAAGGCCTGACCCGGGTCAGCAGTGAGGGCAGCAGCCTCACAAAGTGTACTGTCTGGACTCCTAACAAGTGCTGAGCAACAGATAGCACTATGACATCATCATTGAGGCACTGGAGTGCTGTTGTCTCCCAGCTGCGTCTGGAAGCAGATCTGCTGATTTCTGCTCAGCGGACACAGACTGAGGAGGTCAACACAGAGGTGTGACACCCGGCGACATTCCTCTTGCACTGAGTCACCAAACAAAAACCCCTTCACATCAGATGTTTCCATGCCAGGCTAATTCTTGTCCCGTATAAGGATGTGGTTAGTAGGGCAAGAGATTTGATCAAGCTTCTGGCAGATACCTTTACAACAATATATTACAGTTCAAAAAGGGTTGCTCTGTAATTATTCAGTTTAGATGAACTGCTACGCCTGTATTGTGTTACTGTGCTCACATATCTCGCATGTAATAGCCATTTATTATCGTCAAAGTAGGGCTGGACGATTATGGCCTAAAATCAAAACCTCAATTAACTGATTATTTTGTTTTGTTTTTTGCCCTCATAGTTCACTGACAAGGTTTGTACTGTAAATATGATTGACTAATAAAAGGTGGGATATTTTTTCCTATTGAAAGAGTGCTCTGACATAGCTCACTTTCAGCAGTTATTTTATCTATGGTTCGTAACATTTCTTACAGATTTCTGCTCGTTGTAAATCAGATAAAAATAAATTACCACAGTACCAGTACGTAATGAGATGTGTGTGAAATAGTCATATCGTCTCCCTATTAAATGTGAAGCTGTGGGTTGTAAATAGTTCCTTCAAAAGTAGAAAAATATATGTTATAATAAGTTTTGAGTTTCTAAGCTACTTTAGTGATAAATCACATGACAGAGCTGACAACTAGTTTCTGTGTTCCTCTCTGTTTGCGCGATCTTCACGTTTTGCGCAGCTAACGTTACTGTTTGTATGAGTGTTCGTGCCACAGTGCAGCTGCACGAGCACGGTAGCTCGAAATAATATACATCCAATTGTCTAAAATCGCTTGAATGTCCAAACTGGCAAACCTTAAAACAAATACTGAAAATAAATTTAGCCTTTGAAACTTTCTAAACATTAAAAAAAATATATTACCTGCATATATATGTATGTTTGTGGAAATATTTTATACTGTGGGTAATATTTTTATTGGTTTTGAAAGTTTCAAAGGCTGCATTTATTTGAAAATACAGAAAAAAACTGTAAATATTGTGAAATACTATCACAATTTAAAAAGACCAAAAAAATTACCAAAAAAATATAAAAATTACCAAAAAAAAAAAGTTAAGGTTTTCTATTTGAATACATTTTAAAAAATTTAATCTTCCTGTGACGCATCCTTTCAGCATCATTACTCCAGTTTTCAGTCACATGATCCTTCAGAAATCATTCTAATATGCTGATTTGATGCTCAAGAAACATTTATTATTTTCATCAATGTTGAAAACAGGTGTGCTGCTTAATTTTTGTGGAAACTGTGATACATTTACTTTTTCTGGAGTCTTGAATAGAAAGTTCAAAAGTATTTTTGATTGATTTTAATGCATCCTTGCTGAATAAAAGTATTCATTTCTTTAAAAAAAATTAACCCAAACTATACACACATACACAAAATAGATGTATAATATCTGAATACATAATAGTCAAATTATTCAGCGCTACAGATGCGTTGAAGTTTACTTATGACAGCTTTGCTCATACCTAAGAGAAGATCCTCTGGATCCTTCACCACAATATGAGCGTTGAGTTCCTGCAGCTCTTGATGCAGCTCCTCTAACTTCTTGTTGGACTTCTTGAGCATATTATCAACATATGCCAATCTCTTTTTTTCAGTGGTGACCTTTCTAAGGTTCTCCACCCCCTCTTTGATCTTCAGCTCTTTGCGGATCTCCCTCTTGATCTGCTCCTTGATTTCATCTAGCTTCTGCTGCACCATGGTATCAGACAGGTCAAGGTTGTGCCCCAGGCCCAGCTGCTCCGAAACCATGTGAGCCTGTACAAAATAAAGCTTTTATAGTCATCACAAAATATACTAGCATATTTTGCTGTTGATAGCTTACTACAACTTTCACATAAAGGTCTTCAATCAATTAAAAAAATATAAGAATAAATAAAACATTCTTAGTCAAAAACATATAAAGGAAATTACCTCCTATGGATTAATTCTTGCTTGCAGTAACAGGAGTCATTCTTTATTGCATTAACATCTCCCAGTGCGCCCTGCACACTAACCCCCCAAGCATGAACGAAAACAGGTACACATGCACATTAAGAAACAGAGTATGACTGACATCAGCAGGGAGGATAACTGGTCTGAGTGGGTGAGCCAAATCCTGCTTAGCCCAGCTCTTCATGAGCTCATGACAACATGTAAGAGAACTGACACGGCTCCTCTAATCTTCCTCCAGGGGAAAGTGGAGCCATGAATAAATTTCACAACAAAGCACTGAAAACTTTCAGCATTCAGGTCTAAGGAAGGGTGATGATGATGTTCATCAAATATGCACAGACAATTAGCAAAATATATCTGGATACATTATAGTCATATTATTCATATTACATCTAAATCTGAACATATATAGGGATGCGCTGATAATAATATTCTGGCTGATACTGATATGTCAAGTTATTTTCAGTTATGGCTGATAACTGATAAACGACTTATATTAAAAATGTAATACTATTTTGTCTAAATATATATATATATTGTCAATGACGTGACGTGACAGGACATTTTTTTTATCCAAAGGCCTTAATAATAATAATAATAAGATATGTAATAGATATGACATCCAAAGTATGTAAGGTAGTACAACTAGATCTCTTTTATTGATTCCAAAAGGTTAATTATATTTTGCACATATAAAGGTATTTTAAAGATTTTTAAGTGTCAAAAGGCCTTTCCGTTTAACTGTCTAAAGGCCAATACAGCCATTTCATTTGTGATTAAAATATCTTAAAATGTAATAAATGTATGTATTTTTTATTTTGGCATGATTTTATAACATCATATATCAACATAGTGAAAAATGGTATGACGATTATGTGTAGAACTTTATGCTTTGTTATGAGAAAGAATGTCCGGAAAAATGAATTTCATTGATGTCATTCGGAGTAAGCAATATAAAGGGACCATTTTAGATCAAGTCATGCGGTCAATATCATGTGACAGGATGTGACATCATTCAGACACCTGCAAAGGACCACACATGGGGTGCTTCTCAATTCTTATTTGTGCATCCTCATTTCCTTTCCTCGCTTCCTTTCCTCGTGTCTTAGCTCCACCCCTTCAGGATGCGAGAGAAGGACACAAGGAAAAGACGCGAGGACAGAGGAATTGAATCAAGTGAAATGATATCCTCGCTCCCTTTATCGTCACTTCAAAGCGTCATCAGCTGCACTCGAGGGATCTACCCATATGTTGTTAAAGTTTGGTTATTTAAAAATTTATAATAAATATTAATAAAGCAAGATGCCCCGTTGAAATATGTGAGATGTAAAGTTTATTTAAACTGCAAAAGTAAAGCATACATTTAAATTATTGTGACAGATATGAAGGGGGAGGAGAATTTATACGTGTATCACGTTTCTCGACGAGAAAGACTCCCGCAAAGGATACACCTGTGTATCCTCTCTCATGACTCCTCAGGAAGCTTCCTCGTTTCTCGCCTCCTTGCGGTGCAGTTAGAGAATCAAGATGGCTGAGCTTGATCGGTTTCCGGGTCATAGGATGGAGGACAGAGGAGCGAGGAAACAAGGAGGGATATTGAGAAGCACCCATGGTCTTGAAGCAAAGTAACTAACTCTCTCTTAACTATTTGAAAAATTTATGTTTTCACTTGCTCATACGCATGTCATGTCCCGAAACATCAGGTCATTCGGTACAACCACTATAAAACATGGAAAATGTTGTAATATTTTAAAAACTAAATATAAAATATGTACTACATATAAAATGTTTGATTGTCCTATTGCTAGCTAGCTAGATATCGGTCTGTTAACACTGTTTGAAAATATCGTCATTCGGTATAACCCAAAGCGTCATTCGGTAAAACCAAAATTTTGGTTAAACCAAATTACTTTTTTGATGACAAATTTTGTCCATCTTGTAAAAAATGACAAAAGCAGTGTTAATTTATTATAAAAACCACAATCTCATTATTAACACATGATAAAACTTCAAAAATAATTATATCTCCATTTTGTTTTTTTACACTTTTAAAAACCTTATTTGTCAATGACCCATATATATATATATATATATATATATATAAAAACAGTAATTTAAGTGTTTTGAAAGATTAACTAAAATTCTAAATAAAAGTAAATCTAAAAGGGGAAAATAAGCATGAACATTTAAATATCCAATTTTGAGCAATACAGATCAATTAATATATCTCTGATATCGGCAGTTAACCGATATGGAACAGATCAATTATGCTTCATTAATTCAAAGTATATCTGAATTATGGTAAGGCCCTGTTTCCACTAGGATTTAGTAAGATGCATTTTGGTCAATCGGATCACAAGTTGACGAGAGGGACATACCCATTTACACCTGTTATTTTAATCCATCGCTTTTATCCACTTTCAACCACTTCTGTCCTGATTTCTTCAAAGGGAGGGTCTATGGATAGGTAAATGTTTTTTTTTTTTCAAATCTTTTGATCTAATGGACAAAATAAGCTTGCGCAGTTTACATATGAATGCGCCCATGACGACAGAAAAAAAGCAGCCGCTTTCATTTCTGCTCTGACAGCCGCAAGACCGACCGAACGCAGCAAGTGCGTGTTAGAAATCAGGAATGGTAAGAGAACATTGTGCTTGGTACGTTTTCTGTCTTCAAACCAAACTTGGGGCTTCAGCCGACGAAGTGTAAATCCTGTCTGGCTAGTGCGCTTCTCATAATGTTTACGCATTAGGTCAGTAGGCGGAGACATCATGAGCTTTTCCACTACAAAATCAGTCTGGTTGAATGCGTTTGACTAAGTGGTCGAAAGTGGACAAGCTCAAAAACGTTTTACACCCTGTTTACACCGGTATTTAGCATTGTCCACAATGTACCTTTCCTGTCCATTATAACTAAAAGCAAAACTAGGGGGTGAATCTTCTGAAATTTTAGATTTTGTGACTCTCGTTTACAGTCTTCATGCATAACTTCGTACACATTCCACTGTCTGCAAAAAAATAAAAAAATAAAAAATAACACTATGCTTACATGATGGGGTGAAAATCTCCCTTCATACATTGAAGAAGAGAATCCTGAAGAGCACTTCAAAGAACAACATCACCAGACCTCTCATTCACCACATAAAACCAAATTATACAGCAGTGTCTCTTCCACTTTCCATAATACTCTTGGACTTATCAGCTCTGGGAACAATGCTGACAAAACATGTTTTGGTAACGACGGTGTCATTTCCAGTTTAAAATAGCTGAAAAACACTCTATAATCCTGTTCGTCATTTGAATACACTGTCAAAAATGACGTCTGCCTGCACATGGTTTTGCATACCGGACAAAAGAATTTTCAAATGCTCAGATATCGTCTGTGAACAACATGAAAGGTGATAATGGGTGGACTCAAACAAATAACTATTATAGTAAGAGTGAAAGTCTATATCTAGAAGACTTCCACAATAATGCACTTTTATAATTCAAGTTATAATGGATGACAGCTCATTGCAGTTATCGAAATGCCATCCATTTGCCAAAAACATTATCCTGACAGATCTCAAAAGCAGATAAACAGTTTCTTTGTTTAATGAATAAATAAAATAATTAAATTAGAACAGTTAATATATAGGATAAATTGTTTAATTTGTTAGTTTATATTACCTAACAAACCATGGTGTTAAAAGACAAGTGTAGCCTACATTGTAAACACGTTCAGTTGTAAACACATTCAATCTTGATAACTAGTTTCAAAATGTTAGAAGCAAGACTACAGTTCAGCACTAAGCAAGAAAAGCCCCAACCAAATAACTACAAAATAATTTGTAGAAAACACATCTCAAAACAAGCATAAACCAACAGAACAGAACTTCATACTCAACAACTTCCCAGTAAACTTTACTATACTACGCCTCACTGCAGGGATGCTGAATGGTGGTAATAATGGTAGAGGCGGCAGTAGACTTACTAAACTACTGTTTATTAGCTTTATTTAAATCTGTTTTAGGTTTTGTCTTCAACCCATTTTGCAGTCTAGCTAGGCAGCTCACAGAGTTGAGACACAGCCAGTGGTTTCAATTCCAATCCACCAAAACTCCGTGTTTTCCACTAGGCAACGCCGCATAAAATCAGTCCAATTTTATGTGGAGACACTACTATGACTGCACGGGAGACAATACATGCTCTGAACCCCTGTCATTAGTGTTTTTCATGCCCCGTTCCCCGTTTTCCCGTGTCATGAGCTCTACGGCGGAGGAAGAATCTCGTCCCAAAGGAAGAAAAGTAGTGGTTTGAAAGTGCGCGAGAGAGCTACGCTGAGGGCGCATACTATGTTTCCAAAGCATAAAAGTTGCCCTGCACACTTTACATCATTTAAGATTCTTTACATCAATATTGCACGAGATAAAAAACTTTTCCTACCTGCATGGGATCGGCGGCCATCTTGGTTTGTGAACTCTTTTGAATCAAACTCTGGGGAAGGGGAGGTGAGTCACTCCCAAAAAACAAGGCTGTTATGTTTCCGTCTCAAGCGAAAAGTTTTTTATTTGGCGTACGATCCTTTGCATGGCGGGGAGACGGAGGGGGTCCCATGGTTGAGCTGATGGTTTGTTGTAAATGTAGGGGTTTAGACCCTGGCTTAGAGCGGAGATCCACGCATTTGGGGTGAACGTAGAGCTCTGCTGCTAATATCGGAACAAGGGGAGGCGGGTGGCAGAACGACCCAAGTGCAAGTTTCTGTTCCCGCACCCAGTTCAGCCACGGCTAGTCCACCCTCGATCATGTGATCAATAACAGCTTTACAAAAACGGAGGCTTCAACTAACACAACAGTCTGATTCTACAGGAGCAGCAACACTAATTCTGTTTTAAATGATTCTATAGAACTAGAATGACTTAATTTTTATAACAGTGGTTCTCAACTAGGGGCCGGATCGGGGTCCACTAGGGGGCCCCCATCACAGGATGGCTTAAAATTATTTAAATGATATTCAAATAAATTGAAATTAAAAAATTAAAATTATATTTCTTTTTTCTTTTCTTTTTCAACCACAATAACAATCTGGAATTACTAAATGTATGTTGGGAAGGGGGAGTCTTCAAATATAGGCTAAAATATAGATTATTTTTATAGATGCATGAACAACATTATGTATTGTTATTATTATACAGGTAAATTAATGTCAGTTCATTTGGATTCACTATGCACCAGCAGCAACTTTCATTCAGTAGGGAAGGTTTCAATAGGCAATGCTTTAATTTTATAGAAACACCAATGTATTTTAATTTATAGACAGAACACAACTCATATAAAGGACAAGTCCTTATAAAATCTAGATAAATGAATCAATAATACTCATCAGAAATATGGACTGACAGTCAAGACAGGTTAAGAAGGCAGAAGTATATAGAGAGGAGGTACATTAATCATTCTTCTTAGCCGGGTCACAAGAAAAACATCCATATTACCATAATTACAGATTAGGACATGATGGAATGGTCCTAAATGTATGATGACATCAAGCCTTTAATAATTTGTAGTGTTTTATTATTAAACATTAATAAAAAAAAAAAAAATGTTCTGTTTTTTTTTTTTTGGATGCATAATTTATTGGATTAATCCTGCACATAGTTATCATGCTAATGGTTGCTTTTACTGGAAAATGCTCTTATCTTTTAACTTATTTACAGGCATTTCTAAAGTGTTACTACTGAGTGACAGAACTACCTTCAGCCAACAGAGGGTGGTGTTCTCCATAAATTCTATCAATATATTATTCAAACCCATTAAAATGTATCACAGTAAGTGAAAACACAGCTCATATCACTGAAGAGATCCTTAATGGAGTTTCTTTTTTTATAAGTTTTTAATCATTTTTAAACAAAGCAAATATTACTTTATACACAGCACACTTTAAAGATCAGTCCTTTATAGCAAACGTAACATTTAAAACAAACAAAAAACATTATGATCTCCAAGAGATCATCTGTAGTGGTGAGAACCTGGATTCTCTGGATGCTGCTAGAATTGATTTATGGACAGGTTAATTGCAGGGATACTGTAATTGCAGACCAGGAAGAATATCTGTATCATTACCAAAAGATAAATGTCACTCACACACACACCAGTGGAAGATGGTGCGTTTTCACTCCCTGAAAGTGAGCACACATCACCATTTCAAAACTAACAGACACCACAACTAAATTGCAGGTCCACAACATATAAGAAAGGTCATTCTGTGCAAAACCAATCCATAATTGATTATGATACGCAAGAATGCTCGCTGATATTACTTTTCAGCTCCAATGGTTAACCTCATTTAAACTGCCAGATATTACCATATATGTTGAATTTCCACAATATTAGACCTTCACAAAATGGACTGTAGCTGACAAAGCAACTACTGGGTTATATGAGGTCTTGAATATGAAACTAGGTGCTCCATTAGTGTCTCTTTCTCAGAGCTCAGCAAAAAAATGATGAGCTCAGGACTCCTGTTCGGATATGTTGTGCTCCCTGAGTGAATCCAAGTGGTCGTTTCTGTGTGCAGAAGCTGTTGGCCTGTCCCGCTCACAGTACAGTTTTCCATTCACATAGTGAAAACGATCGCCAGGGACTAGCTGGTTTTGGCAGACAGAGCATACAAAACACTGCACGAGTAAAAAAAGAAATTAAATTACTGTGAAGAAAATGCATTATAAGGCACCCTGCCCCCCAAAAACACACTTTAGCAAGTAAAAATGTAGATAATTTATGAATGAAGTGTATGAAAATAGGTCAGTTTAATAGAGTAAATTACCTTGACATGGAAAACATTGCCCTGTGCCCGCATAACCATTTCATTTGCTGGGATAGACTTACTGCAAGCCCTGCAGGCTCCGCTGTTACCAAATAATCTGTAGTGAATATCATAATCACAGATGTCTTTTAATAAGCAAGTCATTAGTCTTTTTCCTCTTTCATAAACACAGCAAGCCATTTACAGCTTTTAAACCTACTTATTATATTGCTGTTTGAACTCTTGTCCACTTTGTTCACCCAGAAATGTAAGCGTGTCATCATTTACTCACCCCACTTGGAACAAAAACAAACATATTTTAATTTTTTTAGTATCATAAAATGAAAGTCATTGGGGTCCAATGGTGTTTTGGACCCCACTGACTTTAATTGTATGGACAAAAACAATTGAAACATACAGTTTTTTTAACAGTATTTTTAAAATATTTGTGTTCCCTTTAAAGGAATAATCCACACGGTTTGGTTATCATCATTCTTGAAAATATCTTCTTTTGTGTTCCACAAAAGAATGAAAGTCACACAAGTTTGGAACGACATGAGGGTGAGTAAATGATGACAGAGTTGTCATTTTTGGGTGGACTATCTCTTTAAGTCTAACCTCATATTTTATTTACTACAGTGACATAAGACTATATTAGACAAACAAAATAACTGCTTTCATTTATCTAGTACATTTGTTAGCTCAGGATGTGAATGATGGTAAAATATTAAGGATGACAATAACAAAACAGAGTTTTGTCCCTGTAGTCTGACCTTATATAGTCACTTTTGCAGAGGATCAAGCCACGCTTTGTGAAACACGATGAGCCAATTTCTGCCAGCTGGGCTTGGCAGCAGGAACACTTGAGACAGTGGCAGTGCCAGTATCCATCCAAAGCAAACAGGAGGAAGCGGTCCAAAATCTTGCATCCACATCCAACACACCGCTTCCATGCCAGGGCCCCCATTCTGACATGAGGCGGTTGTGTATTACAAGCAGTGTTTACCATAATAAATGGGTCACTACCTAGAACAGAGTGAAACTAAACAGATGTTTCAATTATAAAACTGGACAAGAAACACAGACTGTATACAGTTAACGTATTAGGCAATACATTTATTTAACCAGTGGGCCTCTATCTGTATGACACTGACAGACAACAACTATCTTGCTAAAGTAAACAAGTTCACACACTTATACTTGTTTGGCATAAGCATGCGCACTTACCTGCTTTACAACTTCCAGATCATTTCACAGGCTCATAAATACAGAACAAACGATCGCGCGACAAACCGAAGATCGCGTTCAGTCTGACAGTTTGGATGGACACAGACACCGGACCATATCTTGTCTTTAGGCAAAAAGAAATGTCACCGATAAAACTTAATTTACCTATATTTAAACTACGTCTTGTTGGCATATCATCATGAGGTCTGAGCATTGTAAATTAACGGCGCTCTTTACGCTGCTCTGTTACCAGACTTCAATCCCCTTTAAACATCCGTGAGCTGACGTCAGGCGCGCTTCAGCCAATCAGCAGTGACTTAAATTTTGTTCTCGTGCTGAAGCAGATGCAGTATTTAGATGCTGCATTATTGATGCTATCTGAATGGCGCAGTCGTCATTTGACTATATTGAATGTACTATTTACATTTTAATTGTACATCACAGAAATTGAATTGTCAAAGTGACTTGAAGTTTAGAAGAACTGCCTCACATTTCTCATGCGGAGTCGTTTACAATAGAGCCTTAATCACCCATATTAAAGACCTAATTACACCACACACACAGCGTCATGGCCAAATCACTATGAAAAGAAACCTTGACAGCAGTCTGATTGGGTGGTAATAGAAAATCATCCGTGAGAAAAGGATCCTGCCTTTCTTATCATCTGTCTGTCATTTAGCCATGATTACCATCAGATTAAATACAATCAAAGCAGTTTGGTTGAAAAGTGGTAGTCATGGGAACCAAGGAAAACAGTTTATCTTAATTCAAACATGCACACTCTAGATTACACAGATGTAGGAGCTGAGAGGGGGGAAGAGGGTTGTGTTTGTTGGCTTCTGTCACTCATTATGGTGTATTATGTCACTATTCAATGCAGAAAATTAGTCTCTGATGACATGACAAAGCTGTAGCGTTGATGTATGTGCTGTTTGCTTTGAGGAACTAAAACTTTCTATCTCAAGGTTTGGTTTTATTTTGAGGCTGCTAATGTCTGCAACTGCACTCTGTTGTATGAGAAAAGTGCATTATACCCTACTACCATAAAAATCCTGTTTAATTTACATTTTAAAATTCACCATCAAATGTACAGTGACAATGTTTCAGGAATGATGGGATGGCATATTGGTGCCTGTATGTTTTACAATTATACATTTCATTGAGATGTAATGTTAATATAGGAATGTACTTGATCTGCTTTTTACCTTAAAATGTATGTTAAAAAAAAAATAGATTACCACATGATGAATCCAAGTTCATCGCAAGTGGCCTGTCCAAGAAATGTGGCCAATACTTGTTTATAGACGGCGCATAGGGTCATACACACAATAAAAAAACACCATCAGGGCAACACGCATGACACTATATACTGAAAAAAAAAAAACATTAACTAAATTACAGAAAATGTAAGACCTTATACAATACTACTATCAAAAATAAGAAGAACAAAACTTTATACAAAAACCATACACTCTAAAAAATGCTGGGTTAAAAACAACCCAAGTTGGTTTGAAATGGACAAACCCAGTGACTGGGCTGTTTTAACCCAGTAGTTGGGTTAAGTGTTTGCCCAACATGCTGGGCAGTTTCATTTAACCCAACTATTGTTTACTATAGTTGGGTTAAAAGCCCAAATTACTATATGGCTGGCTTAAAATGAACCCAAAATCGGTTGGAAATTAAAAATCAGACACATAATTACTATAGGCAACAATATTAATCAAAAGGTGAACATTTATTATTAAGCAATTTAATAAATGTTTATTGTTTAATTATTATTCATTAAACTTGTTAATAAATGTTCATTTATTAAACATTTATTAATAAATGTTCATTTCCAGCACATTTTGGGTTCATTCTAACCAAGCAATACAGTAATTTTTAAACAATAGTTGAGTTAAATAAAACTACCACTGGGTTTTTCCATTTTCAACCCATCTTGGGTTGTTTTTAACCCAGCATTTTTTTTTTTAGAGTGTACACTCAGAAAAAAAATGGTACAAAAGCTGTCACTGGGACAGTACACTTTTAAAAGCTTCTAATGTGTACCATTTATATACTAATATGTACACTTTTGGTACCAATATGTACTTTTAAGGTACTAATAAGCACACTTTTGGTACAAATGTGTATATTTTTAAAGAGTACAGCCCCAGGAACAGCTGTTGTACCTTTTTTTTTGTGATGTGATGTCATGCAGGGACCTTTTCTTTTACTGTTTTTCCCACTGTAAATTATATAGTAATTCATAGTTTTTTAAAACCACACATTTGACAGTATTTTACAGTAAAATTACATATCATGTGATGTTAAACCATTTAAACCATAAACCGTAAACCGTTTTTCAAGGTCACTTGCATACTTTTTTACTGTGTACGTTAAAAAAAAAGGGACATATGGACTGAATGCACATGAAGCCAGACTAAACTCGGCATATATGTAATTATCAATGTTCTGCATGAGCTATTACTTTTTTCAGCCCCTATTGTTGGTTTTGCCTGTCTAGATTTCCTGTAAACGAGACTAGCACCCCCCATCTCCTGGATCATTATGTTTATGTAATGAGGTCACAGTCGTTGATCTAATGGTGGAGCGCAAAGTTTGAAATGTGTGGAGGAAGGGGGGCGTAATGGAAAATAAGTAATTTTCTCCACAGCTCCATTACTTTAATTGTTTACTGAGCAGAGGCATGTTGTGATGTTTCAGGTAAAGCACAGGAGTCACATTAACAAAGAGCATGAGCTGTCTGAACATATACAGTTAGATAAACATCAGATGGAAACCGTGAGACAGAGGCCTCATTATTTAGAGCTGGAAATGACCGATGTCTTTTTAGCACAAGATTTTCAATATTGCTCAATAATTAAATCTACGAAACATTTGACAATGATGTGCATTTCTGTCCTGGTAATTAGAAGAAGATTTCCAAACAAATCTACCAAATTACGTTAGCTGGTTATTTTAACGAAACAATTTCCTCTAATTAATGTATCCTTTCCCCACCAACTATAGCCAACAATTATGATGTTCATTAAAAATGAAGGGAAGCTCAACTGTCGATCAAACAGAGAAAGGGATTGTTTGAAAGGCCCTTTATTTGTTGCTGTGACAGCTCAATCACCCGTCATGATCTAACCAGGGGGGAGGTAAAAACCGCCGACAATGACCATCAGAAGCTACAGACAGCCCTTCATTTGAGTGCTAATTAGAAAAATTATATCTCTGAAAGGCAGCCTGGTATCTGTTCCCAGTGTGTTGAGAGAGACAAGCTGAAGAGACAACAATGAGTTAATAGAAAAATTAATTATTTACACTATTATCTAGGCCATGCCATTGAAAGAATGACTCAATAATGCTTTAATTGTGTTGCTGATTACATTTCCACTGAGATGGACTCATAAGCATATCACCCCTCTGATGTTCATTAAATGTATGTGCTCCGATGAGATAACATGGATATTGCACTGGTGCACATCACTGCTTGAGTACATCTCAATCTCATGTGTTAATGTCAGTGGTGAGCTCCTTTGTGGAAGAAGAGAGGTTACAGACCAAGGGGTTACACCCAGTTATTCTAGATCAAAAAAGTTTGTGGTGGTTAAAAAAGATTTTTTTTCTCCATAAAAGACCGTTTAAAAGTTTGAGGTCAGTTTTTTTTTAAAGAAATACTTTTATTTAGCAAGGATGCATTAAAAATACTTTATGATCTATGATTAACATTGATGTCACTTTCACACTTAATACATTTGCTTGAGTGTGAACATGAATATGATTGTCTTCTCGTCCAGTATGCTTTCATATGTGTTAAGTAGCGTCACAACTTCATACATCTTGAGCAAAATGATGGTTATGAGGTACACTACCGTTCAAAAGTTTAGGGTCAGTAAGATTTGTTTTTTTTGTTTCTTTTATTATGATAGGATAGTATAGAGTGGACAGGAAGCGAGGTGAGGACGGGATCGGGAAAGGTCCACGAGCCGGGACTCGAACTCGGGTCGCCTGAAGCGCAACGGTACTATATGGTGGCGTGCTGCCCACGAGGCTATCGGCACCGACAAGTTTTGCTTTTTTTTAAAGAAATGTATTCAATAGTGACAGTGAAGTCAATTATTATGTTACAAAAGATTTCCATTTCAAATAAATGCTGTTCTTTTGAACTTTCTATTTATCAAATTATCCTGAAAAAGATATCACATTTTTCACAGAGATATTAAGCAGCTAAACTGTTTTCAACATTGATAAGTAATGTTTCTTGAGCAGCAAATCATCATTTTATAATGATTTCTGAAGGATCATGTGACACTGAAGACTGGAGTAATGATGCCTAATATTCAGCATTAAATTGTAATCATTTAAATTGTAATAATATTTCACTATATTACTGTTTTCACCATATTTTTGTTCAAATAAATATATGAAGAAAAAAAAAATGAGACATTAAAAAAATAGTACCAACCCCAAACCTTTGAACAGTGGTGTAGGTTTAATTTGTGTTTGTGTTGTTAGTAACAAAAAAGGCAAAAAATATTAAAAAATAAACAAATGAAGTCTAATACAATTTTCTCATAATGAATGCTATTTCTGAAGGCCCTCCATATATTTAAGCTTCTCCTTTGTTTAAAAAGAAACTACTTTTAGAGAAACAGACTGTGCCATTTTATCAAAATTATAATGATAAGGGAATAACAGTGAAGAAAAAAAAGCTCTTTTTATTATGGCTGACATATCCAAAAATCAATCTGTTTTCAAATCTACCTCAGCACTGTCAGCAGAAAAGAGCAAAGCTCCTAGAGTCTCATTTATTTAAAATGAAAAAACAAAGAATAGAGCAAATACAGGCTCACATGGTGGCACTGCAAAAGAAAGATAGTAAAACTGATAGCTATAGGCTACTCTAGTGATTCATATACAGTACAGATTGATTTTGATTATCTAAAAACATTCAAAAGAATCTGTAAACCCCAAAATATATATATATATATATTTTAAAGTAGCAAGTGATAATCTTTCATATTTTGTCTTGGAGATTTTAGGGGCAAATGTGCAATCCAGCACCCATTACGTGCACAAATGTGTAGTTGATAAAGGTCGTGTACATAGAAAAACTGAAATTGTATAATGTACACAGGAGACAAAGTTCCATTTTCAAAAAGACATCAGTTCCACTCTTGTAGTACCATTAACAAGGCAAACAATTTCATATGATGGTTGCCTATTTCCACATTGATGTTGATAATAGCAATCTATGCAACTATACTGACATTTCACCTTGTAAAACAATTCCTCACCCTTTTTACATGCGGAGATGTCAAGTCATATTTACATTGGCTGTAAAAACAGCTCTGTGTCATATAGAGAAAAAAAAAGGCACAGTCTTTCAATGAACACATTTCAAGTCAAAGATCTCTAAATCATAAAGCAGCAAACTAATGGTATGTTTCCATGAGAGGCTTGACAAATCTTTGAAATAAAGTATGTCTGAACAATATATATATATATAAAAAACATGATAATTCAGACGTAAAATATATAAAATCAAGTTTTAAAGAAAAAAAAAAAAAATTCTGCTTACCAAGAACCAGTAACGATACAATGATCCACATGCATATATAGTTATGTTTGCTTTTGTTTTTATCTTCAATTCTTTATCCTCCCACACTTCAATGTTTGGTCCAACTGTAACTGTAATGACCAGTATCTACATAAAAATATATTTTCTGAAATAGCTGAAAAACTGCAGGGATGAACCCAAGGCAGAAGGTTCTGATTTAAAAATGGCAAACAGCAATTGTGGATACATTTTAAACAAAAAAGTCTGGTATATCAAAGACAAGATATATGTTAACAATGTATACACCCACATCACATCTGTGTATTTCCAATAAATTCCATAAACAGCAAAAGTCCAAGAAATAAAGTACTCATTTTACTATACTGAAAAAAAAAAAAAAATACTATACTTTCTCAGCTTGACAAAGAACTTCAAGAATGTTTAGTAGTCATCTGTACTCTTTTTACACTTTAAAATAAGATGTAAAAATTCTCAAAACAGTATTATTCAGTCAAAAAATAAAAAAACTAATAAAAAAAATAACCCTTAATGTATTAAATAAGGATTAAAGAAAGACATGTGACAGCACCTGTATAAAACCCATATGGCAGAAAGGCGGTGGTTGTCTTGAATAATGATATGAACAAGATCTCAGTCACTTTTAATGCTCATTCAAGAGCTTTTAACCCTTCTTTGAAATGATATGTATTGGGGGATAAAGCTCATGACAGCTGATTGGCCCCAAGACTCTTCCCTGTGGCACATACTAGTTTCAGCTGCTCGAAATGTACATATCCAGATAGAGAAGAGTCAGGCAGAATGCACATTTCAATGTAATGTGTCCTCCTCCAGTGTTTCTGACCACAGCATACAGCGTTATAGAGTCTCAGGTAGTCTTTGGGTAGATTTTCTCATAGAAAAAGTTCTGTGCCAGTAGGTACAGCTCTCCATCTTTTTCTCTCACTGCATGAGCCCGAACGTACTGGAACTGCTCTAGTGCAAACTCATAAAACTCATTCTCCATTTTCCAGATGTCTGACTGCTGTAGTCTGGCTATAGACTCTTTGGTGGGTGGCTTCTTCTCACTCGTTTTCCTTAGGTGCGATTTCTTCCCTTTAGAAGTAGACAAAACATTATTAGTTTTAATGTGCTTTATGTATTCACTTAAGAACTGACAGTGCATCATACCTGTCCGATAGAGCTCAGTGGCCCCCTTAAAAAAGCGAGGAAGTGCCGCCTCCAACATCATAACAAAGTCTTCCAACTCCTCTGTCACCCCAACTAACATATATTCATTCACCAGGTTGTATTTGGCTTGCTCCAAAGCCCATTTGCTGCCAATGTTCCTGTGAAAAAAATAATTAAGAAAATGTGGTATACCCGAAATATGTATAAAGACATTGAACAGCCTACCAGCATTCAGAGTAATGACCACAGAAGAAGGGAATCTGAAGCCACAGTTTCTCTGGAGCACAGTCAGACCCTCCAGCAGCTACACACTCATCAAACGTCTGAAACACACACAGATCTTACAGTTTACAAACAGACTTTGGAATGTTTGTCAGGAATGTTCTGGGTTCAATATTTGATAAGACCTGGGTATACTTAGTTTTTTCCCCCGCGTTTGCTAGTGTACGTGCACAGTCGAACGCACAGCCTTGCAAAGCATACTTTGTATACAGGCGTTCAACGTGTGCGCAGTTTTAAGGAATCTCTCGCCACAAGTTGTAACCCATGTAAACATCTTTGTATTCTTTAATGCTGGACTTGTGAGGATACTTTCTAACCTGTTTGCACAATCTCTCATCTATGTAGGCATCCATCGTCGCTGTAGCTTGCATGCGTTCCGGTCTGTTCTGTTTATGCAGTTTTTCTTTGACTACCTTGTGAATCGATGGCCCCAGGACATGGTTGTCACCTTGTGGATAAACTAATTACTACAAAAAAACTAAATGGCCATGTGTGACCTGCACGTACAAATATGCTCGGTTACAAAAATCTGGTGGTGCGCATACAGTACTCGCATACTCTTCTGATGACGAAAATCGCTGCTTGTGCACTGTACGCTGACCCTCACAACCGCGTAAAAGATTAACTATACTTTGGACTTAAAAGTCAAGCTTAATTGACAGAAAAAAATAGTGGCAAAAGTCATGGTTACAGTAATGCACTTGATATAGTAAGTAAATTAACAGGGCCAGCATTCAATAAAGTTTAAAAGCGCACACATGTGAATACAATTTTTGGGACAAGTCAAAAAAATTTTATTGTCATTTATAATAATAATTTATCATTTTATAATATTTTAAATTGTATTTATAAATCTTATATAATAATATATATAGAGATAATACATTTTATATAATAAATATAATTTATTTTAAAATATTATTTAGTCATATTTAATAGTAACAATATTTATTAATATTTATTAGTATTCATAATATTAATAGTATTATTTTATAATATTTTTTACTAACATAACCTGTCCAAAATATCATTTATAATAAAATAATTAATATTAATAATATTTCAATTGTTTTTAAAACTCTTATATAATAAATATAAAATTATATTTTAAATGCAATAATAAAATCTATTAATAATATTTAATGATAACATTTATTACTAATGTATTAATAATATTACTATTATTTTATAATATTTTTTTACTAACACCATAGTTGTTTTGTGAAATTAAACTTCAGTACCTTATAGTCGTAAAATTCAGATTAATTAAAAAATGGAATAATAAAAGTTATTACGAAACAACTTTAACTCCCAAACCAAAGACACCAGACTCACCTTTTTGTCTCCTTGCTTTCTGCGTCGTAGGCCGGGTCTGTAGTCATCACCAAAGCGTAAGAAATAGTAGTAAGACACCAGACGCTCAATGGGGTCCCGGATAACATTTATGTAAACAGGCTTTTTCTTCACTCCAAATCTGATAAAGAGATGGGAAGCTGTCAAGCTCCGTATTTCATGTATCATTCCTTGTAAATACAATGTATTAGTGCAGTAGAATTAACAGATGCTTTAGGCATTAAGGCATAATTAAATATTTACTTTCTGCATGTAGGTACAATTTCATAAGACTTGTAAGATATATAGCAAGACCCAGAAAACTGGAAACTACCAATATGATTGTTTTGTTCAAAAATCAGCTGCTAGAAGCTTGCTGCAATTCTTTTCAAAGCCACCAGGAGTCAGCAGCGTCAAATTATTATTTTTCTTTTTGGGGTGTTGGGAACATAAAAAAAAAAATAAATAAATAAAAATAAAAAATGTATTCAATCACAGTGCCTATGCAGAATGTTGGCAAATCACTCCTCAGTGATGTTGGCACCAAATGCAAAACCTGAAACAACTTTAAAGAGCATTTTACATGCAAATACATTGGCTGCAACAGACTGAGGGAGTTTGCACAGGGAAAGACAAGAGCGCATAATACTCACTTGGTGAAATCCAGGAAGGAAACATGTCCGTGGTAGAACGCGGGCTTCATCTCCTTCCATAAGGTCACATTCTTTACAAAGCGTACCTGAAACATCAATAAATTAATTAATTAATCATAAAGAAAAAAGAAGTCAATCTTCTTAGATATTCATGATAGAAATGTACCCATTTTAAGTCCCCTCAAGCCATAATAAAGGCACCATACCATAACATCTGCTGTATTGCTATTAAGGAAATGCTTTGTATCACTTAGAAGCATTTCAGTAAACATTTGGATCCTTCCAGCATTATAATCTGTTGTTTGGATGGTTGCAAGTGGGAGGCACTAACAATGAACATACACAAATTATACAAAACTGACCTGATCCTGAAGGGACATGACAGGATTGTTTTTGGTGGTATTGATGTGCAGCACATGGTAGTGGTTCTTGTTGCACAGGTCATAGGCAATGTTGGTGAAGGAGGTACTGGCTGTTTTGGGCACTCGGTTGTAGATGACCACCAAATCGTCCTCCTCTACCAGGGCCTCCTTCGCCCCCACCTGAATGTGCCGTTGCTCAATCTCTCGTACCTCATGTCTGGCAATGGCTCGTTCTGCAAAGGAGGGAGAGATATGTTCAAACTAATGTGCTTAGCCTCCAAGACAAAAAGATATTTTTTGCATAATTAAATTTCAATAACTTTCCAACAAAATACTGCAAATAATCCTGCCATATATCAGATTCATACAGGAATACTCCAAGTACTGTATGTTTTAATTGCAAAGAATACTAGATGAATAATTATATCCTAATATGCCATTTATTATATTTTTTATTATTTATATTTATGTATTCTGTGGTAGATTTCCCCTACGCACCTGACCTAAATTAACCTTGTGTCCCTGACACCTACAAGAATTATCCTCAGGTAAATCACACTCTGCCCACAAAGGTTGACGCCTAAGTGTAACTGTTCTGACTGCATATGATGCCTAAGAGTTACAGTTACTCAACTGCAATCAACCCCCGTCTAAGAGTCTCACTCTGAGTCGGACGACGTCTTATCCCCTACGACACCAAACCTGGGAAATAGATTTCAAGTGTCTAAGTTTCAGCGCTGCACAATAACCAGAGACTCCAGTTGTTGTCCTTGAATGCTTTAATTAAATAATCAAATCACGGCTGGGAGAGTTCTTATCAGAGAATCTCTCTAATCAAAAGAATACAGAAGGTTTTAAAGGATTTCAGGTACATCATACAGTCAGTAATCGATTACTCATATTATATTAAGTCTGATGATTATAATTCAGATTTTAAAAAACAACATACTTCCTATGCCACACTTACTGGCATTTGATTTAGATCAACTGAATCACAGAATCATCAAATCATAGTTCACTGACTCAATAGTTCAAAACAATTTTATAGACTTTTTACACTGAACAAAAATTATAAAACGCAACACTTTTGTTTTTGCCCCCATTTTTCATGAGCTGAACTCAGACCTAAGACTTTTTCTATGTACACAAAAGGCCTATTTCTCTCAAATATTGTTCACAAATCTGTCTAAATCTGTGTTAATGAGCACTTCTCCTTTGCCGAGATAATCCATCCACCTCACAGGTGTGGCATATCAAGATGCTGATTAGACAGCATGATTATTGCACAGGTGTGCCTTAGGCTGGCCACAATAAAAGGCCACTCTAAAATGTGCAGTTTTATCACACAGCACAATGCCACAGATGTCGCAAGTTTTGAGGGAGCATGCAATTGGCATGATGACTGCAGGAATGTCCACCAGAGCTGTTGCCCGTGAACTGAATGTCCATTTCTCTATCATAAGCCATCTCCAAAGGCGTTTTAGAGAATTTGGCAGTACATCCAACCGGCCTCACAACCGCAGACCACGTGTAACCACACCAGCCCAAGACCTCCACATCCAGCATCTTCACCTCCAAGATCGTCTGAGACCAGCTACCCGGACAGCTGCTGCAACAATTGGTTTGCATAACCAAAGAATTTCTGCACAAACTGTCAGAAACCGTCTCAGGGAAGCTCATCTCCATGCTCGTCATTCTCATCAGGGTCTCGACCTGACTGCAGTTCGTCATCGTAACCGACTTGAGTGGGCAAATGTTCACATTCGATGGCGTCTGGCACTTTGGAGAGGTGTACACAATTTCTGGAAGCTGAAAACATCCCAGTTCTTGCATGGCCAGCATACTCACCGGACATGTCACCCATTGAGTATGTTTGGGATGCTCTGGATCGGCGTATACGACAGCGTGTTCCAGTTCCTGCCAATATCCAGCAACTTCGCACAGCCATTGAAGAGGAGTGGACCAACATTCCACAGGCCACAATCAACAATCTGATCAACTCTATGCGAAGGAGATGTGTTGCACTGCGTGAGGCAAATGGTGGTCACACCAGATACCCCCCAATAAAACTAAACTAAATAAAAACTAAACATTTTAGCCTTTTATTGTGGCCAGCCTAAGGCACACTTGTGCAATAATCATGCTGTCTAATCAGCATCTTGATATGCCACACCTGTGAGGTGGATGGATTATCTTGGCAAAGGAGAAGTGCTCATTAACACAGATTTAGACAGATTTGTGAACAATATTTGAGAGAAATAGGCCTTTTGTGCACATAGAAAGTCTTAGATCTTTGAGTTCAGCTCATGAAAAAATGGGGGCAAAAACAAGTGTTGCGGTTATAATTTTGTTCAGTGTATATCTGTCTAGCCAGCACAGCAAAGTTTTCAACTGTTACAACACTTAATCCTAGTGACTATTTTTCTATTTTCAAAGTTAACTTGTTAGGCCTGTAGGAGAAAGAACGTTAGCTCATAATTAATTAATTTAAAAATTCCATCACAATTCTTATGTACTTAATTTTTTAGACAAAGGTAAAAGAACACTTAATTTCTCAGAACAGTCTATTTTTTTTAAAATGTTTTTGTTAATTACATTATATATATTAGTGTTGTCAAATCGATTAAAAAAAATGAATCCCTCTTTTTTTCTGTAATTAATCGCGATTAAAAACATAGGAGTTTTTAATATTTTTATATTGTAATAATTTTACAGTTTCCCTCCAAATTAATGTAGAAACAACTTAAAGACAGTATAATTTAAATATGTGTTTAATGGCATCTTTTTATGAATGAAGGCCAGAATCACTGGTACTGATGTCTTTTTTTTTTTTAAACATTAATTACAGACATTCAACATTACAGTATGACTGAAAGCTATCAATTTCAACATTTAAAAAATAAATATTTTTTACTAGGCTTTAAAAAATAACTTTTATTTGAAGTAATCTTAAAACAATCTTCACATAAACCATTACAGTAAATGTCATGTTTACCTGTTGCCTTCCAACTGTCTAACAGGTAGGAAATATGCAGAAATTGTCAAACACTTTACAGTCTTCACTGCATAAATTATAAATTAAATTGACTAATCCTTATTAAAGCTACAATTTACTCTGTTACCTTTGTTTTTTGAATAACATTAATGAGAGACAGCACAACAACTGGTTCATTAGGCTGCTGTGACTAAGACCTGCCGCTACCAAACATGACGCGGATCTGACATGCATCTCATTTTCTCACAAATCTTAAAGGTCTTTTAAGACTTTATTTAACTAATTTAAGACTGCTCTTATGAGGATACTCGACAAAACAAACATTTTAGCATCAAATGTGTGTGTTATTGTTTGTTCAAGCGTGAAAGAGAACTCGATACTGGCGTGCGTCTTTCTGTGCACGAGTTGTGCGTGTGTCACACAGACAACATTCACAGACAGCGTGTTCTCCTTTGTCTTGTGGCGCTTGAATGGTTTAAAAGCATTTGCATAAATAAGAGCATGCTCATATAATGTAACGCTTGCCAAATTATGATGGGAAAACGGATGCCGTGTTATATATACAGTAGGCCTAATCCCAGATGGATTCGTTGATGGTGAGATTTTGAAAAATTAAAAATTTTATTGGATTATTACAATTAATGGCAAAAGGAAATGTAAACTGATATTTCCTACTGACACACTACAGCAAATTATATAAATATCTGGCTTAAAAATGTTTCTTCTGGTGAAAATACTAACGTGCCTAAGACTTTTGCATAGAGTAATGCAAAATACAGTGAATTCATGAACAAAATGTAAGAGGTTGAAACAGAAAAGGTCCTTTGGCCTTGTAATACACATGAGATCTTGAGATGGAAAATTGACAGTGTACACAATGTGGTGACAGCAGTGTGTGAATGTGAGCTGGAGTCCGGGCAGCTGCTACTCTGAGGTGATGATGTCAAGCTAACCACAGCACATTCCCGCCTAGCTCCCACTGCTCTCCAGTCTCTAGCCATCACATGTGGACAACTGCTATCGCCCATGACAACAACTGTTGCTATGCCACATTATGATGTCAGACTCTCCCACGACAATAGAGAATATCTTGTCACTCTTGCAAAAAGCATTTTGATATTTTAAAATTCTGAGGAGAAAAAAAAAAAACTCCTGAAAACAAAGACTAACCCTATAGAATTAGAAATGTGCCTCTGTTCTTGTACTTGTTTTTGTGTGTGATGAGTTATAATGGAAAATGTTTTGACTCTGAGGTAATAGAGGAGTCAGGGTTCAAGCATTTATGGGTAGACGTGCATGTGGAAGACTGTTTCACCATCTCATTACTGGTGCAATACCCAGCCTAATGTAATAATATAATTGCAAGTTAATGAGAAAAACACCCCCAACCATTGCCTATTTCCTACTTGATGGACACACAACTGCTGCTTTATGCTGAGTGAAAGCGCTCATTTAAAAACAGACAGGCGGCAAGAGAGCCCTCAGGCTCACTGTGTGTAACTGATGCTATTGATGACTGCAGAAATTCACTTCTATTGGCCTTTACACACTGCATTCTCTGATAAGCACATAATTCACAAGTACAATGACTTATTTAATGTTACGGTTTTTTTCTTGTACCCTGAAAACATTACTTAAAATTTACATTTACATTTAGTCATTTAGCTGATGCTTTTCTCCAAAGCGACTTACAAATGAGAGTAGTAGAAGCAGTCGAATCAACATGAGTACAATCCAAAAACAGTACGTAAGTGCCGTGTCAAGTCACAGTTTCATCAGTAAAGTGCTCGTAGCAAGGTTTTTTTTTTTTTTTTTAAATATATACACAAATAGATGGAGAAAGAATAGAAAGTTGAAAAAGAAAGTAAAATATAAATAAAAAGTGCTATATTACTATAAATGAATTTTTGCAGTTGCTATAGTGTTTTTCACTTGTATATTTTATTGTATTTGTAACATACATTTAAAACTTAGCAACTAGATTTAAAAATATAAAACATAATTCATGATGTGAAATGACAGTGCAAAAAATGTTAATGGTAAAGGTTATTGTTTTGTTCCAGTAAAGGCCAAAAATAATAAGATGAGCGAATGAAATTTAATATCTACAAGTGTCAAGCTGCTCAGGAGGAGATGGGGATTTATTGCAGTCAGCTGCCAAGCCTGACGCATTATACTCTGACCGATGTCTTTTCAATGATTCAAATCAGGTTACAGTCTTTCCTTAGATAGAACAAATAAATCCAGTCAGATTTGCCTCTGAGAGACTCTACAAAATGGAGGTCACTGTGGGGTCATTTTTATGTTCAAGCTTGAAGAAATCATGCCACAACAACATTTACAGCCTTGGTAGAGTGACAAGGCTGAGTGAGAGAAATGGAGTAGTGTAGTGTCTTTCACACTTGGTTCTATTGCCAGTGTTTACTTTTGTTGCATGGTAATGATGATGCAGGAGAAGGCGGCAAAATGCATAGCGTTGCTCACCTTACTTTAGATTTTGGTTTTTGAACCTCTGGTTTTGTTTTCAAAGCGTCAGCACATAACGGCACTTGCGTAGTGCAAATGTACTGCAAATGCTCTAAAGAACACAGGAGAAATGACATTCTCTCTGCTTGCAGTGCGTCAGTCAGGCTTTTCAGGAAGTGAGTAAGAACACGCAGAGTTTTATCGAATCACATGTCATCAATAGCAGTTCACTTTCACAATTTAGTATGATTGCATTCATATCAGCAGCAAACTGTACTTTTTATAAGGACTTTTTATTTCCAGCCTTTTTATGAGGACTCGGGTATAGTTCGTGGGTCCAAACTAGAGTTCGGAAAACAGCGTTTATATCATCCAAATGAACCGAACTTGGCATCAGTTGAACCCGGGTGCCAGCGTTGGATGTAATGCATTACTAAGTAATTAGTTACTGTAATTTAATTACTTTTCCCTTGAAAAGTAAAGTAAGGGACTACTCTTAATTTTTCTGTAATTTAATTACAGTTACTTTTGATGTAATTGCATTAAATACTATACAGACTATAGATCAATTCTATAAAAAAAAAACAATAGCTAATGTTAAAATGTTATCATGTTTTAATGTCAACTTCTCCCTTTAAATACTTTGGTCAGTTCAAGAATAATTTATGCAGTATTATATTATTTATTTGAAAGAATTAAAAAATGTAAAATCCTTTCATGTGTATCCTTATATTATTCAACTGGTCAGGTTGATATGGGATTTAGAAAGTAATTAGTAATAAATAATGCAATACATTTTAGAGAGAGTAATTAGTACAGTAATCTAATTACACTGTTGAAGATGTAATTAGTAGCTAGTAATTAATTACTTCTTTAGAGTAACTTACTCAGCACTGCAGGGTGTGCACCAAAAGTGCTAGTGTGAAAGTACCCTTAGTAGTACAAAAGAAAAACAGACCTGAAGTATGTCCTGTGTACAAAGAGGCCATAAAAATCAAGAAATGCAGGCAGCTGTACGCCTCTGATATTCAAAGGGGCTTTGAAGTTTTAATAAATAGTTAGTAAAGCATTACGTTTATAATCTGCCCCAGGTTATGTACCATCTGGTTACACACAAGACGTAGCCCACCAACTGACACCAACAATGTTTATATTTTATATATATATATATATATATATATATATATATATATATATATATATATATATATATATATAAGTAAGATTAGTATGTATAAGGTGTAAACACACTACCACTAATTTTTCAGTTTGTTTAACCATTAGGTTGAAATTATCATCATCACATGTAGACTAAACTGTATTGATTTGGCTTTCGGTTAACTCATAAAATGGATTTACAATTTACAGGTATAAGAAAGATTTATGTAACACTGACAAAACTCAGTGTCACACATAGTACTAAATACTAGTGTACAATATCATTCAATATTTTGGGGTAGGAAAAATGTTTAATTTGGAAAGAAATTAATACTTTTATTCAGGAAGGATGCATTAAATTGATCGAAAGTGACAGTAAAGCCATTTATAACAAATATATACATATATACAAAAATGTATCACCGTTTCCACAAAAATATTAATATTAAATATTAACAACTTTTTTGTACATTAGTAATAATAAGAAATGTTTCTTGAGCATCAAATCAACATATTAGAATGATTTCTGAAGGATCATGTGACACTGAAGACTGTAAGTAATGATGCTGAAAATTCAGCTTTGACATCACAGCAATAAATGACATTTGAACATATATTAAAATAGAAAAGTTTTTTTTTATTCTTTATAATTGTAATAATATTTACATTATTACTCTTTTTAATTAACTTTTGATCAAATACAGAGACTTATTTTTATTCATATTTTTAAAACATCTTACCGACCCCAAACTTTTGAACGGCAGTGTATACAATGACTTTATATATAAATATTTATTAGTTTGATGAATAAAAGGATTATTATAAACACATACACTTATTAAATTTGACATACGTTTATGTTACATATACAGACTAAAGTATTTGTTTAGTTGGTAACACTTTAACAAAGATTAATAAATGCTGTATAAGTGCAGTTCATTATTAGTTCATGTTGACTATAATGAATCTTATTGTAATGTTAATATCAGCATTTACTAATTAGGGTCCAAGCCACTAAGGCACAGGGCCCTATTGTTTTTCTAAGGAGAATTTTTTTTTCCACCATCCAAAGCTTTTTGGGGGCCTTAACGTGCTCAAAAATGATGAATCTGCGGCCATTATGACGCCGCAGAGGCTGGGACCCGGGCATGGCACAGGGGCTCTACGGCACCCCCTTGAATGGGGTCCGAAAACTTGGTCCATATATCAAACACGCTTGCATGTATTGGTATGAAACTCGGTACACATATAGACCTCATCGTGCCTAACAACTTTCGTGCTCTAAGTTATACGGCAGCTCAACAGGAAGTCAGCTATTATGGTATTTGATATACTCCTCCTAGGCGATTAATCTGATCACCACCAAACTCGGTCAGCATGAAGTCAAGACATCGAGAATGCTAAATTGTGAGTGGATTTTTGATATCTCGAACGGTTTGGCCATGGCGAGGCAACGAATATATAGCGAGATAAGGGGAACAGAAAGTGTGTTATAACATCTGCAAACATTGATTGATTTTTATGAAACTTCAGCTGTGTGTTTGTTGTAGGAGGCCGATCACATGGATGTGACTATTGTGAGTCAAAGTTATAGCGCCACCAACCGGCAACACTTTCAAAATGCTTTGAGATCACCCTTTTATTTTTACCCGATTTCTTTTAAACTTCATTAGAATAATGTCAAGACATGGCGAATGTAGACCTGTGAAAAGATTTTTTATATTTTTTAAGCACTGTTGCCATAGCAACAGATCAAACTTTAATATTTGTTTTGGATGCTTTTGAGAATCTTAGCATGCTTCAAATTGCATGAAACTCGACACACATGTCAGGATTGTCATCCAGTAGACATGGGCAAAGCCTTAGAAACGGGCAGGAAGGAGGGCCTCTATAGCGCCACCTTTTAACAAAGGTGGGGGGTTAGTTTAACCTACAGTCACAAATTCGGTACACATATTGTTCTCATTAAGCTGGACAACTTTCTAATTTACAGTGATTAGCTCCGACCAACAGAAAGTCAGATATTTTGGTTTGAATGTGGATTTTTCACACTCTCTCTGTAGATTGGTGCACAAACGATACTCATGGTACTCGTGGACGTCAAAAAACACATGAAGAGAAGTGTTAGGATAATACAACATCAGCAATCACAGACATTCGCATTAAGACTGGATTACATTTCTCAGAGTGAATTTACGCAAATAACAATATGTAATTTGCTCTGGAATTTTTATAGAGGTTGTCTGAGAAAAACACAGTCATGGCAGATTAGGATGATATTCTGCACTCATTTGAAACTGACCTATGACATGAAATTAATTTAAATTTAAACGATCTCATGGATGTGGCTGTTGTGGTTTGTGATCATATGGGCACCAACTGCTGAAGTATATGTGGTGTATTCAAATGACTATGACATAATCCCTTTATATTTATATGCTTTTATGTTTAAATGCCTATTGTCCAGCGTGCACCGTTGCCCTGAAGCCACCGGGTTGGCAGTGCCACGGGGCTTGGGCCCGTCATCGCTGCTTGCAGCTATATTATATTATTAAAATCTTGTTAACATTAATTAATGCACTGAACTAACATGAACAAACAATGAACAACTATATTTTTATTAACTAACATTAACGATTAGTAAATACAGTAACAAATGTATTGCTCATGGTTAGTTGATGTTAGTTAATACATTAACTAATGTTTAACTAATGAACCTTAGTGGAAAGTGTTACCATATGTCATCCGCTGGCTCTGAAACCTTTTCGACAATTAACAGTGCTTTTAAAATAATTAAGCTTCATAAACACGTGGCTATTTTGGATCTAAAAATGTACAATAGTCAATGCGTTGGTGCCAAGCCATAACACATGGGCTTTTCTTTCAAAGCCTCATCAGGGCTAAAAACAGTACCAATTTGAAGTGTGTTTAAATGGAATCCCAGAACTTCCATTAGCAAATGGAGACAAACTACTATCAGGTTATATCAAATAACTTTTCCGATTCTGATGAACCGTGAAAGTGCACGTCAGCTGCCATCATTAGAGCAAATGGAAAAATAATAAATCAACATTTCAAACTAACAATTAATAAAACAGTTTGCACAAGATATGTACTAAAGAACACCCCATTTGTTCACAGACAAGATGTACAACAGGATGACAGTTTCAAAAACATCATCAATTTATGCAGTGCTAAGACTGACAGCTCTCTCCAGGTCTAACCAGATGGAAAACCTTCCTCTCACCTTTCCGCCTGTTAACGAGTCTCTCATATTCCTCTGCAGTTGTGCAACTATTCATAGAGCAAAAACCTGTTAGTTGATGTAACTCATCATGGATGGTGGGAACCAGCTAACCTAAACAACAGCTTGCCAATTTTTAGTGGAAAGAACGTCGCTTATTCAAACAAATGAAGCATAATAATAACTTGAGTATGGCACAGATATATCTCTAGGTGGTGCTGTGAAACAGATATGATGCAGAAGTGATGTGTTACAGTCAAAATGGTGTAGCATTCAGAATAGCCTGTACGGGACATGAAATAGCCCATATCCGATCGCTCTATAGGCATGTGGGTTTGACATGTCTCACTTGTTAGCCTGTGGCCTGTGTTTAGAATCACAGCACTCAACCAAAATACAAAAGCCCCGCTGATGGGTGTACTTCACCGATGTTTAAAATAACTGATCTTGTTCTTTTCAATTGATTAGTTGTAATAAGCAGAAAACCTTTTAATTTCACAGACAGAATTGCAAAAGGGTTTTACTTACACCAAACGTTTGAAATGTAGTGTAAATTAGATTTTTTTTTTTTAAAGGTAATTCCACTCATTTTAAGCAGGTCTTGTTAATAGCCAGAAACACCAGAACTAAACAAAACTAAAGTGCTATTAGATTTAATATGCGTTTATGGTGATTTTGCCAATACTGTAAGCTTGACTTACTGTTGTGACAAGATGGTGAAAAACAGTTTGAAAGCACCATGTAGTCTCAATTCATTCATCACTGAAGAGATTTTTTTGACTTGCCAATATTTATAATTAAATAGTACTGACATGTTATATCTGACAGTGTTGAGCCATATTGAGCACAGTAACCCTAGCAGGAGAACAGTGCCAAACAAATTCATTCAAAATAATGTTGTTGTTTTGTCCCAGTCTTTAGAATCAGTTCTGATGCAGTAGTTCGGTAGTGCAGGTTAAGAGATACATGCTTTATACTGACATAGGAAAATATCCATTGCACAACTAGAGTCAAAACTGATATTGGATCTTGCTTGAATGAAAATGCAGCTGCTGCCGGAGACATGATGGACCATGTAGTCCAAACATACACAAAAATGCCCAATACCGCCCTAAAAACAGTACTGAGGACACAACTCACACTTTTATGAATATGCTTGATGATAATGTTAACAAATTAGAGCAATACGAAAGACTATGCTGATTTTTAGTATAGAAATGATTTCAAAATACTTAATGGAAAGACTCTTACCCAGCTTCCCCCGTGACTCCTCAAGCTTCTGAATTTGGTTTTCCAAAAAGATCATCGCAATGGCGAAGGCCAACAGAGCCAGGAGCTGAAACTTCGGCGGCATCTTTAACCTTAAAAGCCCCATCAAAAAATCCAGCAGAGAGAGGACATACCAACTTTATGACCCAGATCTATGGATACGAGCAGTGCTGTTATTTTATGATCTCCATAATCAGTCCTCGAATATAAACACAACAAACTACCCTACAGTGGACGCTTACTACCCCAACAAAAACGGTTACGCTTAAAATATTGTATACTTTGTTGTATAAATCAGAATAGCTCAGACTATCCCGTAGTTGAGTAGCAACTGTAGTGTACGCTCAGTTGTTGTTAAATCCTGGGAAGTATAGGCACGTTGTGTCAGTGCGCATGCGCATTCGCCGGGTTTGACGTCAGTCGGTCAGCTGTCGCTCTATGACAGGAGAATCACTTCACTCCTCTACATTCACTGTCAAGACAACACGCCATATTTACCTATATTATATTGATATATTTACATATACCTGACCGTGTATACATGCAGATGTTTTTTAATTAAATATTTTATATTTTTATTGCATATAAATAAGCAAAAGCTCACCTATAAAATAAATCCATAGCATTTCCAATTGGAAAATAAAGTTATATTTCATTAATTGTAACGTGTTATTCCATACATTTGTCTTGTGCGGAGAAACAAAATGTGCATATAACACATCTTTCGTGCCATAAGGGCTTGTTGATAATATTTAGAAATGACAATATTATGGGGTATATAAAAAGAAATTCAGTCAGGTTTTTCCTAACAATTCTTAAACCATTGTACTTTTAAAGCTTTAAAAAATCTAATAAAAAAATGCTCTAATCTATCTAATTTTTTTGGTCCTATTCTTGTTCATTTTTATTCTTCAATAGAAACGTAACAGTTATTATTACTGTTATTAATAATATTTATTATTATTATTATTCCTGTGGCAATGCACGATAAACGACCAAACTAGACACTACTTCAGCTTAGTTTAAAAGACTATAATAAGCCTGTAATTGTTTAATGTCTTGGTTGCCAATTGTTAAAATAGTTTGAGTTTTTTTAAATCAAGGAGAAACTGATATTCTTTCAAATAGTTATTTGGTTATGCTAAGACTTTTATCAATAAGCTCGCTGTAGCGGATGTGTTTGACGCACTTCCTGCTGAACCCAGCGAGAGGAAGAGAAACACTCATGGCGGGGGAAGTGTACCTGCTTTGGTTACTGCCGTTATTACAAACGGTAGGTGAATAAAACCCATCTGTACACGTTGATCTTTGAAAGCAGATACTCAACAGTGACAATGAATCCACATGTCTTTGTAAAATCTGGACTAGTTACGTGGTTAGCCGGTTAGCCGGTTCGCTAATGTTAGCTAATGACGTGGCTCAACTGGCCGATAGTGTAAATAATGCTATTAATCAGTTTACCTGGAGAGAAAAAAAAAAAAAAAAGTAAATCACATAGCATGGTTACTTAGCTTTTAAAATGAACATTACAGTAATGTAAAATATGTATTCCTTTATGTTTACACAATTCTTCCTTCTCTTGGTGATTTTCCAACAGTAGCTGGCATTCGTAAATAGGAAGCAAGTTCACCTAGTGCTATTCCACAGATTTGTCTCGTGTGGAGAAAAAAAAATGCCATAAGGGCATGTTGATTATATTTAGAAAGGACAATATTATGTTCATAACAAGGAAGCAAGTTCACCAAGTGTTGAGGCGAGATGTGTCAATCACCAGCTATAAACAGTACACTTGTTGTTATCGTAGCTGTAGCCAAAGGTTGCAAATTCATGCACCTGTGCTTTACCCTCCATTTGCCTTTTTCTTTGACATTGTATTTGAGGGTCAATAAAATCAAAGTGAACAGCTGAGAATGTCCAACAGGTTTGAGATGTTGACATAAAGGTCTTTTTTTTCTTTTCTTTTTTTTTTCTTTTTTTTATACATTTACTGCTTGTTTTCAGTGTAAACTGTCTAAATTCTGGTCTCATTCTTCCTGGCTTAGCTGGCGTCTTATGGAGCGGAGCTCTCCTCTGAGGCGTGCAGGGAGCTGGGCTTCTCCAGCAATCTCCTGTGTAGCTCCTGTGACCTCCTGGGGCAGTTCAGCCTGAACCAGTTAGACCTTCCATGCAGACAGTGCTGCCAAGAGGAGGCTCAGCTGGAGTCTAGGAAGGTGAGTTCTACTTCTGTGCCAAATCACAAAGTCATTTTTAACTGAACACAGAGTGCTGGAGCTTTAATAAACTTTCCTGCTGTTTTAGGATATATAATAAAAATATATAATACAATTTTCCTGATCATTTACTCACCCCCATGTCATCCAAGATGTTCATGTCTTTCTTTCTTCAGTTGAAAAGAAATTAAGGTTTTTGATGAAAACATTACAGGATTATTCTCCTTATAATGGACTTCAATGGCCTCCAAACAGTTGAAGGTCAAAATTGCAGTTTCAGTGCAGCTTCAAAGGGCTTTAAACGATACCAGACAAGGAATAAGGGTCTTATCTAGCGAAATGATTACGTTTTTTCTGTAAGTAGAATAGGGAAGGTGTAGGACATACAGCGTAAGCTTTTTGGAGAATATGAAAGTACGGTTTTGGCCGAAGCACTTGGAAGGCGATCATTTGTTTATATAAAGCATATACATTTACATTTTTTTCGAAAATGACCGATCGTTTGCTAGATAAGACCCTTATTAATAATCCTGGAATGTTTTCATCGAAAACCCTAATTTCTTTTCGACTGAAGAAAGACATGAACATCTTGGATGACATGGGGGTGAGTACATTTTCAGGAAAATTTTATTTGAAAGTGAACTAATCCTTTAATGTGCATTTGTCATTGATTTCTTTGACAGCTCTACCCAGGAGCCATCCTTGAGGTCTGTGGATGAAAATTGGGGAGGTTCCCTCAAGTCCAAGGTAGATTGAGGATTTGGCCTCAAATATGAGTAACTGCTACTTCAAACTTCATATTTCTTGTGTGATGATTATACAAAAACGACACAGCAATGTAGCAAAATAAAGTTTATTTAAAATGCCTCAAAGGATTTTTTTTTTGTAGCAGCTGTTGCAACAATTTAGCTGTTGTTTTGTTGTTGTGTAGCACAGACTTTCAGAGTGTTTGCTTTTGCACACTTATTACAAAGCAGTAATTTTTGTGACTGCATTTCCCTTCAGCTTTTGTCAGGAGTGACAAGCCAAAGATGTTCAGGGGTCTTCAAATCAAGGTAAAGATTTTTTTTTTTTTTGCTAAATATTTTAGATATTAAGCAGCACAAATGTTTTCAACATTGATGATGATAATAATAAGGAATGTTCCTTGAACAGCAAATCAGCAAATTAGAATGATTTCTGAAGGATCATGTGACACTGAAGACTGGAGTAATGATGCTGAAAATTCAGCTTTGCAATCACACGAATAAATTACATTTTAAAATGTGTTTTAAAAAAAATTAGTTATTTTAATGTAATAATATTACCCAATATTACTGTTTACTGTATTTTTGAACAAGTAAATGCAGTCTTGGTGAACATGAGACATCTTTCAAAAATGTTTAAAAAAAAAAAAAAACTTTCAGGCCCCAAACTTTTGAACAGTAATGTGTGTGGGTGTATTATTTGGTGCAAACATAATAATATTTGTCAAAAAAAAAATTGCTATTATACTTGGCTTAAACACTGGTTAATTCACTGGTTAACCCCTTTTTTTGCATTTCTTCCAGTATGTGAGAGGCTCAGACCCTGTACTAAAGCTGCTGGACGATAATGGGAACATTGCTGAGGAGCTCAGCATCCTCAAGTGGAACACAGACAGCGTTGAAGAATTTCTTAGTGAGAAGTTAGATCGAATTTAAAGTCACCGTTTCATATTTAAAAGTCAGAATTTCACATTTTGTTTTTTTGTTAGAAATCTCAAACTGAATCAAAGGACCACTATTCATATTCATAATAATGGATGCTAAAAACATAAATGGATTTTTTTTTTTAAAAGTAAAAGCAGCGACGTCTGGTTTAAGTTTGTGATCAGGGCATACTGTACTTATTTTGAGTTGATGTTTCTTCTACATTTTGTTTTTGAATTGTTGATGTGCTGAGGCCTTTTATACATCTTGTGTCTGAGTGAAAAGACTGAAGCGTTTTGAATGTGCTGGTTTGGTAAAGCTTGTCTGACTCCCCTTAGCTCATGTTTTTGTAGATTTGCACATTAGTGAAGGCCTGACAGTAAACCAGTCCCTGGAATGTGAGGCCTGAAGACCCTGTGTAACTCTCTCAACATGCTGTTATGGTGGAAATCTACAAGATCTACCCCAGTATGAGAAAGTGGAATCTGTTCATTAAATGTTTGTTGAAAAAATGGAATTTAAACTCGCACACACAAATAAACCTGTTTTTCATATTAATGTTTTTGTTTGACTTTTTGTGAATCGTTTAAGATGTGAAATGGCTGTTCAAGACAAACAACTAGATTTAATATTTAAATTTGTGGTGTTTTCATTTCAGGGCATTTTGGGAATCCGTTTAAGAGTTCTAATGTGCACTGATAAGTGCCAAAATGTTAGCTGACAAGATTTTATTACAGTGTGAGAGTTAATTAATTTAACATTGTCAAACTTTCCACATAGTGTTCTTGCTTCTAATTTACAAACATTTTGAGCAGTAACATTTATCCTGTGATGTTTGTATTTTCACCACTAGATGTCAGCAGACATTTTGGTTGAATTTACTTGTTGGACAAGTTTTGGATGAGATTCTAACCCCTGGTTTCACAGACTAAAATGCATGTTTAAGCTGTTTTTACTGAAAGCAACTTGCACTGACATCTTAAAATATGTCAGTGCCATTGTTTTGTCTCAAGATGCATGCTAGTAATGTTTCTTTCTTTCTTTTTTTTCCCTCGAAGGCACATTTTAAAAAGCTACTTAAATGTCCTAATTGAGCTAAGGCCTAATCCTGGCTTAATGTAAGCCCTGTCTGTAAAACCAGACCAAAGAGTCCAAACCAGTATCTAATGATAATTTCATTTAACATTCAGTGTTAAAGAAATGTCAGTCTAATCTAACAGCCAACAAAGCACAAATTTAAGGATATAACAAAGTAGTAGAACCTTTTCACAGTGGATAAAGTTTCTTTGTCTTAGTATCAGATAGAAAGACTGAAAGGCAATAAAATATTTACGTTTAAAAATATATATCCCCGGTTTCACAGACAAGGCTTAAGCTAGTCCTAGACTAAAATGCATGTTTGAGTGTTTTAACTGAAAGCAACTTGCTCTGACATATCTTAAAATATGTCAGTGCCATTGTTTTGCCTCAAGATGCACACCAGTAATGTTTTTTTTTCTGGTGTATGTTTATAAAAGCTACTTAAATATCCTAATTTAACTAAGGCCTAATCCTGGTTTAGGCTAATCCCTGTCTGTGAAACCAGGCCATAGAGTTTATTTATATTAATAGATAAATAGTACCCATAGTTCAAATTGATGTGTTTTGATTTAGTAACTTGATTACTTAACCAATCAATGACTGTTTTGCCTTATTTCTGACATGACATTCTGATGAATCCAGAAATTAAGTGATATACCATAGGCCCAGATTAGATAAATATATACACTATTGTTGGGGTTAAAACTTTGAAAGCACTGTTGATTGTTGAAAAGGTTTCAGAGCCAGCAGATGATGTATAAACTAACAACATAATATAAATGTATTTGTATAATTGAATAGGGTATGTGTTTACTTTATAATAATGTTTCATTCATTAATCAAACTAATAAACATTTATATATAAAGTCCCATCATATACAGTACCATTCAAGAGTTTGGGGTCGGTAAGATGTTTTTGAAAAAAGTGTTATGCTCACCATGGCTGAATTTTTTCTTTTTTTAAGTAAAAATGTTAATATTGTGAAATATTATTACTATATTTTCAAAGGTAATTTATTCTTGTGATGCAAAGCTGAATTTTCAGCATCATTACTCCAGTCAAAAGAACAACTCTCACCTTTGATCAGTTTAATGCATCCTTGTTGAATAAAAAAAAAAAAGATTTCTTTAAAAAAACTTAATAAACAAAAATCTTACTGACCCCAAACTTTCGAACAGTAGTGTACATTTATAAATATTTAAAGTAAATTTGTATAGTCTGCAGATGTCTGCAAACGGGAAGCTCTGAATCACTGATTAATGCTGCATGTTTGGCACATCTTCCTGTTCACAGATTTACACAATGTGTTTAGAGTCTTTTTTTATTATTATTATTGGTCCTAACAGTGTTAGTCATCAGTTAGTCACCAGTTAACAATGAAATTACAAGCACATTTTGATAGACCGGTCTTGGACAAATTACTATGCCATTCATCTATTTCCAGAATGTGCCATGACATCTCTGTTTTTCAAAATCTGAACTTTAAAAATGACTCAACATCACAGTTCACAGTGTAACAGCACACTCTTGTGGAATGTAAGCTACTGATAGGGAGTGCTTGCTGATCTACTTTTTCCTGATTCCCACCTGCGTTGCTTTGTCCAGCTGTACACACAATCTTACTGCATATTTAAAATGATTCTAAATGTTGAGATAAAAAGGGTTTAATTGTTAAATGTTAAACTAACTAAATGCACAGCATAGCTTTATCTGTAAGGATCAGACTTATTGTAGTTACCCCTAATTCGAAAATATTTTAGAAACTTAAAGGTGCAATATGTAAGAATTGTGCAGTTAAATATCCAAAAACCACTAGGCCAGTGTTATATATTTTGTTCACTTGAGTAGTTTCAATATCCCAAATGTTTCCAACTATTTGTAAATCGTGAGAAAAATTGCAATTTTAACCAAGGCTCCGGGACGTGTGAGGAGTCGCCTGTCAATTGCGTCATACCTGCGTTACCCCGTTTTATTTTGTAGAAACCATGGAAACACCAAATGCGCTTTAATATTTACATGTTTTAATAGACAAGGGAACAACTGTTTGGTTACATTTATAGACATAAAACGAATCATTGTTATATAGCTCAACACGTTTAGTCTTATTGTTTTCTAATTTTCTTGATTTTTTGCGAGTACCATGCTTTACCATGCCTCAGAGAAAAACACTATTTTGTGAAGTAGCTAAAATAGCATAATCAGATGCAGCTTTATTTTTAGTAACAGTAATACAGCATTTTTCTCCATGATACAATACGTTTTAAAATTAATTGCATGCCATTTATCAACACAAGCCATCCAGCATTTAATATGATAGTCTAGATCTAGCTTACTGCAGTGTGCAACAGTGTCTCGCAGCAGCCGCCGAACGCACAGAGTAACATTATAACATAATTTCGAACACACTCAAATTTGTCTAATATGATAAATAGTTACCTCATACTCATGACCGGAAAAGCGGAAGCGGCGCCAGCGACTGTGGCATATGCTGCTTCCCAATTTGCATAATATCCGTCCTAAATAGTATTCGAAATAAGAATTCGTATGTCCCAAATCGTAGTATGCTGAAATGAGTATTCCAAAGATACCCGGATGGTCTACTTTTTCCGGTTAGATTTCGAAGTACAGATCCGTGCACACTCTAACGGCTAATATCGCCCATAACACATTGTGCTGTGGAAGAGGATTCAATTAGAACTACAAATACGAATAAAAAGTGTTAAAAACTAGAAACATGACGGGTGTGCGAGACCGACGGTTAAGCAGAGAGGTTAAGATAAAGGGGCTTGAGTGATTAATAATCAGTATCTAACCTGACGAAAAGATATTTATTAAATGTTATCCACATCTGCAATAGCATTGTGAACTTTTATATGCGATGCGTTTGGTCATTAACTTTTAAATGCATCATTATGCAAAGATGAGGAGAGTTCTCTGCATGAAAGACCTATGACTGGCAGGTAAACGTGTGACTACATTTTTCTCCGAAACGGTACGAAATTAAATGTGGAGGATTTTAACTGTGACAAGATGATTGACAGGGATGCATAACTAAGCGACAGAACCTCTGTTAAAGACGCAATTATGAGAGGTAATATGTCCCAAAGCTTGCATACTCTGCTACACACTCAAAAGTATGTACTTTTTCTTTACAAAAAACAGTACATACTGTTAGGATGTAGTATAAGTAGGCGAATTGGGAAGCAGCAATAATAAAAGTTCCGCTGCTCGCGGCATGTGTTGCGCAATCACTCCAGTGGCCTCGTTCAGCTCCCACAACACTTGGTCCTGTTCTGCTTCATACTACAGTAACCTTAACAATAGCATCCATGAACATAATTTCTTCCCGCGTCCTATCCCAATTGTTTTCCACCGGCTGTGAGGTGAAGACCACAAGTCCCAAGATTCCGCGCTCAAACTTGGAGTCATCAAGCTACGCCTTTGTTTTGAATAGGCCTCTAGCGACCTCTAGCGGACAGAAAATATTACATATTGCACCTTTAACTATAATCAAGTCCCGCGAACCACAAACACTGAACGTCATCGACGGCATAGGATGTACGCTGTATGTCACGAATTATCATTGCGCATGGGAAAATTGAACTTATTTTCACTTTTTTTTTTCTCTCTCTCAGGATGAGTAAAAACATACTAGCCCTCCCGGGGTCCAGGGGCAGTAGTTGTGGCAGATCCCTTGCCAAGCACAGGACTGCAGACACTCCTCATCTCTGATGAATTCCATATGCGCTCAGCCTGCAGTTACTGCTTCTCTTGAACATCATAGCACATTTCTTCCATTACACCTCATTATCTACCCCTTTCATCCAAAATAATAACATATGCAAACACACACACACGCACACACATTTGTAGATGTCGATCTATCTGTAAACATTCACAGAACGTTTTGTGGGGTATTACGGGAAGTATTTCAATTAGGCCTGTCGTAATCTATCTATAATAATTTTCGTTCCAAACTAAATTTTAATCATTTTAATGGTTTTAACTGCATTTAATGATTTTACTCCAAAACATATTAATACATAGGCTATATTTATATTCTATAGGCCTATATCTTTTTGGCTTTAATATTTGTATTGAGTGTAATTGTTTTATAAAAGCAATGAGATGTCTTCGATCGGATCTCCTTTAGGATCCAGGCGGTAATGCCTGTTTAAAAGTTGTTATCATGATGTCTTGACTAATTATAACCTATTTCACTATTGTATGATGTTTATTACATTAAGTGCTAAAACAACATGCTTGAAATATAAAATGAATGCCTATGTATTGCATAATAAAACAAACTGGAAACGCAACCAACCATTTTTTTTTATATAAGGACAAGGATTGTGCAATATACTATGTTCTGTAAAAGTAATTTAATATTAATTGATGACGGCAATGTGGTATATTATATAATATTACATTTTTAATAAATTAATTGTCATGCTAAGTACACACAAACATCATAATTTGAAACGTAATTGGGAACTATATTGGAAGCAAAAAAAACAAAAAACAACACCTAATATAAGTTAAGATAGCAGGCTAGTGCATAAGCTAACTAAAAAACAGCAAGAACGGTTTGACTTTACAACCTATAGCTTCAGATATATACTAGTATATGTAATTTAAAAGACATGAATGGTCATTATAACGCATTTTAAACGTAAATCATAATGTGATTTTGCAGGAATTATAACCAGGCGCTAAAAATACTACCCATTAAAAGTCAGTTGAACCAATGGGATCACAGTTTCCACAAAAACATTAAGCAGCACAACTGTTTTCAAATGTGATAAGAAATGTTTCTTGAGATGATTTCTGAAGATCACGTGACACTGAAGACTGGAGTAATGAAGCTGAAAATTCAGCTTTGCCATCACTGTGATAAAATACATTTTAAAATAGAAAACAGTTACTTCAAATTGTTATAATATTTCACAATATTACTATTTTTGATCAAATAAATGCAGCCTTGATGTGCATAAGAGACTCCTTTTTTAAAACATTTTACCAGCCAGTTTTGAACAGTACTTAAATAATTTTGATACCTGGAAAATGTTTGTGCTTTATATGCACACTGAATGGAACATTCATATAAAAAAGAGCTCTTTCCACCCACAATTGCTCATTTTTGTCCAACATGTGGAACACACACGTCGCAGCCAATACTCGGAGGGGGTTTCTCACAGAGGAACATATTGTAGGATTAAGCTACACAAAAACATCAGCAAGTCCCTCCAACTGATATTGGCAAAATATCAACACCTCTTTGACCTCTTTACACTGCACTGTGAGCATAACCCGAAAACGACCTTTGTTCAAAACATCAAGTGGGGCTGACTATATTCACTGATTCAGATTTTTCCTGACAAAGCCTCACTTGTGTCAGCCAGTGTCCATCGAAGTGATGCAGATGCACAGGATAAAAGCTTTTTTGTACCCAGTATCACTGAATAAGAATTTCTGACTCTCATCCCTCACTTTTCCTGTTTCCATCTCTGTATTTCATTGGACTGTTTCAGTCTTCTGACTGGGCTGCTGTTTCAGAAGACGCTTCCTTCCTGCATGAGGGCTTGTCGGTGTCGTATGATCAGTGAGGCTGCTGTTATGAGAAATGTGGAATGGAGCAAAGCATAAACAGTCAAAATGAGGCTTTCTGTCTCTAGAACCCTCTGTAATCCTTCCCATTCCTCGATCATAGTTCAGTTCAGGTCTTGGTTTCATTTGCCTCCTGATCCTGACCTCTTGCACATTTATTTCTTGTTATGTCCTCAGATTTGAGGTCCTATTTTTTCATTCCAGTTGTGGGAACGGTTCGACATTGAGCTCTAGCTGCAATCCCTTTGTGTAATGAGAGCAAGAGATTTTGTGGATGTGCCAGTGCTCAACCAGTCTTTATGGAGGGTGGTGGGAACTTGACCTACATAGTGTTTTGGATTGGTTGCAGATGCTGCCTGTTGAAAAGGGAACCTGCAATTGATTCAGCAAATGCTGAAGGTCCACCAAGCTTTGTCCGTCAGACCTTTAAATGAATCCCAGAAGACATTACTGATATTGATTATCCAACATTGAGGTAGCAAATGCATCCAAAAGCATTTCATTGAACTGCATATAAACAATTAAGCTGTATCATATTTTATGAGTCTTTTCCCCCCAGACTAAAATGTGTAATTTTACCAATATCATGTAAAGTACTCTAGGGAAGCACAGGAGCAGATTGCTGTGGAGAATCAAACCAGTCAGTCTACATAGCTCTGGGTCATTCTGCTTTGAACAGAGTTCTGAGATCACTGATATATGCTGAGACCACTGAAGCTTCAGTGCAGCTTTACCACAACTTGTGGCCCAGAAGGTGGAATAAAATTAAGCAAAGGAAAGTACGACTCCTTAAGGATGAAAACATTGTTCTTTGCTCCAAATGCATGACTCAGTGAGAAACTACACTTTTCCACTTCTGCGGTTTTCCAGCGGATTTGCCACTCAGACCTTCTTGCATGAATACATTTTCCATGGATTTAAATCACATGATCACATGAGCATGACTGTAGTTATATGCACTTCAAATACATACCAACCAATAATGAGCAGGAAAAATTGAACAAGAGAGACAAGATATAATGAAAAACAAACTAAAAGTCAATGAAAATGAAACTGAATATATATATATATATTTATTTATAAAATGGTTAGTTCCTGTCCTTGATTCCGATTGGTCAATAGTTGTGTTTTTTATTCATGATAAAACACTGCTATGACTGCTTCACCCAATGGTTCATCACTACACAACACCCTCAGCAACCACTCTTAGCAACGTAAACTGTATGTTCTCAGTTGATATTGTTCATTGAAGCTGTTGATGTATTACATAGAAGAGTGTTGTGAGAAAAAGATCAAGGGAGCGAGTTTATTACCTGCATTCAAATTTAACATTTTCCTTTAGTCTTTTCAATGTAAAAGTCTTAGACAGTCTTTGCTGCCATCTAATGGCACAATAATGCAACTTCTGTTACTGTTCACGGTCAGGGACTATTTTTTCCGGCGGAAGGAAGGCTTTTACAAAAAGTTTACTTCATGAAAGTTGAATTGCTTCACGTCGTACCTAACAACACCCTTCAGCCTTGACTTATTCACGATACAGCACAGCCTCTCGTACCTTACTGCTTACATATATCATGGTCTTATTTTTTCATTTTCATGGACTTTGTTTTTCATTGTTTCTTGTTTCTCTTGTTCCATTTTCCCAGCTCGTTATTGGTTACCATGGTTTTTGATAAGTTACTAACACCTGTTTCCATCTATCATCTACATATAGCCTAATATTTAAATGTATAATATATAGCTATATTGCATCATCGTCAGGCTGTGTTCATGAAGGAAGACAAAGAACAGGGTAATAAAGTAATCAAAGTTTAATCCAACTGGCAGACAGGCAGGAACACCACAACGTAGTGTGACTGATTGGACAAAGATTGAGTGTACGGGAGGAACTTAAGTAGCAAACTTAACAAGGGTAATTAATAGGACACAGGGGATACAAATGAACTAATGAGCGGGAAAACAGAACAAAGGAACACATGAGTGACAAACTGAAAGTCCATAATGAAACTAAAACAGAACATAACACCCCCTCCGGCTAGGCGCAACCTCACGCCGTAACATGACAAAGACAGGGCAGCCGACAGGACTGGAGAAGGCTTAGGAGGAGGACGAGGTGAAGGTGAGGAACAGGTGAGAGGCTGGGGTGACATGACTGGTGTTAGGACGGCGAGGGCACAGACCCAGAGCTCCTCAGTGCCAACAGCCCGCGGCGAAGATGAGGGAGGGATGAGTCTAGATGGTGACGTGGCTGACGACAGCTAGGGGACGACCTGAGGTGTGGCCGATGGATCTGCCGGCGCAGATGGAGATGCGATGAGCGACATTGCTGGTACTGGAGACCCAGGCGATGTTGCAGCGACCGTCAAAGGCGTAGCCAGAGTACCCGAGGGCTGAGGTGGACACAGAGGGGGAGGAGCCCACTGACATTGTAAGGGTGGAGGGACAGAGTGCAGCGGCGGACCGCAAGTCCATGACAGAAGAGGAGCAACGATGGACCAAGGGGGAGCTGGCAGGACGAGGGAACCCGGAGGAACTGGAAGTCCGAGGGTCTCCGGTGAAGCCGTGGGTGGGAGGAGCCCTGACGGAGCCGACAGAGATGGAACGAGGATTTCAGAGGCCGGAGGTGGAGCCGCAGGATCCTCAGGTGATGGCACTGCAGGTGGACACGACCTGTGGCTCGACGTCAGAGCGGGGCTCCCACAGACAACAGCGCAGGGCTGTGGACCTCTGGCAGCGGCATGGTTGGAGGACTGGCTGAGCTCTGGGGTGATGGTGGTGAGGATAGACAGCGTAACGGTGAGTAATATGCAGTCATTATTATCGATCAGAAACAGTGATGAAGATGCAGGGTGGGAAAGGACGGGAGATGGAACTTCTTCACTGAAGTTAATCAGCCAGTCCTCATCCTCCGCTGTCATGACTCCCTCGTCCGCTGATGTCGCTGGCTCACACCCCTGGTCAGACTTGCGGTAGGGCTGCACATCCGGGGCGAGGGTCACCTCGGTCCTCTCTTCCTCGGGTTCTGGCTGACGCGTCGTGGCGGGTGCTGGCTCACCATCTGCAGGAGGCACACGCGAGTCCTCCGTGGTCGAGGGTGTTGCTACGGGCTCTGGGTCTGGCTGTGCTTCAGATCGGGGCACGACGCTCTCCAGACACTGAATGACAGTTTCTCTCCAGTTCAGTCCGGTGGTGTCTGGGAGGTCGAGGCATTGGTGGAAAGTAGCCCCGATCTGGAACAAGGTCTTGAGGGTCTCATCATCCAGGGAACTGGTGACGGCCAAACAAATAGAGTCTTTAACAAAAGAAAAAAGGTCTGGGCTCTCCTGAGCCCAGACAAGCATTGTTGCTCTCTTGTCCTTTTCAGGCAGTCATCTGTCAGGCTGTGTTCATGAAAGAAGACGAAGAAGAACAGAGTAATATCAAAGTAATCCAAATTTAATCCAACTGGCAGACAGGCAGGAACAACAAAACATAATACAACAGTGATCAGACAAAGACTGAGTGCACCGGAGGAACTTAAGTAGCAAACATAACAAGGGTAATTAATAGGACACAGGTGATACAAATGAACTAATGATGAGGAGTGGGAAAACAGAACAAAGGAACACATGATGAGTGACAAACTGAAAGTCCATAATGAAACTAAAACAGAACATAACTGTGACAATCATTGATATCAGTTCTGTTATTTTGTTTATATGTGTGTTTCATAATTTCATATTAAATTCATTTCAAATTTCAAAACATTATTTCTGCAATTGTAATTTCTGCACAAGTGCTTTTATGCCACATATGTACAGCATTAAATTGTAAATGCACCTTTTCCTGGTATATGCTACTTCAGATGGAGTTTCCGTGCCTTTACTGTGTGAAGTTAGCAATAAACTGATACTGTGTTAGACTAAATCAGCTTAATTTAAAAAATCACACTGCATTTCAGGAGCTTGGAGTCAAGCATGTGGAATAGAACTGGCGGCTGGTTCAAGAGTGGGTCATCTAGGGCTTTTCCTCATGGGACTAGAGGCTGAATGTCACTTGTAATCTGCTCTCTCAGTGTCAACACAATGTCTGGCGGCTCCTTCAGCACAGCGTGTAGTTCTCTTGGAACAACAAACCCACATACGGAGAGCATATGCTAATGCCTCACTCATTGCATTGAGCATATTGATGATTCAAAGCCAGATAAAAAAGAAAACATTAAGTGAGAAAAAAGAAGGTGATACCAAAACACACATCGCATCGTCAGTGCATATCTGCTGTACATTTTAGGAATACACAGACAAATTACCTTCTAACATGGAGTAGGTACTTATAGATTCATTATGTTTAGTGACAAAAATGTAAGGCAACACATAGCCTACAGTGCCACTTTTGAGATGAGGTCATTTTTTCTCGATTGAATTAAGCATGCATTGTGTCTAAATAAAATAAAAATTAGGATGTAAATACAGTACAGGATTTCACTCTGCATATAATGAACTTAGATTTGCAAATGTGCAACAATTGTTGATATGTCTTGAATTTAGTGATGTAAAATGATGTTGAGTCTGCCTCTGCCTGACAACAAGAATTCCAATTTTCAGCTCAGTTTAGCTGTTGCTTGGTAACAGGAAGGTCTGTGAAGTGAAACCCCTCAGAAGCCTGTGCCATGAACAGAGCCCCTTTGAGAGTAAAATATCACTAATATCTCTTAATGTCGAATGTTTTTCCTCTTTGAACATGATAAGAGAAAGATAAATGATTAATTAGTTAAAGAGATTTGTTTAATGACAGTCATATGTTACGTATTGATGTCAGAATGACGAATAAACACAATTTCAAGGACCTTATTGAGAAGTAAAAGCATGTGATAGGAACAATAGCAGCAAATGTTATATGACAACATTACAGATTCTGCTACATCTTTTACAGATCCCATCCCTCTTTTTCTTCTTAGAGAAATAGCTTCTTTGTTTAGTAGTATGAGCAGATAAAAAAGATGCTCGCTTCTTTAAACAAGCTGCATTATTCAGACAAGTGAACAGAAATGCTGTAGTACTTTATCTAGTCATTCCAAAATCGAGTTTTACTTGAACTTTTCATTTTAAAGAGCTCATCATATCCAAACCTAGCCTATAGATGGCACCTAGATGGCACATAGATGGCACATAGATGACTCGTGCAATGTGTAAGCAGGGCTCGGAATTTAAGCCCCAGGTATACTTTTTTACACATATGTAAGCTTACACGCACAGTTGAACAGCCTTCATTTGACTCGTAAGTGTACAGGTGTTCGATGCATGCGTAGTTTTGTGCAATCTCTCGCCACGAGTTACAACTCATGTAAACATCTTTGTATTCTTTCATGCTAGGGTTGTACAAATGAGGGTACTTTCTAACCTCTTTGCACAATATCCTGTCTATAGGGTTGGGAATCGTGAGAAATTTTCCGGTTCCGGTTCTGATTCCGGTTCTGCCTAACGATTCCGGTTCCGGTTCCATTAAAATAATTAAACAACTAATAAAAATTAGTAGTGAGGGAAAAATGCACAATACTAGACTCAAACAGTCCTTTTTGTGTTTATTATTCTTGTAAAATGAATTTAACAGACCGTTAATGTCAACAAATTCGCTAACACTTTACAATAAGGTTCATTAGTTAACTACATTTAACATGAACTAATAATGAACTGCATTTCTACAGCATTTATTAATCTTTGTTAATGTTAATTAAAAAAATCAAAATCAATGCAATGTGAAGTAACATGAACAAATTATGAATGGCTGTATTTTTATTAACTAACATTAACAAAGATTAACAAATACAGTAACAAATGTATTACTCATGGTTAGTTCATAAATGAACCTTATTGGAAAGTGTTACCACAAATTAGATAAGATGCTTGAACACACATGTAAGATTCAGACAGGTGAAACAGAATATTTCTGTAAGTTGGATTCATAAAGACTTGTTTCTGAAAGAATGATTCAGCTATAGACACATTTTTAACAGTAAATTTGTTGCCACCTAGTGACGTAACAATGCAATCGATAGTCGTAATTTGAAGTCCAGTTACTTTCAGAAGGTAATTTATTATACATAAACATCAGCGTTTCTATCTGAATAATAAACTTTTGTATAGTTCAGTTATAACTGGAATAGGCCTATTTGTAACACAGAAATAATGATACTGTGCGTTTGAAAAGATTATTTGCGAAGCTGTTTATATCTAGGCCCACATGACAACTCTCTTTAGAGAGAGATTTGAATGTCGCGATTTTATTTTTGTCAAAGGTTTAATATAGGCCTACACGGGCGAATCGTTGTCATTTAGGAATTAGATCATGTGGGTGATCGAGAACGCGATCTTTTAAAAATTAATCGTGCAGCTTTGGGCACCTCTCTCTCTCTCTCTCTGCATTTAAATCTGATGTATATGAGTAGCGCGAGGGCTTTTCAGTGCATTCATTGCTATAATATTCATGATGTGAGATGTCTCTGTTAACATGTGCAAAATCCGGTGCACATACAGTACGCTACACGCTTCTGATGACGCAATTCGCGTCACGCGCACTTGTACGCTGACTCTCGCGTACGCGTAAAAAGTGAAGTATACTAGGGTGGATTTCAGCAGTGGTGTGTAATGCAGTCATTCCTACTAGCCATTTTGGCAGGTTGAATTTTATATGTACAGTTTTCATTTTTCATTATCTTAAATAATAAACAAAGTGCAATGTAGTGTTGTCAAAAATTTAATTTTTTCAATACATATTGATACTGAAATATCTGAAACGCTTCCAATACTCATTTTCTGCATAGTAGATAGGCTACACGATACCAGCTGCGCTTTCTTGCTCTCTCATCTCTGTGACAGCGAGTTGACACACGAACCCACCTTCCCATTACTCACTTGTTTCATTTGCTTCTGATGAATATTGTTGGTGTTACAGGGCTTGAATTTCGGCGTGAGATTGCATGTATTGTGCGCAATTTTTCTCATTCCCGCAGATTTTGTGCACCCAAAGTGTGCGCACATAAAGCCGCCTCTCAGTGCTAAAATGAGTTCCTTTTCGGTGCTCATTGCGCTTAAACAGTCAGATACACACAAAATAATGTCAAAGTGCCCGTCTTGGCAAGTATTCATGTAAACACAGTTAGTTATGTTTTAAGTGAATGTAAACAGTTGAGAAAGTGTAACAATCTGCACATCTGCAATCTGGATCTGTGCATTAGGTCTTAAAGTGACAGCAATCTTTATTGCAATTTTCTCCCATGGTACTGATGTCAAAATTGTGGCCAGTGAAAATGCTGAGTGGTTAGTAACTTTGGAAAACCACTAGCCACAGTGGCTGGTAATAATAATAATAATGATAACAACAACAACAACAAAAAAAATAACATTTTCCCTTTTGCAGTTTCATGCAGATTTTGGCAATTAAACTAGGTGTAAGTTAATTTAAAAAAATCATTAAATAAATTAAAGTAGCTTAAGCATAAGGAGTAGCCTTAGTACTAGATCTATTAAGTCTCATACAAGTTTTTTTCTTTTCTTTTTTTCTTAAATATATTAAAATACATTAGACAGGAAACATAAAACCTGTCCAAAGCGTCATTAGGTTTAACCCTAATAATTTTATCCAGAGGTCAAGTTCATTATTTATGCTTGACATTTCACAGAACGGACCGCAAACTGCGCTCATCAGCTGAATGTGGTTAAGGTAGCGGTCCCTTTAAGAAAATTGGACAGCAGTATTTTGAAAACAGGGGTGAACTGTAATTTAAAACTGAAAAGTCATTGTACAAAGAATGTATATATCGCATATTTAATCTATTTATTATGAAAGTGAATCTCTTTTTCTTATACTGTAAAACCGGAGATCAGCTTATTGTGTTAACGGGAAATAATATAGCCTGTTTGACCGTTCCCCCCTCTTTTGCACAACGGTCTGTCTATTCTGGATCTAAGGCTCATGATGCAGCGGGGTTCAATAAGCTGGTAGGTGCTGCCCAACGCAAGGTTTTCAGCTCCAATCGACTGCGAATGAGCACGGAAATATACCGCAGCATCCTCATTCATTTAAAGTCTTCACGCGCGAATCATAAAGGTAAGTTCTTTGTAATTACTATAATTTTATTCCACGCTGTTTTTAGGATGCGTCAGTGTCTGTTTAGACCTCATAACAGCCCATTCAATAACAGTCTAGCATCCCTCACCTATTGTTCAACTCCAGACATCCAAATTCCATGGACATGAACACTGGCAATGACATGTTGCATGCGATTTTGCTGCCTTACGTTTATCTTCATGGATTTTGATATATAAGCAGCATATCTAAAGAGCCATTCGCTCAATATAGCTAGTGTTTGCATTATAATCTTCCTCCTAACTGCATTTTGCAGCAAAAGGTGGAAATATCGCTGTTGTCATGAAACCGCATGGATTACAGAGCAGACAATACGTTTAAAGTAACCGCAGGCTTTCCCCCCCCCCATATATGACTTTCTTTTCTCCATTGTAACTGTCTCAAATTGTATGCATGAGTCTGGCATCTTGTATTGTGTTGAGTGGGCTATTGATTGTCTATCAGGACTGTTATTAATGTAGTTCCAAGCATGCCAAACACAGAGTCATAAATGCCTTTTTCTTTCGTCCCTCTCCTAATGCTTGTCCCTTAAATTGTATATTGTATTAAAGTGTTGCTAATGTCTTGGATCATTCTAAGCTTCTAATTTAGGTTTAAAGGGTATCAGACAAGCCGTAATGACAGCTTGCTTAAGTCAGATATCCAAGGTTTGACAGGGTGCCTGTCGTCGCAGTGCAAAATGTGGCACTGGTGACCTGTTGTGTTTATAAGTACTTGTATAAAATACAGCAGCTCAAACCAGATTTAAACGCTGTTAGACTGCAGTTTGCTGTCTGTTTGGATTAGGATAGCTGCTGAAGGGGATGATCATAAGTTTGGCTCACACTTGTATCTCAAAATTCTTGTTTTGAGAATTAGTCATTGGCCAAAATCGCACTATATTAGGTAATTTGGTTTGAGCAACCACAGACTAATGCTTGTTTTGAGCACAAGAAAGTGGCAGTCACTTTTAAAACCGTTAAAAAAAAAAAAAAAAAAAAAAAACCCTCTCTGTTGGTTCCCTCAGAAAAATAGTCAGTTTAAACTCAACCTGTGGGTCACAGGTCATGGGATAGCAGGGAAACAATGCTTGCATAGTTTGGATGAAAACATAAATGGGCTTATTAACCTTTAAAGTCTGCATTAATAGGAAAAAAAAAACCCCTTGTAATTCTTAATCAAAATTTCGATCTTCTGGTGAATTGACAGACTTCTCTCTGTTGACGTATGCTGGATTTCTCCAATCATTTAGTCCACCATTTTCTTACAATCAACTTGAGCTCACTTTCAGATTTCATCCACTAAACAACAGCTGTATAGAACCAAGTTTTTTTAAATTTCGATAAGCCGTTTCAATCGGATGTACATCACAATAGGGAAGAAACGATCTGTCATTATTTCCTTTACATCGCAACTTTAAAAGGGAAGAGAAAACATCTTAAAGAATGTGTGTCCAATCAGACTCTGTGGTATTTTGGCACAAATATATGTTAATATTACATATTGTTGGGCTAAGACTTTATTGTATAAAGTTCCTGGTAATATTAATACATTCCATGTTTAGTTTAAGATAAACAGTTTTGAAGTGAGTTGGGTCACCAAAAGCTAGGTTTTAAAACAAAACCACTGGTTTAGTTAATGTAGGTAGTGTCTTGCACAATTCTTGATTAACTTTATGCCTTTAGTTTAATTAGGACATTTGCTGTTCTTACATTTTTATTACAAGCTACATTGCATCAAAGTTACAGAATTCTGTACTAACACAACAGGAATGTAGCGCTTCTCTTCTTTGGCGGTGTAAAAAGGGATGTGGAATGAAAAGTGCAGAGCTGGAACAGTGTCATAGGATTGTAAAGCCATGATTATATGAAGAATGCCATGATGACTTCAGCAGAGATGCGGAAATGAACTGCGTTTAGAGGTAACAGATGAAAATGCAGTTAGAGTTTTTGTCAGCGCTTCTCTTAGGGCTTGAGGAAATAAAGGGCTTTAGTACAGTCTATTCTTTGGCTGAGGAATTGTCTTAAAAAATAAAAGCAGAGCAGTCTATGAATAGTTGATTTTGACATCATATTGGCACCTTGAATTACATGGTCGAGCCAGCTCCGATTGGATCATATTTTAAGCGGATGATCCAGTGGGTCGTTCAGGGTGAGTTTTGTTGTTCACATGTGGAAAGTCTTGGGCATTTCAGTCTTCTCACAGTATGAATGGTGAGTCACAGGATAAATCATGAGAGTAATTAAATCCAGTAGGTATATCAGCTTTTCAAATGCCTCCCTCTTTTTGCTATTGCAAAAGCTGAGAGTGAATTTAACCATGATTTCTTTTAGACTACTCCCTTCAGCCAGCCCAGTTCATTTGTGTCTGTCATGCAGCTCCTTATATACCTTATATATTTGTATTTTATTTAATATAAAAGTTTAATGACAATTTACTATAAATCTATAAATCAAAAGAAAAAACACTTTCAGCCAAAGCTGCTGAAACTCCTAGTCAGTCCCTTTTATAAAGAGTAAAAGCTTAAAGGGATAGTTCACCCAAAAATGAAAATTCTGTCATCAACTTCCCCTCAAGTTGTTCCAAACCTGTATACATTTATTTGTACACAAAGGAAGATATTTGGAAGAATGTTTGTAATCAAGCAGGTCTCACCCCCCATTGACTACCATAATATATATTTTTCCTAATATGGTAGTCAATAGGGGGCGAGATCTGCTTGGTTACAAACATTCTTCCAAATATCTTCTTTTGTGTAGAGCAGAACAAAGAAGTTCATACAGGTTTGGAACAAATTGAGGGTGAGTAAATGATGACAGAATTTTCATTTTTGGGTGAACTGTTCCTTTAAATGCACTGAGCCACATCCATGAAGACCCCTGTTATGATGTTGCGTCAGGTTGATCTGAAGAGCAGAAAATGGGAAGGAAGTGGACATACCCATGCGGTCATGTCTCAAAACATGATGATGTGTCTCAGATTGGATTTATTTCATGTCATGGAAGAACTTAATAACACTGGGTTAAGGATATGGTACATTCAAACTCTCGGCAAGATCTTATCAACATTTTGAGAAAAACTAATAATTAGGGCTATTGAGGTTTTGTTTTTTTTTTGTTTTTTTTTTAAATATCAAATTAATTCATCACAAATTCAAAGGTTACATTATTGTGGCCTCAAAAGCACTGAATAGACTTTACAAAGAGTCAGTATATTGCTTGTTTTATTTACACATCATTGAACATAAGACATCAATGGCCACAATAATCATGTCTACCAGTATGTCGACCACCCTTACCCTTAAATGCGTTTTGATGTAATAGACATTGTTTTGTGAGATTTATAATAAAGACAAATCAATATCCGTTTTAATGGCCAGTAGCTTGACCGATTTCACAACAACACTAACTAGTTTGGATGCCCCCTGACCGAGTAGTTATTAGTGGTGATGAAATACTTTTGTGCCCAGGTTGCGTTATTGTGGTTTCATGTTGCCTTTGTGTTGTTTATTCTCCAGGGGCGGTTTAGGCCCATCTGTCTGACTCTTCACATCAATAGAGGCCGCAGATGCGTAGCCTGACCCCCAGCAGGCCTTTGTAATGTGCCCAGGCATGGTGTGTGTTTGTTTCTGTGTGTGTGCACGTGGGTACGTAGGCTCCCTACTCACTGTTTTGTTCAGGATGTGCCACCGGTCTGCTTTAAAGGGTCCTTAGAGTAGCTTGCGTGTTAGTCACAACAGACAACACAAAGATGTAAAGCTGTCTGTGATGGTGCTGAGTACAGGTGTCCTGTCAGCAGAATTAACGCTCTTTTGTCTGCAGACATTACTATCTGAGCTCTGATTTTTAAGTCTACAGGACTCAACAATATTTTTTTTTCTTGCTGATCTAGTGAGGTCGGTAGTACAGATTTTTACTTGATGATATTTTCACTAGCCTCACTGCAATAAATGATACATTTTTTTGTAGCAATATATTGGATGAGTTAGAAATGTATTTTGTTTTTCATTAAATATTACGTTTTATTTATAAATCAAATATAAGGATACACAATATATTCATATTAAATTGATTATTGGCTGTTTTACTCGTTTGAATTCAAGGGGTCCTCCTATTATGCTCATTTACAGGTTCATAATTTTGTTCATGTGGTTTACAAAAATACGTTTACATCATTTATTGACCAAAAAAATAAACTTTTCTTATAATTTACATTGTTGCAGCACCTGTTTTCTCCTTCTGTCTAAACGCTCTGTTTTAGCGTTTTTTCATTTCTTTAAAACCCGCCTTCCGAAATGCACAGTCTGTGCTGATTGGTCAGCCAGCCCTAGCCTGTTATTATTGTCTACCACTTACAGCATATATCGGAAATGTAACTCCCCTTACTGTAACCAGAGAGTATCAGCTCTGGATTCTTCCTGAGGTGCTGCAAACCCTACTGTAACTACGTTAACGGGCATCAGTTTTCGGCAATGACAGTCAAAAAGTTGAACAAAAAGTTGATCAGCCCGAACCACTTTCGCAAGCATGACTTGTGCAGGACATGTCACAGTGGTAATTCTTTATTTTATACCTCTTTTACATTTCAGATGTGATGTTTTTGTAATTGTGTCATTTATAACATCTGACCTACATCCAGGGGATCAGCGAACATAAGCAGACGCTCAACCGAACCTAAATAACGCACAAGAACAACCCTCTTCCGGAAGCTCAAACGTGCTGCATAACCAGTGAGGTTAATTCTCATGTGTTACACAGCACGTTTGAGCTTCCAGAAGTTTTTGTGCGTTATTTAGGTTCGGTTGAGCTTCTGCTTATGTTTGCTGATCAATATTTACATGCGAGTAAAAGCCTAAATTAAATCTGTTCATCATAAAAAGGGATCGAGTCTCTTCAGAAAATTTGGACTAAACCGCTTGATTCATATGAATTAGTTTTCCTATCTCTTTATGAACTGTTTGAAACGTCAAAGTATGAGTTGCAAAGTAGGGCTGGAACAACTATTCGATAAAATCGATAATAATTGATAATGAAAATCATTGACAACGATTCTCATTATCGATTAGTCTGGTCTGCCCTCAGTGCACGGAAGACTTCCACCAGTCGCGTCAAATTACAGCACCGAATAACGCATTTCTATGGACAAAATGCATCTAAAAATAGTGAAGGAAACAGATTGAGCTGCTGCAGGAAAGGTACGTGATCAAAGCTGATCAAAACATGAGAATTCTTTATTCAAGCTTCAAGCTAATGCATTAGCATAATGTCTTGCCTGTTTCTTATAGCCTATTTACAGGATAAAGAAATGACAGTAAGAGGTGATTGTGTCCAGAGTGAATGTGTGTGTTCATGCAGAACATTTATCTTGCCTGTTGGTTAACACTGAGTTTGTGTTTTTCTTTATTATTTTTATTACTATCTTCATTTTTAATGTAGAGTAGAGATTTAAACTATATTCACACACAATGTATGTAAAAAGTAAAACACTTCATAGTTGTTGTTTTTTTTTCTTCTTTTTTTCTCAGATGCCCAATTACAGTCAATAAGAACAGAGATATTATTCAGAAACTATTTAGTTGTTTCAGTTTGTTATTTTCCTAATAAATGGCAATACCATTTTTAGCTTTAAACAAGTTTTTGATAGAATCTTAAAATATTTGTGTTCTCTCTTTATTATGACAAGTAGTAAATTAATTAAGCACATTTGTTTGAAGTACATTGGGCAGGATGTGCAATACTGTGTTTTTTTGTTTGTTTTTTTTGTCAATAAAATAAAAATAAATAAAATTAGGATTTTTATCTGATTAATCGATTATCAAAATAATTGTTAGTTGCAGCCCTATTGCAAAGGCAGTCTATGGAAGGAAATCTGACCGCATTCTGTCATCAAAAAGATCTTCATTTGTGTTCCGAAGATATCACCCCAGCACCGCCAACCCAAAACATCTTCCCGTGCCCCTGTCTGCATCGAACAGCATGGTTCAGAATGCAGTCGTTGAGATTGTTAGAAATGTTAAATACATTTTAACTAATTTTTCCTAAGTTCGTCTGCCTTAGGCCGAAAAAAGATGGTTTTGATTGGATGTGGAAAAAAACAGCATCTTTTGGACATGGCGACAACACACTAACAATAACAACAATGCTTTGATTTTACAGAATGCATCAACAAATAAAATCCTTTCGCAAGCACAGCAGATCAGGCCTTTATTGAATCTCTCAGCACTTATTCTAGCTCAGGCCTTGTCGGCTCATATCATAGAGAAACGTGATTGCATCTTGTTTACAGGCTCTTGAGAAATATTTTTGCAATTATAGTGGCCCAACGCTGGGTCAGCTGAAGGAGGATTAAGGCCACACTGCTGCGAGTGTGAAGAGCTCAACAGAAGGTGTTGATGAAAGCAGCCCTATGGAGGTGCTCCACAGCAGATGGCACACACACTGAGATCTGATGTTAGGTGCCAGGTCACATTCCTTCTCCCACTTCCGGAGGATTATTAGAAATCATTCAATATGTCTCTGCCCGGGTGATGATCTTTATTTGTGGCAGAATTATAATAACCTGCTTTTATTGGCTATAAGAGGTGATGGATATGGACACAGAGCAGGGAATAGTTGTCATTGTTATGTTCTTAATAATCAGTGTAATGAATGTATATTGCTGTCCACACCAAACCAATATTTTGCTTGTAAATATTGAATGAGCCAATCATTTCACAGTTGTGAACACAGTTGTTTCAACACTTGTAAACTCATTTCACAGCAGTTGCTTACATATTGGAATTCTTTCTAATGTACCACAGTCCAACTCTGGGCATTTTCAGCCTTTGTGGGCTTTTAGAAACACATTTCTCAAACTAAACTTATTGAAATGTCAGTGTCTGAAAATTCTATATTTTGTTCATTGCAACTCCGATAGAAAATGTCATTTCCACCATTTCAAATCATGTTTCATTTAGTAGTGGAAATGACAGTGGTGGAAATTATATTTTTGGAATTAAATGGCTTGTTCTTTTGTCTTTTGGGGATCTATAATGCCCCTTTTTCAAGATGTAACACAAGTCTCTGGTGTCCTCAGAATGTGTCTGTGAAGTTTAAGCTCAAAATACCCCACAGATCATTTATTATAGCTTGTCAAATTTGCCCCAGTTTGGGTGTGAGCAAAAACACACCGTTTTTGTGTGTCCCTTTAAATGCAAATGAGCTGCTGCACCCAGCCCTCTTTCCAGAAGAGGGCGGAGCTTTAACAGCTTGCTCTTTGTGTGCTCAACAACAACAAAGCTGGAGAATCTCACTCAGCCAAAATGAGGATTGTCAGTAACGGTATTCAGCCTTACATTGTTCAAACCGGAGTCGGGCACTGATGGAGAGACTCAGGAAGAAGTTACAACTTATAGAATGCAACTGGACATTTCTGAATGGTTAGTGGATACATTTATGTATTTGCTGTCGAGTTGATTCAACTCATCGACTAGCATGTGCCGTCATGTTAAACTTGTGTGCAAATCCAGCATTGAATTGACCCTCGTTTGTGAAGCAGTCTGGCGCAAAATGACGGCAGGGTAACGACACTCTACTACAACAACTCTTCCTCTTCTCTAAAGCAGCCCAACATGGCTTCGCCCCCCCCCCGTTGCGTGTTTTTGGGGGCAGGGGTTAGGGTTAGTGATGTCACTAACCTGGGAAGAAGTTTGTTGTAGTCCCTACCAGCCGTTTGTTGTAGTCCTTAAACAGAGAATCCTTTAAAAAAAATATCTCCCTTTGCATTCAACTTTGAGTGTCATAACTTTGCAGATGTTGTTTATGCTCAAACAGCAACATTACAAAAATAAATGAAGGCTGGGTAAGAAGTTTTAATTTGACTGCAACTTTTTTTTTTGTAGTATGCAGTCAAAACAAGTTTTTATATTAATCAACCCCTGGGACATTTAAGTGTCTGTAAGAAGCGCTCATAAATGTTTAATCAGCAGTGAAATATGAGATGTTTCATTTATCATTATACATTTTAATTATGTAAACAAGCAGAGTGCATTATAAAAATAATGTTAAGTTAAAGTAATTAAGTGTGAGGTTGTCTGACTGCAGGATTAAAATGTGACCCAAATCCTCTGGACAGGATGAAAAGCATGCATGAACCTGTGATTTGTGTTCGTATTTGGGGAATGGGCTCTTAATTATACAGTTAAACATACCATTGTGTTCACGGTAAGATTCAAGCAATTTCTGAGATTCGTCCACCTGTTTTAACTTTTTCTAAACGAAGGAAAACATTTGATCTTGTGAGGATTTTGAACCTATTATTTCCCATATTCTTTCCTGTTTCAGTCTCATTTCAGACATTTTCAACATAAAGAATAGGATTAGCCTTACGTGTGTGAGAGAAGCACAATCGCCCTCCATTTTAGGAATACTTAAATTCTCTAGGCTTCATGCAAAAATGAAAAATCTCCCTTATCTCTCATTTATTAGTGCTGCATGTCTAGGTGAATGAATAAAATGTCTGCCGTCTACATCATCTGCCATCTTGAATTCACATGACTGTTTTTACAGATATCAACAATAAAGGAATTTAAAAAAAGAGAGAGAGAGAGACAAGAGGATTGGCGAATAGTTGGGAGCATTGGCGGAGGGCCAAGCACGACATTCAAACGGTGACCTATTTCATGTCGTCCAGAGTGCGCTAGACTAGAGGAGAGATGAATTACTGTCTCTGTTGCCATCTCATTTCAGGTGCTTATTTGCTTGGCACTGTTTGTGCTACATTCTGGAATATATCTATTTGCTAACAGCTGCTTTACATTATATGCAATGTGCATTATCCTTTTGATGACCCTCATGCTATGGGCTGTTATGTGATGGGGTGAGACTGTTATAGTGACTACTAGCTTGTCTGCTGGGCATCTAGTAGCAAATATATGCTGGTGTGTCCAGTTAATGCACCCTGGAGGTTATGTAGATGTTTAAATCACTTAGTTGGCTTGAGTCAGTCTTGGCCAGGGTAAAATTATGCCCAACCCCCAGGGTCGGTTCAAGTGGCAGTGCATTAGCATTCAATCCAAATGTCAATTCTCATGGTGGCACATCCAGTTTTCTCTGGTGGCACAGTATTGGCAGAAATGCAGATATGTGAATTGCCTGTGAACAAACACCCACAAATGTATGTTTTTTTTTTCTAACATTTTTGGGTACTTTCCTTTGACTTAGTTTTTATATTGAATTAATTAAATAGTCGATCCCCAGTCCTTCGAAAAGAACATGATTAGTTCCCCCTAAAATGAAAATTGTCATAATTACCCCCTCTTGCACTTGCACTTGCACCGTGGTTCATCTCATATCTATAATATGGTTCGTAGAAAATAAATAAAACAGACAGACCGAGAAAGGCTAATGTATGTTTCTGTCGATGGATACGCATTCTGGCTTCCCCTAAAGTGCCATATGCATATGACCAGTCATTTCGCCGAGTGCGCGAGCGCAAGTAAGACCTGAACACCACACGTTGCTATCTGCATTTAAACTAAACTCATTTAAGCCTTGCCAATTTAAACATTCGAGTGCAAGTCGCGAAAGACAACTTACGCATGCGCTGTGAGAAGATCTGCGCACTTATCTGAAGTGCGCACGCGGAAGCGTGTGTACACCGCTCAAATATTGAGGTCTCTTTCAAGTCTTGTGCTTGAATGGACAAATTCACACAAAATTATGTCAACATGCCCGTCTTGGCGAGTATCCTAGCAAGCATAATTGGTTATGTCTTAAGTGAACTTACACACTCGAGACAGAATGCATGTGTTCAGTATCAGTGTACTGATCCATGTCTTAAAGAGACAGCAGCCCTTGCATTCCTGCTGTCTAAAAGTGTTTTTAATGTTAATCAAACAACAAAAGGAAATAACCCATTGCTCATGACTGAATTGTAACTTAATAATTAATAATGATTGATCTTTATTTGATTTATACAGTGAAGATTACATGCAATGTTGTTTTACATTTTATTAGCTACTTTATTCAATTTCTGTACCTTAAAACTGGATGCATGAAAAACCTGAAAAGCTTTATTTATTTGTATCTTTGCTTTACTGTATTTATTTGTGCTGTTTGATTATTTGTTCTTATTTTCTTTATTTTTATTTGACAGTAGTAATTGTTTTCCTGAACATAGCACATACCGAACTGTACCGAAACCGTGAGCCTAAAACCGTGATGCAAACCAAACCGTAAGTAATCTGAACCGTTGCCACAATAAACATCAAACTGAAAAGAGTTTGCAAGCAAAAAAGGAACGCGACATTACCTGTAATAAATCATGAATTAACATAGTTTGCATAGAATCACATTTGCTGTGCACAAAACAATGTTTATGTTGGTAACAATGCCAAATCTCTAAACAAGTTACTGCTTTGGTCTATTTGCCTATAAATAGCCATATAAGCTGCTTACCTGCTCATAAGATACATTTTTAGAATATCTAACTTTATTTTGTTAGTTGGGAGAGTTTTGACATTTGCATAGATAAGGAGATCATCTGTAACCACACAGTGGTTCATCTGTGCAGAATAGTGGAGCCAAAGCACAACTTAATTACCAAAACAGCCTGTAATTTTCTGTTTCAACCACTAGAGGCCTAAAAGTTACATGGTAGCTTTAAACAATTTTAATAATCAAATCGTAGCAGATGATGGTGCTCTCCTGTGCACCATTGTGTATACAGATTTGAATGACATGATGGTGAGTAAATGATGTCAGAAGTTTTGGGTGAACTGTCCCTTTAAACAAACTATTTTGTATTTCCATTAAGACTTTATTTACAGTATAAGGGTGTGCAATTAAAAAAAAAAAAATCCATTAGTCAGTGTGTTGCACAAGACACTTCAACTTTATAGCATGTTTGTTGGACGACTAGTTCACCATCGTCACCCATTTCTGATTATTTTGTATATTTATGAAGCCTTTTGTTCTTGTTGGTTGGTCATTAAGATGTTTGTGATTTGTAGACTTTACTATTTATGTGTGAACATCTGTTCAGAACTTCAGACCCAAGGACATTACAAAGGCATCTAGAGAGTCAGGCTATGCAGAAAAATAAACTGCACTGACAGATATTAGGCTAGGTTTCACTCAGTTTTGTTTTACAAACAAGAAACTTTACAATATTTGGTTTGGGTCACAAAATGGCCAAATTCTTACACTTTTCAACACGGCTCCAAATGACTCACTAGATGTTGTTAAATATTGCATATGAATCACCATCTTTGATGCCAACATTTTCTTACTCTTAGTCCTTAGTCCTTTCCAATTTAGTCCTTTCAATGCTTTGCCTTTATATAACATCATAAATCCTGAGATGAAATTGCTGAACGATTCATCTCAACCTGATGTTAGCGTATCTTTCCTCTCATTGGTCAGTTGTTGTTACAGTCTGGACCAAGGTCATTTTATTTATTTTTTTTTAAACTGAACTTTCTGTGGGCAGTGAGAGCGGTGATGACACTGTAATCCCATTGAAATCTGGCCTACAATCTCTACTGATGCGATTAAGATGTTTCTCAACTCTTTATGCGGTAGGCATTGCTTTTGAACTACAATTAGGCTATGTTTCTGTGGACCTATACATGACCTAAATATGGTCCTCTGGCAACATATTGCACTTTAATAAAGTCTTTGTTATGACAAACATGTTTTTTAAATTGGAAGATTAGGGCCTTTCCACTTGAAGACAGAGGGTAAGCAGTTCATTGTGGACCTGTGATTAAGGAAAGCAGTCAGATTGTATTAGACTAATAGAAGTTGATTGAGGGCTAACTGCCATCCTGGCTGGTCTATCCAGTCAGTAGTAAGATTTTGTTTAGTTTGAAGGACACTGTCATTCTGCTGCCACCATTACGGGACTAAACCCGGCAATAAAGTATGTCGAAAGATGTGTACTGTGATTCTGTGCCTACTTGTACGCCAACTTTGGAAATGTGTAATTTCTGTGTGGATTTCAAAGGAGACTTCATCACGTGAGTATCTTGTGGTGGTTTTCTGAGTACCCAAAGGTGTAATTTTTTTATTGCAAACAACTGTTTGAATGATACTGCTTTCTCTTTGTCATTACCTACATTTGTAGTTCAGCCTTACTAAATATTAAAGAGTTTGTGATTCAGGGGTGGGCTGCAGAGATACCTGTATTATTGTCTGTCTGGATGGATGACTGCCAGAATTAATCTCTTTATAAATGACCATGAGAGGATTATTCAGATTCAGACCCATTTCATGAGGAGAGCAATAAATCACTTCAGCAAGCGATAGGAGTTTAGCATTGAACAGACTCAAATTATGAAATGCAAAGTCTCCTAATGATGTGTAGGGGATTTCTTTAATCGAATGAACAACTTCTGGTTGGAGGGAAAGAATATCTTTCCAGACTGTCTGATGTTAATTGTTGCTAGGGTCAATGACATTCTTTTTTCTTTTGTACAGATCTATTGTTCATTACTGTAATAATAATAATAATAATAAAAAAAAAAGTAAAAAAAAGTATTTAAAAAAATTATATATTTTTTTTGTTGAAAATGACTAATATGTATACACTCTTTATACATTCATGGTGTAAGGAATATATGTTTTAAATTGTTATATATTACTATAAATAATTATATATTATTTATATTAAAAGTTTGTGGTTTGTCCGATTTTTGAAAGAAATTAATACTTTTATTCAGCAAGGACATATTAAAATGATCAAAAAATGACAGTAAAGACATTGTTTAAAAATATTTTTATTTAAAATAAATGGTTCTTTATTTGCAAAGAATCCTAAAAAAATTATCACAGTTTTCTCAAAAATAGTGTGCAACTGTTTTCACCATTGATAAGTAGGAATAGTTGTTGAGCAGAAAATCAGCATATTAGAATGATTTCTGAAGGATCATGTGACACTGAAGACTGGAGTAATGATGCTGAAAATTCAACTTCAGGAATAAACATTTTAAATTAAAATAGAAAACAGTTATTTTAAAATGTAATAATATTTTGCAATATTACGGTTTTACTGTATTTTTGATCAAATAAATGCAGCCTTGGTGAGCATAAGAGACTTCTTTCAAAAACATAAAAATCTTACCGACCCCAAATTTTCCTTTCTTTTATCTTGGACAGTCTGATTTGTCATTGACCTACTAATTCTAGGACAAGCAGTCAAGAGTTTTAACGCATTTATCTTGTGGATGCTCTTGAACATTTTAAATGGAATTCCAACCTGCTAACAGTTTTTCCAGGTGTGTTTCTAAACCACACATGAGTACTGTGAAGTTCAGATCGTTTCTTTTAATGATGTATGTCCTGTGATGTAGTGGAAACTTTGAAACAGCATCAAACACATCAGCAACAAGCTTCATGTTCTTTCTCTGTGGAAAATACATCCCCATGTACAAACGCTTGCTGTACTCACAGCATGTTCACACAGTGTTCACAAAACACAACTTGGAAAAAGGTGAAACTGTACTTATGGAGGGATTAAGAGCTCTGACTCACAGTGGCCTTTCTCTGAGCCAACCTTTCCCCATACGGAGACGATGTGAGAAACATCCACAGGCCCATGCAGTCACAGCCACTTTATATATGTTGTTCAGCTCTAGTGCTGGATCGTTTACATCTGAGTAGGGTAATAGTAATTGAAGAACGTACCTTTATGATTTACAATTTACCATTATGAGCAGAAGTTGTAGCATCATAGAGGTTAAAATGTACTTTTTAACATGTATGCAGCAATGTCACATGATGAATTCATACTTTGACTAAATTAGCACACACTAAGCCAGTCAACAGACTCATTTAAAGGAGCTGTAAGCAATATTAACTGTTTTGCTAACCTACACCAGATTTGGCTAAAGAGTAGAGGTTTGGCTGCCTAGCATGGTTGAGATCGAACATGCTTGTAGATGCTGTAGCTATGCCATCTGGATCCAAAAAGCATTTTTTTTCTGACTGACAGCTGTTTAAAAGTTGCCATGTGCTCTGACATTTTTTCAGAGCATTATATATATTCGAAACATTTCATGATATTATAGTAGACGTGACGGTGACCAAATTGCTAGTTTTCTCAGTACAACTTGGGATAGAATTAGAAGTGACTCATTGAGATGAATGGCAATGCTAACGGATGGCTGCATAGGCATTGCTACGCACTTCTTAGGGGAGCTCCATCCAATAAGCTCTCTCATCTAAACACCCTCCTTTCCACCAAAATCACAAAATAAAATACCAAATATGCCACTTCAAGATTCAGGCTCATGATTTCTTGCACTTAAAGGGTTAGTTCACCCAAAATTGAATCCATGTGACTCCAATGGCTTAAACTCAATTGTATGAAGTGGCGTGAGTACTTTGTTTGCGCAAAAAACATAATTTTGTTACAAACAATAATTTACCACTTTACATACAAAAATATTGATCTGCAATGCGCGTTCACGAGAGCTTCACAACACATGAGTGTTGTGTTCATACTTGTATCAACTCGACGCACATGCGCGAGTGTTCACAAGAGCATCACGACGCATTTTATAATATTACACGCTTTTGATAATATTATTTTGTAAATAAATCAATTACGAGTCAATTACGTTTTTTGGTACAAACAAAGTACTCATGTCACTTCATAAAATTGAGTTTAAGCCACTGGAGTACTTTTTTTTTTTTTTTTTTTTTTTTTCCCCTTCCCCCTCCCCCTACCTTTCTATACCTTGGGGTGGTAGTTGCATTGGATCTCTATGGAGAGACAGAAACCTCTCAGACTTCATCAAAAAGATCTTAATTTGTGTTCCGAAGATAAACGAAGGTCTTACGGATGTGGAACGACATGAGGGTGAATAATAAATGACAGTATTTTTATATTTGGGTAAACTAACCCTTTAAGGCATGAAGTATTCCTGTGAGCTACATCGGCTCATGCTTAGGTGGCAGAACTGAGCCCCCCTAAGACTGTAGTCCTAAAGTGACACAAGGATACTTTTATTCAGGTATTACAGACCTCCTTGGACTTGAATTAGACCCACCTCACTCCAAAATCCCTCCCCGTTAAGACATGTTAGCAAAACCGTACAAAATGACTGTCAGGCACAGAGCACCACATTCTTCTAATTGGCTAAACAATAGCAGTCAGATTGTTTATGTCAGTCATTGATATGATACACTGAGGAGGGGCCTACTAGCTGGACAAAAATATTATTTTTTAAATATATATATTTTTTTTTTATATACAGTGCTCAGCATAAATGAGTACACCCCCTTTGAAAAGTAACATTTTAAACAGTATCTTAATGAACACAAAAACAATTTCCAAAATGTTGACAAGACTAAGTTTAATATAACATCTGTTTAACTTCTAACATGAAAGTAAGGTTAATAATATAACTTAGATGACACATTTTTCAGTTTTACTCAAAGTATGGTGATGCAAAAATGACCCACAACAAAAAAACTACTACATCTAGTACTTTGTATGGCCTCCATGATTTTTAATGACAGCACAAAGTCTTCTAGGCATGGAATGAACAAGTTGGAGACATTTTGAAACATCTATCTTTTTCCATTCTTCAAGAATGACCTCTTTTAGAGACTGGATGCTGAATGGAGAGTGATGCTCAACTTGTCTCTTCAGAATTCCCCATAGGTGTTCGATTGGCTTCAGATCAGGAGCCACTGAATCACTTTCACCCTGTTCTTCTTCAGAAATCCAACAGTGGCCTTTGATGTGTGTTTAGGATCATTGTCATGTTGGAAAAGTGCACGACGACCAAGGGCACGGAGTGATAGTAGCATCTCTTTCAGTATAGAGCAGTACATCTGTGAATTCATGATGCCATCAATGAAATGCAGCTCCCCGACACCAGCAGCACTCATGCAGCCCCACATAAGGACACTGCCACCACCATGTTTCACTGTAGGCACCATGCATTTTTCTTTTTCCTTTGCAACGCCATACAGTTTTTAAACCATCAGTTCCAAAAACATTTATCTTGGTCTCATCACTTCAGAGTATAGAGTCCCAGTAGTCTTCATCTTTGTCAGCATGGGCCCTGGCAAACTCTAGGCGGGCTTTTTTGTGCCTGGGCTTTAGGAAAGTCTTCTTTTGTGGACGGCACCAATGAATGCCATTCCTCTGCAGTGTACACCGTACTGCAGTGTCACAGGAAATAGTCACCCCAGTTTGGCTTTCTACTTCTTTAGATAACTGCAGTGAACTTGCATGCCGATTTTCTTCAACCCTTCTCATCAGAAGACGCTCCTGTCGAGGTGTTAACTTTCATGGACGACCTGGACGTCCCTGTGAGATGGTTGCAGTTCCATCTTTTTAAAATTTTTGTACCACTTTTGCTACAGTATTCTGACTGATAAGTAAAGCTTTGCTGATCTTCTTGTAGCCTTTACCTTTCTGGTGTAAAGAAATTATTTTCTTTCTCAGGTCTTGTGACATTTCTCTTCCATGTGATGCCATTGCTGACAGCATGAAATGGGAAGGGGTTTTAACACCCTTTTATAGTCAACTGTCTGCTGGACACCGGTGTAATGAATAATTAGACTCACCTATGGTTGAATTCTTGTTAAATTAGACATTTGTAGTCTAAAATTGAGCTTTGCTCCAGAGACTTTCAGTGGGGTGTACTCATTTTTGCATCACCCTAATTTGAGTAAAACTGAAAATGTTGTTCTCTAAGTTATTAAGTTTAAGAACAATAATAATATTAAGTTATTATTAACCTTACTTTCATGTTATAAGTTAAACAGATTTTATATCAAACTTAGTCTTGTCAACATTTTGGAAATTGTTTTTGTGTTCATTGAGATATTGTTTAAAATGTTACTTTTCAAAGGGGGTGTACTTATTTACGCTGAGCACTGTATATGGGAGTTTACAGCAGTGATAACTACATTCTATAAATAAACTTGCACACCCGTAAATTTTCAAGACTCCGAATCGCATTTTCGGCGAGGACTGGACAGCTAGTTTTCTGTAATGTCATACAGTGCGAGAGAGCTGCTCTACACTGAATGCTGGTTCAGTAATTTACGAAGGCATGGATATAATCTGCATCTCATCTCAAGGTTTTATATCCAGTCACTGTCTTCCATTGCTGCTTTGATGATTTAGGCTAAATAAATAAACTTGAGCACTGCATTGCAAAGTAAAAACGGGTGCTGTTGCACATTCTACATATGTGCACTTTAAGAGCATAGTTATCACCGAATAGCCCACAGCGATTGCTTTCATCTACTGCTGATAAATTATGACTACTTTGTTTAATTTATAGTGTTTATATCCTACCTGTAAACCCATCACATTTTGATCAAGAAAGTTTTATATGGGCTATCATAATGTTGTAGCCCAGGGGCCTCTGGTTATATTAAGGCGCCCTGATGGTCCCCAGAATTATTTGGTTACCAACATTCTTCAGAATATCTGATTGTTTCAGATAAACTCTAAAATTAACTCACCCAAATGTATCATATATGAAATTAATCAGATATATACACATCATTTTAAAACTTACATCTGCACAGTCAGTGATTCTACTGACAGTTTAACTTCAATTCTCTGGTCCACATAACCAATCAGACCTCAAGTTACAGCCCACAGTGGTGCCCTAACCAATTAGAGTTTAAAGTTACACAATCATAATTTTCATGAACGATCATCACTGTCACTTGCGAGCACACAAGTACTAAGTACTCATGCCCATTCCAACTAGTAACTTGCAGCAACAAAGTTGCAGATGGTATAAACTGGGCTGAAGGCGTCAGTGCACTTGCTCCATGAGGTCATGGAAGAGGGAATATCTGACACCGTGGTTCATGTTTATCGTTCCTGCCATGGATTTTTAATTGGACAGAGCTGAGAATCCATTGTGTATTCCATGACAGTGGTTTGCTCAACTGTGTTCCTCCACATTCAGGGAAGAATGCGTTGTTGTGCTGAATGCTCTAGTTTTTGTGTAAGAAGGAATATTGAAGGTAAGGTTATGATGACGACTGTGGTTTTAGTGAATAGACTGGGTGAGGTCTGAATCCACAGCGCCTTTGTCCAGCCGGTCCACTTATTAAAAGAACAGCAGTATCAGGTTGTCTTCGAAAGATTTCGTTTATGAAAATTTAATATAGCTGATACTCGGCACCGACCTTAGTCCGGCTGCTGCTGTCTGCCGACACAAGCAGCTGGTTGAGGGGCTGTAATTAGATTAGAGAGGAGTGGGTGGCAGTGGCTAGACGAGTGTGTGTGTTTCTCGGCTGGTGTCAGAATCACGCACACAGCTGATGTCATGACTGGTTGGCTGTATTCCGGCACCCTGAGTTGTGCGGCCCATACCGCTGATGGAAGGTGTGTGATGCCATCAATTACTCTTGCTCTATTCCTCTCTCCTTTATCACTTTTTGTCTTTCTTGTGACGCATATGGTGGTATTTGGGACATTGCTTTGTATTTATTATTTTCTTTAAGCAAACAGAAGTTGAGGAGAGATCATTTAATTCATGACAGGGCCAAATGGAATCAGCAGACTTTTTTTTTTTTTTTTTTTCCCCACATTTTGTGTTTTTCACATTCAAAAATAAAAAGTTTTCAATATTACTTGATACTGATTAATTGTATATGATACAAAATTAACTAGTGTTTGTATCCTATACTCTCACATTCTTTGGCTTTCTAACCTGTCATAATATGTAATATTTGTATTTACGATTTACTTTTTCACTCTTTTCAGGGCTTAGCAAAAAGCAAAAAATATAATTTTATCATAGTGCTGTAGCACAATAGGAGCTGATACGGATAACAAAACCGCTATTTATATAAATTCAGTTTTTGTCATTTATATAGATAAAATGGTTAATTATAGCCATTTATTATTATATTCCAAATGCATCATATTGAAATAATGTCAGTAAAAACTTTTGTTCCTATACTACACAATTATTTGCTTTAACATAGTTAGCAAATGGCATAGCATAGTTTCTTCCACTTTAATGTTCATGATATGCATTCATTTTCACACAGAATAAATAAAATCACAAATAAAAGACGCTTAGTATTGACTTTGAGTATTGACCAAAGACTGCATAAATCTTGTATACATATTTCAAGATCGATCTGCTCATCGCTATTTCATGTCATTTGATAATTAATGTGTATAAGTATACAGTATATGTGCTCAGATATTTTTATGTGATGCAATGTGCACTAGTGTTTACATCTAAGACTCGATTTCTTTTTTTCTTTTTTTACCTCTCATATTGTTATGATTTCAGTGGGTTACTCTTTCCCTTTTGATATGTTATGAGACATTTTGGGTAGCTGAGAGGGTGAAGCAGGGATCAGGAACACACTGATATTGCTTAATATTTTACTGGCAGGCGAATATTTCTCTAAGTAGAGTAAAATTTTAGTAAAATTAATTCCCATTATTTGACCCAGCATTTCTCAGTAATGATGGAATAGAGCATGATTAAATACAGATTAGCTGGTTTATATGATGCATGACTCTGAGGAGCTTTTGTTTCTAGTAAACAGAGACCTAAGTGCCATTATTAATAAGAGGTTATTATGTACCACCCAAAATATCTTTCAGTGAGTTCTTGAAATCAGCCTGAATGGGCAAACACACTGAGGATTATACAGCCACACATGTGTCTCAGCGTGCACACGTCGCTGTTGCATCCGGATTGTTTTGTTTCTGTCGAGTCTCCAGCTGGTTTTCACGTGGCATGGCTATTTGATATTCCATCCATCATTGATTTATCACAGCTTTACATAATAGCAGCACTGTCAATGCTAATACTTCATTAAAACTGAAATACAGTACATTTGACAAGCTTAATGTTCTTTTTGAAATCAGAGATTACTGTTTTTAGCTCTTTTTTTTTTTTTTCACTTTGCACAATACTCTGCAAAAATTACTATTATTATTATAATATGTGTCATGGTGCTATAGCATATTAGCTGTCTACTAAAACTAAAGTATTGTTACAACATTTTTCATTAAATATTTATGTAATTAATTATTTTATTTTTTTCTGGCATATTTAAAGGTGCAGTAAGTGGTATTTGAACTACGCTGTTGGACATTGTTGTTATTTGAAATCAACCCAAATAAACACACCCCTCTCTTCATTGCTCCACCTCCAAAACTCGCACTCCAATCCTAACCACCCTGCTCTGAGTCGGTCTCGAACCCGGCCCGATCGCTGCTGGCATGTGAGGCGAATGCACTACCAGTGACGCCAAGCACCTCATTCTCTAGCAGCTGTCAGTGCGCAGTGGTTTACCTGCACAACTCAGTATCTGGCCACTGTTGCACACGCAGTGCGAGTGGATGTCTGTTTATCACAGCTGACGTGCAACAAAATGCTTCAAGAAAAATAAAGCACAGTTCATGAACAAACGACAAGGAAGCACAAAAAATAAACATACAGTACACAAGAGTAAATACAAAGTGTTCGTTGTTAGTTGCAAACAGCACAGCAGTTCCAGACAATCAAAACCGTATTACTCGCATGAGAAGCGGGATCAAAGCAGTTTTCAGGCCTTCCCTCTTAGTTCTCTCCAGCACTGGTAAGCTTTTCTAATATAAACCGGGTCCTAAAGCGCTTGCCCAGCCATAAACCTTCTTTCCAGTGATATTCTTTTGAGCTCTTTTGTATTGTGTCCCATTTCTCATTCTGCAGATCCCCCCCCCCTTATTTTCAAATCTCCCTCTTACTCATTCTCTCTCCTCGACAGTGATATGCCCCCTGATGCTGGCTGGTTAGACGTTTGTTGTTGGACACGGCCCGACTTACTTCCAAACAGTGAATATGAACTATCACTGAGTCCCCCTTTAAAAGTACACTATGTAACTTGATGAATATGGTTCTTTCTCATAACTAAAAAAGTTTAAACTCCCTGGAGGTTTGAGATTTAGCGTGCTCCATGTCAACATTTCTCACTCGTTGTGACAACTAACCTGTGCCGCTTCCACATCAAAACAGCTGGAGCAACATTTCTCTGTTTACGGATATAACAAGACATGCACGGGCGAGTAACATACACAATTTTCTGTTAAAACTATTCTATCACGTCTAAAAATATAAACACTTATTATAGGCTTACCATAGTGAATCAGGGTAAGACAAGAACATATTTTAGAAGGATTGATAATGTATTGCTCATTATTTAAATTTTGTTAATTTTTAACAAAAAAAGTTACATAGGGTACCTTTATATATATTTTTATATATATATATATATATATATATATATATATATATATATATATAATATATACATTTTTTTTTTTTTTTTTTTGTGGTGGGAACAGACTGGGCTAGCAGAAAAAAAAAATGTTAAGCCCTGCCTGGATTTACCTTTTAGTCTTCTATCTTTTGACAAATCTGAAAAAGATTATTTTTGTAGTGGTGACACGGGTGGTGTTAGGTTCTTTTTTCGGAGTTACTGGAGCACTAAACAGCCCTTTAGCAGAGTTTCCTAAGGAAAAGCTTGTGCTGTAGTCTGTGCCCTTGGCCTGTGCGTGAGAGATGAGTTGGGCCGGCTGAGCCTTGACAAAACCTTTAGAGATCGTGAGGCAGCAGACGGGCACTGCAGCACTCCTTACTCAGCACAATGTCCTCTCTCTGTCTCTCCTCCCACCCTCCCATGCATTCCAGCAATTGCTGCTGTTCTGATCCTTCCCCAGACTCCTGTGTGTCCAACCTAATAATGAGGAGACTGCATATCCTCGTTCTCTGTCTAAAACAAACAGCGGCTCAGCTCAAATTCCTTCACTGTCCTACTGACGTTCACATGTCAGTCTGATAGCGTTTTGTATTGATGGCCATTTTTAAAGATGTGCGATGACCCAAACACAGAGAATGGCTTATCTCATATACTGTACACTGCTATTCAAACATTTGAAAATATTTAAAAATATTTAATGCTCACTAAGGCATTTATTTAATCAAAAATACACTAAATGTAATATTGTGAAATATTATTTCAAATTCAAATAACAATTTTTCAATTTTAATATATTTTAAAATGTAATTAATTCCTGTGATGGCAATGCTGAATTTTCTCCAGCATCATTAGTGTCACATAATCCTTCAGAAATCATTCTAATATGCTGATTTGGTGCTCAAGAAACATTTTGTGCATGTGCAGCTTACTATTTTTGTGGAAACTGTGATACATTTTTTTTTTTTTTTCTCAGGATTCTTTAATATATATATATATAAAGTTTCATTTCCATGGGGACAAATATATATTTGTAAATAAATAAAAATTATGCAAAATACATTCTTTTTTTTCTTTTTTCTTCAAATTTGCCCATCATTGGCGTAAAGGTATTTGTCAGAAAGTTATTTTTCAACCTTGTGTACCAGAAGTGTGTGTGTGTATTCGTTGCCTCCCTCTCTGTATGAGCTCTCATTAAGCTGTTCTGGGTGCCGGCCCATAACTTGGCCTCTTTTTTCAAGTGGACCTGCTATGGAAGGATGTTTTAGTGAAGAGATGCTCCTTGTTTCCAGCTTTTAACATACTAACAAACCTATTCATCTCCCGCCTTAAAGGAGGCCAGCCTCTCCCACACTGGCCTTGTTGGTAAACAAAAGATCCTGTGCAAAAGCCGCCACGCCTCCAACCTGTTTGTCCCCATTGGGGCCTGTTTCCTCAAAATAAACCTCGGTGTGTGGCAATGGGGAATGTTCCTTTAGTGGTTTGGGACTGTCCTGGTTTCCTGTAGGAGAGCTTGAATTAAAGAGAGCCTCTGTAAGTAAGTCTTGTAGTATTTCTTTTTCCCAAATATCATATGTTCCAAGAGAACGCGGCATGGATTCCTTATGAATTGTTGAATGGTTCCTTTTAATGTTTTCACCATACCATTGGAAGGACCTTTTTGTTTCCTTGTTGAAGTCACAACGGCCTCTGCAAGGTGGAGCTTCTGATTCTGTGTGGTCCTCCAGCTCCATTCAAACCATAACTTCCTCTTCTTTAGTGAAAGATCTTGTCCGATGTTCTCTGGATCTGTCTTCTAGATCAGTGGTTCCCAACTGGTTTAAAAGGAAGGAGAAACTGCTTATTTTGTTGTTGAAATCAAACTAAAGTATTTTCCCACAAATTCATGTCAACTTAAAATAAACTTATTACACTCAAACTATAAACAACTGACTGCCGAGAGCATGAAACCACAGGAACTTAATAGACATTTGGAACCAAAATTATGAATTAAACTATTATTGAAGTTCTTGTCATTAATAACTGGGTCGCCACATGATGTCCAGAAGTAGAATCTGGGTTATGAAGCAAAACCATTTGACAACCACTGATGTAAAGTCTCCCTGCTGTAGCTTGTTTACTCATTAAAAACTGGATTCTGCTGCTGTTGGTGGCAGAAAGGCATCATGGGAGTGCCATCAAAAGACAAGTAGCATCCAAGGTGAAGTGTTTGTGCATGAAAGAGACACACTGAACATAAATAGCACTTGCATTCAGCAGTATAATGTATTATTGTGTCTGGCTGATGAGCGCTTCACGGAGCTGTTGTTTAATGTCTAGAGTTTTAGTTTCCATTGACGTCTACAGATCGTCTGTAGTTTCAGGGATGTTACTACGATCGTTTGTTAGATCTTTGTTCTCGTTTCGCACCATTTCATTCTCTGTTGTTTTTTAGTTTCACACTGAAGTGGGATAGGAGTGTTGTAGTAAGTTAAGTTGACACTGTTGGCTGTAGATTTGGGAACTGACTCACCCACATGCTGTTGTATGTGATTCATGGCTCAGGACTCGTTTGGAATGATAATGCAGGCATTGGTGTTTGCTCACAGATAAATGAAGCTGTGAAAGTCGGCAGTTGGCTCTGTGAGGAGTGCCGTCTGCACAGAATGCCAAATGACCACGTGAAAAGCGAAGGCTGTCTCTGTGCTTGAGTAGTATCTAAACCAGCTCTCAGCAGGATTTATGTTCTGCTACTAGAAGTTTCTAAAACATGGTCACATCTGACCCTAGAATGCATGACTCAATGCATGTGCTTGAAAAATAGCAGTCCACTAGATAGTGCGCACAAACTCTTTCCGCGCTTAAGGCCAAAGGTGTATAGACTACTTTGAAAGGCTTGTGCTCAACTGTGCACGAGATGGAGCGGGACGCGGAAAATGAAGTAAGGCCTATACCCGCGCCTTAAAGGTTTAGTTCACCCAAAAATGAAAATAATGTAATTTATTACTCACCCTCATGTCGTTCCACACCCGTAAAACCTTCGTTAATCTTTGGAACGCAAATTAAGATATTTTTGTTGAAATCCGATGACTCAGTGAGGCCTGCATAGCCAGCAATGACACTTCCTCTCTCAAGATCTATAAATGTACTAAAAACATATTTAAATCAGTTCATGTGAGTACAGTGGTTCAATATTAATATTATAAAGTGACAAGAATATTTTTTGTGCACCAAAAAAACGACCTATATAGTGATGGCCGATTTCAAAACACTGCTTCATGAAGCTTCGGAGCGTTATGATTCTTGTTGAATAAATGGTTCAGAGCGCCAAAGTCACATGATTTAAGCAGTTTGGCAGTTAGACACGCTATGCAGGCCTCACTGAGCCATCAGATTTCAACACACATTAAAAATATTTATGAAAAGCTTCTTTCTTTTCACATTTTTATTTACAGCATTATCATAATAGGCTGTATATTAACTTATTGGGAGAAAACCGGTTTTCATAACACCTCTGCGAAGATTCGACTGTGAGATTAGTGATCGAATTGTTTTTTGGGCTATGTTCAGACTGCCAGCAAAAATCTTGATTTTAAATCTTTAATTTAAATAAAAAAAAAAATATTTTAAATATCCAGATTTTATCCAGATGGATTTTTGAAAGCCTGGACTGCAAAAAAACGCATAAAATCAAAACGCATTTGGAGGTGGTTTGTAATGCAGATTTTTACAGATACGACTTAGTCTAATCGGATTTCAAATCATCTTTTGCGTCACTCTTCAAGCGACACAATGATAACGTCAAAACAGAAATGCTGATGGAATTGCTGAAAGTATTCATATGGTTTTCAAATGGTATGTCCAAAGATTTCGGTCATGACTATAGCACGATACATCACAATATATACCGGTTCTGCACCACGACTCGACAGGGTGCTTGTGTTTGGAGAGCGAGATGATGCACCATATCTCCTGCATATGTTTTGAAAGCCTCATCACATACGTGGATATGAATCTGATTTGCCTGCAGTCTGAACATAGCCTTGGTTGTCTGATATCAACTTCTGACTTATTTCTACTGGGAAATGAGCATAGCAGTAGTTATAGTTGCCAAATATTTACATGATTATCACTGAGGAGGAGTACCCTCATACTAAAACCAGGTGCACTTCCTTGCGCAGTGCCAGTAGAGGTCTTGCATCGTACATCCTGTGAGACACCCAGTCCTGTCATGCATTTGGACCTGGCCAAGTGAGGGTCTGATGAGAAATGGAAGGCAAATCTTCCATTTCACTCCCAGGAAACGCCTGGACCCATTGATTATACTCTTAATTGTTTCTGTAAGCTTCTCAAAGTAGATTGTGTTCTGTTGATGGATCTGAGTCTCAGAGCCTGTTTACACCTGGTCACTTCATGCGTTTTCTCTGATTGGATAGCTATACGATTGTGAAAAGACCAGGTCTAAATGCCCTTCGAAACGCATTTGAGACGGATATAAATCTGATCACTCAAACCACTTTAGGAGGTGGTCTGGGATGCATTCCAGTCAAAACTGAACAGGTCTAAATGCATCTGGTTGTTGAAACCACATATGTAAATTTAAGACCTCCCAAAAATACTAAAAAATAAACGTGTGAGAGCGTGTTATGGGCTAAATAACATGTTATAGCCAGATATGACAGCGCCACTGCAGCACGCATCGCCGCAGATGAGCAGCTGATATCTATTCAGTAAGACAACGCTCAAACTGCCGCAAATCAAACTGAAAGTAAGTCTCGTGCTCAAAACACAATCTTCATTAAAAGTAATGAGACTAAATGATTGTACCAGTGCTGTTGCCGTGCTCTCTCTTATTGCGTCTTTGATTTTGAAATAAGCTGATGATCAATAAAATACAGCTCATATTTGTTGCTTTCGGTGACGTGAACAGACACATTTATGTGGCCATGTGTAAATGCAATCATTTTTATAAATCGGATAGCTATCCAATCAGAGAAAATGCATGAAGTGACCAGGTGTAAACAGGCCCTCAGTGGTATAGTCTGCTCAAAGTGCGTGCAATGTGAGGAGGAACCAGCTGACTAAATGTGGGTTCCTGACCTTCATATCATTAATCACCTGAACTGTGCGGTGTTGAATTTTCTAGGGAGGGATGACATGATGAATATGCCTGTGTGTCTTGATGAGTCTGGGGGGAAAAAAAATCAACAAATTGGAGCATTAATAAAGTGATTCTGAATTTCTGAGTTTTGCTGTCAGGTTGTGTTCTAGGCTAGCCATAACTCTGACTGAGGTTATAATGTGGTTACTGCTTCATTAAAGTGCAGAGCCCTGAGCAGCGAATTTGTACCAGGATTTTCTCATTACTTAGATGTCCATGTCGGGAGGAACTTCCCCATAAAATGACAAACTGTAGCCACGTGAGCCTGCGAAGCTCCAACATCTGCTGCTTTCTGTATAGTGTCATGATGATTCATTAACACAGTAAAAGGGATGGAACACTGTGAGCTCAACATGCAAACACTCATCATCCACTCGCTGTATTTATGCGGCCCACTGCGAATGTCCTTACTATTGCAGTCTTAGCTGAGACCGGCATCTAGGCTGTGCTGCTCAACATTGCCAGATATAAAATTATCTTTAACCCCTCATAACACTCCTTTGGTCACCCTTCGGATTTTACCAATAACGATAACTAGGTTGGATCATGCAATTTTTAAAAAAATGGATACTGAATGAAAACAAACATAACACTTAAAATAGTGCTGAACTTTAATACAAAAAAAAAAAAAAAAACAGTACTGAACCATGAAAATGTACTGTACTTTTTTAAAATATAAATATTAATATATTAATTATACCTTGATCATTCATGTTAATTCATAGTGCATTAACTAATGTTAAAGGGTTAGTTCACCCCAAAATGAAAATTGTCATTAATTATTCACCCTTATGTCGTTCTAAACTCGTAAGACTTTCATTCATCTTTGGAACACAAATTAAGATCTTTTTTCACTTTGACGCTTCAAAGATTGTAAAACTAATCCATATGAATTGAGCGGTTTAGTCCAAATTTTCTGAAGAGACTCGATCGCTTTTTATGATGAAAGATTTAATTTAGGCTTTTACTTGCATGTAAACATTGATCAGCAAACATAAGCAGAACCTCAACCGAACATGAGTAACGCACAATAACAAACATCTTCCGGAAGCTCAAACGTGCTGCCTAACCAGTGAGGTTCTTTCTCCTGTGTTACACAGCATGTTTGAGCTTCCGGAAGAGGTTTGTTCTTGTGCGTCATTCAGGTTAGGTTCTGCTTATGTTCGCTGATCAATGTTTGTGTTCCGAAGATGAACAAAAGTCTTACAGGTTTAGAACAACATGAGGGTGAGTAATTAATGACAGAATTTTCATTTTGGGGTGAACTAACGAAAATGCTTCCATTGAGTTTAGAGGGACACTATTTTAAAAAAAAAAGAATATTTAATCTAATTTTATATATATATCACCCTCTCCTTGTAATACCTATGTCATACCCATGTCATTATACAAATTTGTGTCATGATATGTCACAAAAACACACACACACTCACCATGGTTCCTTACCATTATTATTTTAATAATCTAACATTTTTCTTATTGCAAGTGTTTTGGTAATAAAGCAATCGGAAATCCATTGAGTTTACTGTTCACTGATTTGTGATGGCAGCATCTTACCTGCTGTTTTCTCTTGCCTAGGCGTCACCCCCACTGATAACCTACAGCAGCTAGAGGACAAGGGTGGCTCAGACAGCAGCTCGGAGCCCGTTAAAACCTGAGCCACATAGAGGTTTGTTACTTCTTTGCTATTTAGTAAATGCTTTTTCATCCAGTATAACTCATAAGAGTACTAGTTGTAAAAACAATACTTTGAACAACACTAGCCAACCTACTGTCAATATACCAACAACATTTCAAATGATATCTGCAGTGTTGGGGGCAGAGTAGTCTGTTTGCATTCCCAGGTCCTGCAAGTGTGTTGTGTTTGTTATTGTGTGCGTTAGCAGATGTTCCTTCACAGCAAAACAAGAGTTACCTGAGGAAGCAGCTTTTAGTGCAGGAAAAGTTTTTTTCCCATGTCATTTCCTCTTAAGCATATGGGTTGTACAAGCTGACATACTCCCTTTGATCATTTCCAACCCTTCAGATGTGCGTAACCCCGGTTCTCCGATAACATGAAGTGAGGTATCTCACTATGGGGCCGCCTCAGGCATGACCGGTCGCGGAAGCACCAATAACAACACGTCTGCCAACCGTGGCAGATCATTTGCTGCAGCGATCAGGGAGTCCCACCTCCCTGTATATAAACTGCAGCTACCTGCCATTTCGTCATTCTCCGCATATCTCTTCTCTGTGCAGGACAGGCAAGGAGGGCAATGTTTGTGAGATACCTCACTTTGTAACCTAACATTCTCTTTCTAGCATTCGTTCAGTATCTCACTATAGGATATAGACAACAGAATAAAATGCGGAATTTGCCCCTTAATAAAACTGCATTATACAACCTGACTACTCACTCCCAGAGAGGGTTCTGTCACATCCAGTCTATAGAATCGAGTAAAAGTGTGCGAAGAAGACCAGCTGGCTTCTACGCAAATTTCTTGAATAGAGATGCCTCTAAACAGAGCCCAGGAAGTAGCCATGCCTCTAGTAGAGTGTGCTCGTAGTCCTATTGGGGGCTCTAAATTCGCATTATTGCAACATAATACGATAGCCTCCACCACCCAGTGAGAAAGGCGTTGACGGGAGATGGGTTTTCCTTTGTAAGAGTCAGCGCATGAAACGAAAAGCTAATTGCTCTTACGAAGTGTGCGGGTTCTCTGAACATACGTATGCAGAGTACGAACCGGAAATAAGCTGTGTAACCTCTCCTCCTCTGGGGATGAAAAGGGTGGTGGATAAAAGCTAGCAGGTCCACTGATTGAACTGCACTAGCGTGATCAAACACTTTGGGCACAAATGCAGGGTTAGTTCTAAAAGTGACTTTTTGACCACCTGGAGCGAACATCATACCTGAGGAGTGAACTGATAAAGCATTAAGTTCACTCACCCTTTTTGCTGTTATGAGAGCAAGTAACAGCCGTCTTTAAAGCGAGTAGCTTCAAGGCAATTTTATCAATGGGCTCTAAAGGGGCTTTTGAGAGCGCATTCAGAACCACGGACAAGTCCCAGGGCGGGACCAGCAGCTTCAATACTGTGTGTAACCGACGTGCCTCTCTCATAAATTGACAGACGAGAGGGTGCTGGCCAATAGTACCCGGGTTAAGACCCACATGACATGCCGAGATAGCGGACAGATAAACCTTAACTGTAGAAAAGGCTCTGCCCTTATCTAGAAGGTCCTGTAGAAAAACCAGCACATCCGAAACTGAACACAAGAAAGGAACGATCTGCGCACCATCCCTCAAACATCCTCCATTTGAGATTATTTAAAGATCGTGTTGAGGCAGCCCTTACGTTCTGAATTGTCTCAATCACTTTCGGAGGTAACCCAGCTGCATTCAGACTTAGCCTTTCATGGGCCAGGCCCAGAGAGCTAGTTTCTGAGGGGAGGGGTGAAATATTTCCCCCTGTGCTTGTGAGAGGAGATCCCTGCGCGCTGGTAACTGCCATGGCTGGTCGTAGAGCAGTTGCGCAATCTCCGCAACCCAAAGTCCCCCCCGGCCAGTAAGGCGTGATCAGAATCATTACATGTTTGCGTTCCCAAACCCTCCGTAGTATCGGCTCGATCAGGCTCAACGGAGGGAACGTGTAAAGTAACACGTCTGGCCACTCGTAGGCTAGAGCATCCACACCCAACGGTGCATCATTGCCGGCCAGAGAGAAGACCAGGGGACATTGCGCAATGCTAAGAGATCTACAGTGGCCTGGCCGAATCTCTGCCACACCATGAGCTTAACTTGGGGGTGGAGTCTCTACTCCCCGTACAGAGGATTCCCTCTGGACAGTAAATCTGCTCCCCTGTTCATTATTTCTGGAACATGCGTCGCACGTAATGACAGGAGGGTCCTGCTGCTCCACATAATCAGGTCTTTCGCTAACAAGTGAAGCTTGTGAGAATGCACTCCTCCCTGTCGATTTATGTTGGCTATCACCGTTGTATTGTCTGTCCTGACCAATACATGATGATTCTTGAGAAAATGCACAAAATGTCCCTCGAACACCACCCCCCAGCCTGTGAGAGATGCATCTGTTGTCACCACTTTCCTCAATACAACAGGACCCAGAGGGCATCCTGTCCTGAGAAAAGACGGGGTTCTCCAATGACAGAGAGCGCTCATGCATTCTGGTGAGACGCGCACTCTGCGGCTGTGACGGCTCGTGGGGCGAAGGCTGTCCAGTTCTGAAAATCAAATCTCTGTTGATCTGTTGAGGCCATCAGATCCAGTAGTCGAAGACAAATTCCAAAAGTGACTGAACTCCCTTGTTGAAAAAGGGAGAGGCAGCTGTGAAATGTCTTGATATATTCCTCTGAAAGGAAAGCTTGAAACATCACTGAATTCAACCTGAGACCCAAATAGACTATTTCCTGTGAAGGAATTAGACGACTCTTTGTCTGGTTGATCTTGAAACCTAATCTCTCCAGATGCGTCACTAGTGTGTATGTATCGCTCTCTGCTTGCCACGGGGATGGCGCGCAGATGAGCAGATCATCCAGATATGATGAAACTCGGACTCCTCCGTTCCTTAACGGTATCAGAGCCGCTTCCACACATTTTGTGAAAACTCTGGGCGCTAAAGCAAGGCCAAATGGGATTTCCGTATACTTGTATGCTGTGCCCTGATACGCGAACCTCAGATATTTCCTGTGAGCAGGAAAAATATCTATGTGAAAAATATGCGTCCTGGAGGTCCACTGAGGTGAATTAATCCCCTTGACGAATATTTTGACACAAAGTTCTGAGCGAAAGCATTTTGAATTTGTATTTTCTTAGGTGTTTGTTGAGGACCCGTACATCTAAAATGGGATGGAGACCCCCCCCTCATTTGGGAATCACAAAATAATGGGAGTAGAAGCCCATCTGGCTTTCCTTTGTTGGAATCACTCTTATCACTCCTTTTCTCATTAAAGAGGATATTTCTTCCTCTAAAACTTGAGCTGCTTCCCCTTGGGCCACTGAAATGACCACTCCATTGAACACAGGAGGTTTTACAGTGAATTGAAGTCTGTATCCTATTGTGGTTAAAACCCAGGTATGGTTAAAACGCATGCGCGCCAGTTCGCCGCCTGAGCAGCGAGTGAGTCCTTCCCAACTAACACTCCAGTGAAGGAGTTATATTCATCATTTTTTTTTTGTGATAATTTGTTATTTTTATCCCACTCTGCACCCTCAGCCCTTGGCTTGGATGCGTCAGAGAAAACTTTATTTGTGATGGGATGCTTATGCACTTTTGTCTTTCTTCCCTCAGAACAAACCTCGTAGGTGGAGGGAGAGACAATTCTTTGGGGGGTGCCAGGGGAACATGGGCCATTTTCCTGCGAACACTGGACTTTGAACAGTCCACACAAACACATTTAAATTCCTTCTTCTTTTCCCCACGGGAGGGAGAAAGGAATTGTTTTGAAGGGATGGGACAGAGAAACCCTGAGTGCTGTCTCCAAACCCTTCCTGATGTCAAACTGATGTCTCAGGTCGACCGCCTCTTTTTGTTCCCCTGAGGGGTGGCCGACTGGTGTTTCGCTGCTGTGGCTGTGAAAGACCGTTTCGGTTTCACGAAACCGGGCTTTGACTAAAGGCCCGCGCTTCCCTGCTGTTGTGGCGGAGCAGGACGGCAAGGTTGATATTCAGAATGTTCTCCTCTTCCTGAAGGCCGGAAATTCGGACGGCTCGGGTGATAAGGGCGAGCTGCTGGCTTTCTGGGGAGACAGACCTTGAATGCCTCTCCCTCTTTTTTCCACAGGTCACATTGCTGACGCATAGCTGTTACCGTTGCGCCGAACATGGCCTTTGGATCAATAGGGGCATCCAAAAACTCCACATTTCTTTGTCAGAGAGGCCTGACAAACCCAGCCATAGCGATCTCATAGTGATTAGCCACGGATGATTCTACAGGTGGAGGATCCGCCATCCTCCATTCCCTGAACATCCAACCTCGAGAAGCCTTTGAAAGGTACTTGGTGGGGAAAAGGCCTGTCTCAAAACCTCTTAATTTCAGCCACACAAGCTGGGAAGGCTGGAATAAACTGCCTCGCCTGGAGGGAGACGTGACGGAAGTCTCTTTCCATCATACAGGTCTCTTTCAGTCCCTTGACCTGCTGGTTGGGATGGCCAGTCGATCGGCTAGCCGTGGCCCTGCGACAGACCTCGAGTAGATCTGTATCCATCTGCACAGGGGAGGGTGAGCTCGAATCTTCAGACAGCGGGGGAAGGACGGGTGACACCTTCTCCATCATCTCACCCCACGAGCTGGCGGTCTGTGGACAATCCATCGGTTCCTCTCTTGGTTGAGCAGAGAGGCATGGGTCCGACTTCCCAGCCACTGCAAGGCGAAGTCTCCGCTCTCGGGATTTAACCAAGAACGTTGAGCAGTGAGGACAGCCCTCGGGGTTGGACAGCGCTGCCTGAGCTTGTTAAGCGCCCAAACAGGAGATGCAGAGACTGTGTGAATCCTTCGCAGAAATCCACATTCCACACGCATACGGATGAGGAGGACAACCTTCTCCTCCGGGGATCTCCGGCTCTTTTGCAGCAGCCATGAAGCCTGCACTCTCTTCGTACGGTAAGCCCACCACAACATGACAACTAGTACGAAGCTGTGCTGCGATAGAGCTATTTTCCTTTTTTTTGGTGCGTGGTGAGCGTGCCAAAAACTTGGAAAAATAAATGGATAAAACTTAAAGCAGAAAACTCTCCTTGACGCGTTAGTTATCTTACTCTAAGTGGCAAGTCACTCAACAAACGTTAAGAATGTATTGTGTTTGGGACGTTACCTTGTGGCTCCGTCTATAAACTGTTAAGCAATAATTCTCAAAGTCTGCTGAGAACAGCTTCCGAAATCTTCCACGGGAAAGAGAGCGAGAATGACGAAGTGGCAGGTAGCTGCAGTTTATATACAGGGAGGCGGGACTCCCTGATCACTGCAGCGATTGGTCTGCCACGGTTGGCAGACATGATGTCATTGGTGCTTCTGTGATCGGTCACGCCTGAGGCAATCCCATAGTGAGATACTGAACTAATGTTAGAAAGAGAACTCAGTATGTTCATTTGGGTAAACGCGATGATGAAGTCAAAGTGTTCCAGATTTACTAACAAGCCATTAAAATGTGATCGCATGATATTTGGGATGCCATTCTTTCATTGTCCACAATCAGAAACAATATGTTACTTAATTTTTTGTTTTGTTTGGATTTTGTACAATTGCAGGCTGATTGTTTCATGTTTTTAAGAACGGTGTCAAGCTAAACGTACCTTATTTTTCTTAAAAATATTTCTTGAATGCAAGAATATGTCCCTTGTGAACGACTTCTCACTGATTCTGTACTGCTTGTTCTCTGTGAGGCTCTGTGAGTCCAGTTTCCTGTTGTAACAGATGGTACTTGATTTGTTCATTTAAAAAACTTATTTTGTTCTTTCCGATAATTAAATTGACTACCCTAATAGTAATCCTTAGACTATAATACAATATCATGATGAACCATGTTAACACATGCGCTGAGACCGTAAAGTAATCCAATCCACAGCATCAGGATCAGCCAACTGAGGCCATCCTCAGTTCTCCATCACTACTGTCCTTCCGCTGCTCCTTGAGTAGCACTAACAGGATTATTTCTTCTGCGTCCGGGAGGGATAAAGCATTGAGTGCACAAGAGTTTAGGGTCTTCGGTGAGGACACCATTTACTTTTTAATGGATGAGTCTGCTGTGGCTTCCTCATAGTTATTGTATAGTAAAACTGCATACATGCGCTCATCATTCATTCACTATTCTACGAGTGATCAAAGCCCACAAGCTTTGGGGTGATGAGGCAAGAGTAAGGTCATCAGTGGTGAGATTTGTCCCATGAGCTTTAGTACAGGATAATCTGGGTCATGGCTTTGCTCTCAATGAACCTCAGTCTGGGGTAATGTCCCTTGCATCCGTTTACACCAACTAGATTAACATTGTTCTCATTAACTCAAAGAATTAGTTAGGTATTGATTGCTGCAAGAAACGCACACAACAAAGCTGTGCTAGAACATTCATGTTCTCCCAGGACATGTTTCGGATTGTTTATACACCCTACTTTTGAAATACTTTCAATACTTTCTGATAGAACAAACAGATTTGCAGTGGTCACTTTGCATCCAGTGTGGACAGCTTCTAGCTGTTACGTTGCAACGCAGCAATGGTCACGTCTGGTGTAGACATGGTGTTGCTCTTCTTCATGTGAACTTATGTAGCCACGGTCCAAAATTAACACTCAAAGAATGTCAAACGCTTCCCTGTTAGAATGGCCTTTGAAAATAGTTTAAAGGTTATTCCTAGAGTGTGTCCCAGAGGGAAGGGAGCACATTTAAATGTGCTAAAAGCTGAAGTTGCCCTCTCTAAAGAATACAGACAAATGTGCTTGTGCTTTGAAAAGCTCACCTGCAGTTATGCATGAGCCATAGAAGGCATATTCTGGTTTTGTGCAGTTGTAATTTAGTGTTTTGTAGACCTTCTCAGAATAGATGCACTGTTGCTACCTGTGCCTGCCAGGTAGCCCTCGACAAATCACAGGACGTCCTGTGTTTGGTCTGGATGTCAGAATGATGCCTTTTAATAGGTTTGCTATTTACCTTAGGCTTTATTTTTAGAGACTTTCCTCTATCACAGAGAACCTTTGATTTACTGCAGTGGCATTGAGATCACAAATATCCTTGAAATCGCTGTGGACCTTCCAGTGCCAGTATCACAAATAAAATTCAAGTGTCTAAGACAAATATGTCTTCTGTCTGGATATTTTGGCAGAGAAAATGTCAGATGGAGATGGTGAACTGAATGTGATGCCAGAGACTGATTTGTGTCCAGTAATATGTTAGCCACATATTGAGATTTCTTCTACCTTTTGAGTTTTTGTGATGTCTAGTAATATTTTCTTCTGCTCTCTAAAGACATGATGGCTTTTGAATTTAAGCTTATATTTAATTTTTTTGTGGCTAGTAGACTAACCAGTAGACCAGGGGCGGCAAAACGTTGATCCTGGAGGGTCATTGTCCTGCAGAGTTTAGCTCCAACCCTGAAACAAAAAACACTCACCTGCCTGTAACTTTAGTAATCCTGAAGACTTTGATTAGCTTCAGGCGTGTTTAATTAGGGTTGGAGCTAAACTCTGAAGGACAATGGCCCTCCAGGATCAACGTTCCCCACCCCTGCAGTAGACTGTTCAGACCAGGAATGTTTCCTCCAAGGAGGCAAGGGAGGCAGTGTCTCCTCAAAAAATTGGATGAAAAAAGAATCCATATTACAAAACAACGCAAATATTACAAATATGATAAATCACTAGTTTTTCTAAAGTAACACTGTCCAACAGCGACACCTGTGACGCAGGTAAAGTTACATCAGGAGTCTTGCCCCCCCTGAGCTCATTGAGTTTTAACAAACCCCCTAAAGTGTGCGTGTGGGTTTGTTGGGGGGTAATTGAGAATGAATGGGGGGAAAAAGGCATGTGAGAAGACGCAATGCCTCCATTGTGCTATGATTGGTTATGATTGGTTTGTGCGGAAAATTCTCTTGTTTGCGAATCAGTCTGAATAAAGAAAAATTAAGGCATTAATCAAAAGAACAATTGAAAAGAAAGCAAGCAACTCAGCCTCTTAGACATCACTGCTTTGTCACGTCAAAATCAAACTTGAAATGGCCTGAAAACATGATGACTGTGGGGTTTTAGTGAGCAATCAGCTTGGTGAAATTAAATGCACATCTTCGTATTTGTGACCAATGTTTACCGAACTTGATAACTGATAAAAATAAGTTGACTTAAAAAGAACAACTGAACATCAGTTCACAAATAAAATATATTATATTATTTAAATTCTTACTGCCTTTAGTTATTATTTTGGAATAGATAAATAGTAAATAGTAAAAATGAGATTTATAATTTGTTTTAATAAACATGAATTACATAGTTAATGTAAAAAATTTTTTTTATTTGGTTTCTCTTTTTAATGTTTATTGAACCAGAAATATGTGACAACATTGGGATATGAATTTACATTTGATATTATATAAACATTTAAAAAACTGTGAAGGACTTTGCCTCCTTATTTCAGAACACCACTACATGCCACTGATTCAGACCAATGTGTTAAAAACTGCAGACAGACTGAATGAATTCACAGTATTCATTAACAGTAGCTGGCACAGAAAAGCAGAAATGCCCTGGTTACCCTGGTACACAAAGTGCTGCATATCTTTCCTTTTCTGAAACAGAATAAAGGAAGTCAAACAATATTAACATGTTTCCAAATAGGCGTTTAGATTATATATTTGCTGTGATGTTTATCAGATAACACCAAATCCACAAGAGAGCCGGTTCTGGATTCCTCCTCCTATATTCACTGTTGCTTAGCAAAATCTGTTCGTGAGTGCCACCAGTGTAGTTTTATACAATAGCAGCATCTCTGGGCACGTGACCAAAAGTGCAAATCTTACTGCAATGAAAAAAATTTGGTGTAGGATTTGGTGTAAAAATTGCTAGTAAATTTCACAAATAATTACAAAAAATGGCAAGTAACACACTAAATTAAATGTGAAATTTTGAAGTAGAAAGACTTTTTTTTTTTTTTTTTTAAACAGACTCAATATTTGTGTTATTTACAATGTCAAAAATAATTTTTTACAGTGTGATTAGCCATTTTTTTTTTTTGTAGTTTTTTTATGCAGTGCGATCACAGACAGATTAGAAAACTTTCAGCAACTTCCTGCCGTCTGCTGAAAGACAGTTATTTAAGTTTTTGAAGTTTTAAATATGTATATATTTCTTATACACAATCGCTTTGCTTCAGAAGGCTTTTATTAACCCTATCCCCCTCTTTTGATTGACAGGATATAATGAACTCTTTAATCTTTCTTTTATCTGCCAATACCGATTATTGGCCAATTCATCTTTGATAATTAGTGATGCGGTCTACACTGAATGAGTTGAAAGGATGCCTTGTTCTATTTCTGACGTACTCTGTGCTTGTGCTACTTCCAATAACAGGACAAATGGATTTAGATCATTTGTTGTCATGTGTCCATTGTAGACAAGCTGCTACACAACAGAACAGACACTGCGTGGTACTGCGACTGGTCTTGTAGCTTCTATATATGATATTATTATGTAACAAGGGCTCAGGCACATTCTCTCTCTCTCACACACACACACACCTGCTGTGACGGTGGGCCCATGTCTGGATAAGTGACAGGAGAGGAGAGCCAATGAGCTGCTCTCCCCTGAGGGACGGGGCTCATCTGCTGGCTCCATGAGTCACTAGACCAGCCCACTACTCACAGCACACAACCAGCTCTAATGTCACAGCCCTGTGCTGCCGCTGCTGCTGGTGTGAGCAGATAACAGATGGACACCAGAATCTGTTGCTTATATAGCAGTTCATCAGCACACTGACACTCTCCATAAAACTGCTCATTCATTTTAGCTCTGTGCCATCATGTCTAGCTGTGGTGTAATCTTATGAAACTATTGTGAACGTATGGATATACAGTCGGGTCCAAATGTCTTGCTTCCATTAAAGCTCAGTATATGTGCTGATACACTGATAAGGGTTGTATATTTAATAATTATTTATAAATAATAGTATTTTTATATATAAATAGGATTTTATTTATTATTTATAAATAATTGTAACAAATAATTTTGTACATGTTTATTTTTAGATATGAAATATTTAGTAAGAAAATGTTTTGACACCACAACCAAAGCAGGTTTTGTTGTGAAGCAGGATCATACTGTAGTTCTTCTCACCCTGAGAAATGTAACTAGAGGATGAGCCTTTAGGCAAATGTGATAAAAGGATTTTAGCTGAAATCCAATCTTCTCTTTGTTGTATACACAATTTTGTAACCCAATACACCCAGTGGGACATTGGTGCTTAATATCATCTCAGAGTTGATAAACGCAACAGACTTGTGAATCTAGTAATAACGTAACTTGCATCTATTAGCAGGACATTTTATATTGTTGTTTGAAGTAGACATGTGACCTCAAAACAGCAGTTTTTTTTTGTTGTCAGTTTCTGTTTTAAACTGCCCGAGTAAAAACTGTTTGCGTGATCATCATGTGTTTGGAGTTAAAAGAAAAAAAATTGGCCTCTCAGACAACAAGATGGTTTTAATGGCGGTGTTGCTACATTGCCAAACAGCTCAGCTGATGTGGCGTATTTTCTGTGATTTTTATGACCTGAGGCGCACTGGAATGTGGCTTATGTGGTCATACAGTATAACACTGATACAGCTGAGAGCACATTCCTAACATGGGAAACGTACTCGTTCATTCAGATGTGCTTTATAATCTGCTAGCTGTATGTAAGAAACAGTAAAAACCTCATGAAATAACAAGCAGTTTTCTGTCCTTCTGCTGAGTGCTGACACTACCCAGAAACCACTGATATTCAGGAGAGGGACTTTCCCATTCTAGATAGTTTTTTGATTGCACAAAAAATAGTTTACACCTCTAATTCATATGAACAACAGATTTTTAAATCAACATTAATTTATAAATATACTATTGTTCATCGTTAATTTGTATGTTTATAATAGATTTAATGTTCAAATATACTTAATGTTGACAATGTATTATTTATACGTAATGTAGCAATGAAGAAGCAATGTAATATTTATAAATGTATTATTGCTTATTGTTAATTCATAATGCCTAATGCATTAACTAATGTTAACAAATTGATTCTTATTGTAATGTGTTTGCCACTAAAAGCCACGGAGTTCAATGTGGTCTTTTTCTTTCTGATAAACACTCTCTGAGATATTTTAATAAATATCCTGACGCATCCGAGCTTTATAATGGCAGTGAACGGGACCAACAAGTATGAGCTGCTAAAAGTGCTTCCATCTACATCCATCCATCAGAAACGTGTACTCCACACGGCTCTGGGGGGTTAATAAAGACCTTTTGAAGCGAAGCGATGCGTTTGTGTAAAAAACAAACAAACATATTTTAAGTTTTGAAGTAAAACATGTAGTTTCCGCCAGACCGCCTTCAGTATTCAACGTACGAAGAAAGTGTAAAACTCTTGCAGTTCAAAAAGCTTATGCTACGTCCTACGCCTTCCTTATTCAACTTGCGGAAAAAGTGTATGCAATTCCTCGCACACCATACGAACCGTGACCATGCAAGCATCAACGATTTTCACGCAATTAAAAAAAATCGTCTGCGAGCTCGTACGACAGCAAAAATCGCACCATGTACGCCCGCCTTTGGGAGCAGAAAGGAATATTTACTTTAGTACACACATGACAGGTATGTTTCTGATAAGGGCGAAGGAGCACATGCAGAGGTCTCCATATGCTGGGAGGCCTGCATGTATTACTAATCGTGTAGCAAGTCGTTTTACCAATCGCTGTTTTATTTCAGCAGGCCAACTCGCATGGATGAAGTGATGAGGTAAAATGTTATTCTTACATGGATGATAAGGGTGAGCGGGTGCGTTGAGAACGCCGTGGGGATTGTCTTTGGCTCTGATAATTCAGAAGAGCTTTGGAGGGAGATGAAATGATGTGAGATGGCTCTTGGCTGGAGTCCCACAGCTGGGCTTACTCTGTTTTGGGGGAGGGGGCTACAGCACTAAACACAGAGGATTAAAGGAGACTGTTTTTTTTTCTTTGCGGGGGCATTTGGGGAGATCGTTACAATTATTACTCTCTACATGACCCGTGTTTTAGACTCCTCTGTGTTCTGTAATTATGTTTGAAGAGAAAGACCCATTCCCCATATGCTGTTTAGGTTTATAATCACTGACCCCTTGCTGAAACTTCTAAACAGTCATTGTTGATGGTGTTATCAAAGAACTGAAAGCACAGTTTTCATCACAGTCTGTTCATATTATGTCTAGCTAAATCCCAAGTGACTGCAAAATTTTTTGCTGTATATGCTTGTTTTTCCCCCGCCAATGTCCTGCAAATGGCAAAATAGGTTTGTTTAGATAGTATTACTTAAAAGCACTGCTCTGGAATAACCTTATGTTATGACTATCTGGCTGGTACATAATTCACTTTGATTTACTAGTAGAAGTTGTTTTTTATTTGTGTTTTTGACCAGAAATATGGTGTTAAGCTTTATTAAGAATATCTGTGGCATGTTGTCGATTTGCCACTGAAAAAATGTTTCGACTTTTTCTAAAAACGCTTATAAAAAGCACAATATATATAGATTTTTTTTCCCCTCATAGACTTCCATTAGAAGCACATAACCTTCAGTGTGTTTTTTTTAATTATTTTCTGTGTGAATTGACAGCATGCCACAGATGGAGTTTAATTCCTGAGTTTAAGGACAGAATTGTCCTTTTAAAGGCCATCTTATTCTGTTTTCTCCAATACTTCCTTCTCTGACATTTCTAAGACTTTGCAAGCCTCTATCTAACCCAAAAGTAGCCCTGGGGATGTTATAAGTGCTTGGGCGGAAAAAAAATGTGCTTTTGGGTCCAGTGAGATTCACTTGCTAATAGGAGTTTTTGTAATTAAATTATGATATTTCTGCAAAGCTGATTGCCATACAACAATAAAATCCCTAGTGAGCTTGTAATCACTGGATTTGAATGGCCTGCGGTCGGGATGTACTAAAATGAAGAACTGTGTGTAATAACTCAGATATGGGTGCCATTGTAGAATAATATTTCACACAGGTTTGAAGTTAACTAGACTTTGTAATGGTCACATACAATGTCACATCATGATAACATTCTGTACTGCCTAACAAAAACTTATTTGAAATAAGACCATTTTCTACAATACAAAATGGTACAGATATGCTATTTAAGTAATTTCTAGCTATATAAGCAGGAAAGCATAAATCTATTGAGCTAAAGACCCTAGGTATGTGAAGACTTAAAATAAAAGCTCAAAGAAAGAAACTATTGTTTGTCGTCTCTATAATGGCTGTGCTGATGTTTTATTTTTTTATTAATCTCTGCAGCCCTTAGATTGAATCAGAAGATTGTCACAGACTGCTGTGCCATAAACTGCTTTGTCATAGCAGTTTCCAGAACTATTGTGGCCACCACAAACACTGTTGACCAAGAACCTCTGTAATTACTTTTATTTATGAGACCAGGAAAGTTTTCCACCATTTTGTGTTTCTTCCACTCTTCAATGTATTTTTTTCTTGTCCCCCTGCAAATAGCCTCAGGGTTTTGGCAGAAACATGAGCCCTAATCATACATCTATATTTCTCTGGCTGCAAAAAGAAAACTTGAACACTCACACTTAAATTGCTGAATCATGGTTTCTTTGCAGTTTTATGAGAATAATTTGCCTCTTTTCACTTTCATGAGAATATATACATATAATTTTGTTATGAAATAATTATAAGCAATAAAAAAGAAGGCTGGCTTATCAAATTCTCTTTTGCTTTATTGGATGATTATATAGACGAACAGTGGTAATATATCATTTAAACTAAGGGTTTTCATATAAGGATGACCATTGCAGTTATACATATGGGACCACAGTGTGCTAGTCTACATAAATATTTCTAGATTTAAAAAGTCTAAGATTGTTTCACCCACATCCAATACCACCCAAATGTTTAAATTCCACTGATATTAAGGGGTGTACATGTGATTCTATTAGTGGTTTTCTCATGCTTACATCATCAGCCAACGGCATCCTAGAGTTGCAGCTCTTCCTGTTGTTGCTAGGAATGTGATGTCACCTGCTCCCTTAACATGGTTGGTCCTTGTGTGTTTCAGATCCTCAGCCTTGGCCAGGAACAAAGGAGCAGAGACAAGGCTTTTCCCCACAATCCTCTGGTGCTCCCTCCCAGCTGGCTGAGCCTGACGGGTTGTGCTGACACTGACTGAAGCTGAGTGCTCCCTTTTTCTGTTGCGCAGGGCCTGGCTGCGTGGAGGAAGCGGGGGCTAATTAATGAGCTGTGAGTATGAGGCCTCACTGCTGACAGCCAGTGGAGACAGGATTAATAGTCCGGTCATCTGGCTTGATGTGTGTGCCTCCAGGCTGCCCCTTGACGAGAGTCCACTGCGGAATCCACCACGGCGGCCGCCGAGAGACCAGCAGAGATGCCCACCGAGACGCTGCAGGCAGATAGCAAGCCCGTTGGCCAGGGTGGGGCCTTTGCCTCCGCGGTCCCACTCCGCATTCTCAACAAGGGGCCCGACTACTTCCGACGCCAGACTGAGCCAAACCCGAAGCGGTTGAGTGCCGTGGAGCGGCTCGAGGCCGATAAGGCCAAGTACGTAAAGAGCCAGGAGGTCATCAACGCTAAGCAGGAGCCCATCAAGCCACAGGTACTGGCCAAGCCCCCTGTCTGCCCAGTTCCTGTCAAGAGGAGTGGCGGTGTGGGATCTGGCTTGAAGGCCTCAAACAACAATGCCAAGTCAGACACTTGCGCAACCACCACCAAACGGGAGAATCTCAACCTGGAGATCCTGAAGAACATCTTGAACAGTTCCTCCTCATCCGAGGGGCCTGCCAAGGGGACGTCGCACAAAGTCGGGGCACGCAGCTGGGCGCCGCATCGCTCATCCGAGCTGTCGGAACCTGGATGTCGTTCTTTTACTGACTCGCTCAAGGTACCACCTTCCACGCAAGGTCGACATAGTCCACAGGGAGGCAACTTGAACCTGAGTCGCAGGCTGCTGGAGGAGAGGTCGTGCGAGGCCGATGGGGAGCGCTCGCCGCTGCATGCCTCCCACAGCTCCTCAGACATTCGACGCATGTGCAATGGCAAGCCACTGAGAGCGGCCCGCAGCAGCAGCTCTTCCGCACCACCACTGCCGCCCAAGCCTAGCGCTAAGGCCTTGGCTGCTTGTGACAATGCTCCCCGCTCCCCTGAAAGAGAGACACTGGCCAGCACTGCTGCAGAGCTGGAGTTGGGCAATTCTGTGGCCCGCAGGCCTTCTCTACACCGCTCCAAATCAGACCTGAGCGACCGCTACGCTCGGGCCGGCGCAGACGTGGAGCGCTTCTTCAACTATTGTGGGCTGGATCCCGAGGAGCTGGAGAGTGTAGGTGTGGAAAGCTTTGCCCGAGCGAACTCTGATATTGTGTCGCTCAACTTCCGTAGTGCCAGCATGATCAGCTCGGACTGTGAGCAGTCACGGCATAGTAACGATGACCTAACCGATGAAGAAGATGATGCCGGGGAACGCGTTCCCTATGGAATTTCTGCCGTTGAACGGAACGCCCGGGTCATTAAGTGGCTCTACAGCATCAAGCAGGCACGGGAGTCTCAGAAAGTCTCCCATGTCTAAAAGAGGGAGCAGACCTCCCCAATCCCATCTGGACTTGGTACCTGCTTATTTTTGCAATCCATGCACTGTCTTTGAAATCTCTAAAGATTACATGGCAAAGCCTTTTGAGTTGACGGCTCTTTTTAGTCACTTTTTGCATTCAGTGTTCGCTGTCTTCTGAATCTGCATGACTCCTTAGACACTGAGCCTCTTTGCAGCCTCAAGGTAATGCAGCTCATGTAGGAACCTCTTTAAAGATGGTTGCGTCAATGCCATCTCTGTGCAGAGAACAACTCCTATTTCCTTTTTTCTTTCTGCCTCTGTCTATCAAACGTTTTGATGCCAGCACCTTTCAGGTGCTTCTTATTTCACTTGGGTACACTGAGCCAGGAAGCCATATCGGTATGAATGCAGAGCTGCAGTGTGTTTAGACTTCTTTTGATTCTCTCTCTGTCTTTTTTTTTTTTTTTTTGGACTTGTTCTTATGATGGATATGAGCTGTATGTATATAAACCTCTGTGAATAGGCGCAGCAGAAGCATGTTTTAGTCTATTCTCGAGATCTCCCCTGCCCGACTTCTCTTGATCAGCCTTGCACTGGTCATATTGTTCCAGCAGTATCACCACACCATTCAGCTTCATGTGTTTTGTTTTCACTTTGTCTGTCGTCCATAAAGTTTTTGTTTTATTTTTGTGGTACTATTGTTTCAAAAGGTGTAAATGCTGTAAGAATATGTATATAATTTTCAGAGTTGTTGGAAAAGCTGTGTGTGATGACAAGTCTGATATGTTCCTCCATAGCTCCTGGTCTGTTTGTTCCCCCTTTGGGCTTGCATTGCGAGGCTGTCTGAGACTGTCCATAAACAAATCTGTACGACACTGTTGTTGCAATGACATATATGTTCGGTATATTGAAGTTTGAGCTGTTACTTAAAAATTTCATCAAAATGTTTGTTCACATTTAGTTCTTTTTCATTTCAATAAATTCAAAAACTTTTGTCATCAACCTCAAATGTTTAAATGTATTTTTCTGTTATTTATATATTTGATGCATGCATGTGATATTTTTCTTCAAGTGAAGCATAAACATTTTTCAAAACAATTTATATTGTGTTCCTCTGGAGAAAGTCATAAAGGTGTAGAACGACATCAAGGTGAGTGAATTATGATTTTCTTTTTTAACTAAACCTTTAAGCAATCATAGAATGATTTTTGAACCAGCTCACACATCGGGGTAGTAAGTGGTGGAAAAATAACAAAGGCCAGTCATGTGATCCTTCTATTGCAGTCCCTGAGAAAACAGCTGTCAAGTCTTGTATTCTTGTGCAACTTGTGCATAGGCAAGGTCTCTTTCCAGTTTTAAAACCCTTTTTTCACTCTCTCATTGTAGCCCTTGTTCTGCAGGAGGGTATGTACTTTTAATTTAGTCATTTGTGCTGCCTGCTTTCTCAGGGCAAGAGGAAATGATCTAATTCATCACAAATGTTTAGAAAGACCAGACCGCTGCACTAGAGGCCCCCTCGCTCCCCGAGCACCTAACTCACTCCCATAAACAAGCTCAAGGGATCCATGGGTCACAAGCTGGAACACTTACCTGAAACCTAATGTTTTCACCCACTTTTCTCTGCATTTTACAGAAAAGACCTTCAACTTGCTGCAATCGAAAGCACTGAATTGGTGTTTGTGATGCTTGCTAAGGCAAGTCTCAATGTAACCATTTCTGATACTTACTCAATTTCGGTGCACATGTATGGTGCAGACATGAATAATACCTTAAACTGTGTGCCTTAAAGTTTAGTTCACACAAAAATGAAAATTCTGTCATTAATTACTCACCCTCATGTCGTTCCACACCCATTAGACCTTCGTTCATCTTCAGAACACAAATTAAGATATTTTGATGAAATCTGAGAGGTATACGACTCGTCCGTAGACAGCAATATAAGGTCCAGAAAGGTACTAAAGACATCATTAAAACCGTTGCCGTGACTGCAGTGGTTTGACCTCAATGTTATGAAGTGACGAGAATACTTTTTGTGTGCAAAAACAAAACAAAAATAGCGACTTTATTCAACAATATCTTCTCTTCTGTGTCATTCTCAGTGTTTATGTTCAGCGGTTCCAGGTTTTACGTCAGAACACCGACTCATTATTGGCCGGCTCCTGCGTCAGCATCACACAAATGTGTCATGCTGCTCACATGAACAGCTTTGGCCAATACTGAGCCAGCATTCGGACGTAAACAACAACTTGTTGAATAAAGTTGTTATATTTGTTTTGTTTTTGCGCACATTAAAGTTGAACCACTGCAGTGACGTCAACTGTTTCAATGATGTCTTTAGTACCTTTCTGGACCTTAAAAGTGGTGGTTATATTCCTCTCAGATTTCATCAAAAATATCTTAATTTGTGTTCCGAAGATGAACGAAGATCCTACGGGTGTGGAACAACATTAGGGTGAGTAATTAATGACAGAATTTAGATTTTTGGGTGAACTACACCTTTTAAGGAAAGGTGTTTTTGCTATTATTTTTCTTAGTAATTGGACTAATGATTTAGCCCAGTGGACAGTATAATGTGCAGAAAAAAGATTTGCATTAAAGAAACGACCTGAGCCGTATCTAATGACCAGAATACACACTCAAAGATAAAGGTTCTTTACATGCATCTATGGACCTCTAACCTTTCTAATGCACAAAATATTCTTTATACTGGACAAAGGTTATTTAGCTTATTATGTTGACACAATGGGGAAAAAAAAAAAGAAAAAAAGGTTATATTAAGAAATGATCACTGAAAGGTTAACATTTTCTGCTTAAAACCACCCTAACAACGCCCTAGCAACCACATACACTTAAAGTGACATTTCTTAGGTTATGCTAGAGCTGTTATCTTGAACAGCAACTGTATTATAAGTGGCTTTTGATTTTAGTAACCAGAATAAGGCGTGTCATTTAAGCCACAAAATGGCTGCCAACTCTTGCTTTTCTGAAATTGAATGCTGTTTAAGGGTAATTATGAATGACTTGTAATAGCATTTGAGTGCCTGTTAAACAATATTTACAGAATGCACACCCCCTCCCCCTACTCTCCTTATCCCAAGAAATGTAGGATTAGCCAATCCTCCCTTCGGCTTTGCATGACATGAAGATAATTTCTCAGTTGATCTAATGACTAATGGGGGTTTATCTGTTCATGTGAGGAAAGCACAAGATTGTCGAGCTGTGGCAGTAAAAAAAAGCCTTGCTTTCCCTGTCAGGACCTGGATTGAAACAAAATGGCACCCCAGGCAAAACTCGATACTCGATAACAATGAGGAGGTGAATTTAATTTTCCATTTTGTTTCCTGAAGTTACACTAATAATATCAGACCCTCTCATGAACACCTTCATTAATTTCCATCTTACATGTCTGACAAAAGAGGCATTGATGAATGCCCTTTCTATAGTGCCTTGCTCTCTTTCCCTGGCAGGAGTGGAGCAGAACATTAGGCTATGAAAGCAAGCCATGTTTGAGCTCTGTCTCTCTCTCTGCTGGAGGGATGCTGCGACATGGTTGTTTAGGGTTCATTGGCTGTAATCATTCCCCCTGCACGCCTTCCTCCACAACACAAAGGCTGCAAGTTTCTTCATCCCTTTGATTCATGCTTTTCTAATGCAGCGGTTTAAGCCCAGCGCTTAGCTACAGCTGTGAGCTAACATGACATTTACCACCGATTGCCACGTCTCAGGCCAGAGGCTCACAGTCATCATGTGGCGTCATAACAGGCTGAGTGTGGCCTCGTTGTCCCACTTTTGTTTGTTTTGCTATTGTTTTGTCTGTGGCGCTGCAGCAGAAATAACCAGGGATTTTTTTCAGCATTATATCTCCTTATATCAGTATTGAAATGGAGTAATTACCTTATGGCACTTAGTTAGTTTTAAGTTATGTTTGTTAGTAAGTGTCGTGTTCATTAAAAGTGAAGGGTACTCTCAATTTTTTTATTTTTTTTTTTAAAGCAATTTTGAATGCAACTTTAGAAAAAATTTAACAAAAATTGTATTGTTTGTATAAGTTGCATGATTATTGTAGGGGGGAAAAAAACAACGGAAATGCATGCTGATCTGTTAAGTTTTGCTTGATTAAATAGTAAATAAGTAAATAGTAAATAAGTAAATTGCAAGTAAATAACATTATATTATAAGACTGATACCAGACTTTTGATTTTATGTGTTACACTGTCCTTAATGTGTGTGTAACCCTTCTTGTCTGTGGCAATTGTGGTAACAATAATTATAATTTGTTAGTTTGTTTAATTTGTTCATTAATTAGCGCAAAATGTTTTCAACACTGCTAATAATAAATGTTTCTTGAGCAGCAAATCAGCATATTAGAGTGTTTTCTGAAGGATCATGTGACACTGAAGACTGGTGTAATGGCTGCCAAAAAAAATAATTCTAGTGAACCAAGCAAATTATAATATAATATAATATAATATAATATAATATAATATAATATAATATGAAATAAGGTACAAGAGGCTGTGCTATATCATGAATAAGTCACGGCTGAAGGGCGTTGTTAGGCAATGCTGTTTCTTTGGTCAATGTGCACACTGTACATGGGCTTATGCTCTTAGTTTTGAGCTCTCAAAGTGCACCATGAATTTAACCTTAAAATGGAGAACATTTTCTTCCGGGGAGGCGTGCCCCCGGACCCCCCTAGAGGAGGTACTCACAATACCTCCAATACCAATGTACATTTTATGAACTTTACTCCAGCATGCTAAAAAAAAAAATCTTTTATGACAGTAAAGCTGTTAATGGGAAATTAAATTGTCATTGGCGAAATAGATTTGGGCTAAGCCCAGAATGTTTACGATGTCTGGCTCCGCCCCTGAGAGAACATACAGTTTACGTTGCTAAGAGTGTTGTGTAGTGATGCACAGAACCGTTGGGTGAAGCGCTCATAGCTGTGTTTTATCACGAATAAAACACAGCTATTGTCCAATCAGAATCAAGGACAGGAACTAACCGTTTTATAAAATATAATATAATAACATAATATAATAACGACAGATATAATTTTGCTAAGAAGCCTGATCTTTATGCAGTCTATGAGTATTATCACAAAAATCAAGGAAAAAGCTAGGGCCAAAAACTAAAGGTAAGGCTAAGGATGAATAAGAATGCTGGAATTGAATGTGATAAGACATTGGAATGCTGTTCTTATATTTTTAACTTTATATCATAAGTGCCAAATTTAAAATTACTACCTTATTTAAATGTCACATCATGGTGGTTTAGGGCTTACTTTTGTAGGTCTTCAGCTTTCTGCTACCTTTGTCAACAGCTGTTAATCAGGTTTTACCTTGTCAAGTATTTGAACAATACGAGCAATCCGTCAGAGCAAAATATCATTAGAAAGCATGTGGGGACCCATCGTTAAAATTCCAGTAGCTTGGTAAAAGCTTTGTCAACAACCTGCATTCACTTGTGTTCAGTCAGGAGAGTAAGAGGGCTCTGTGTGCAATGAATGCTCCTGAAATTGAAATTCAAATGGCAGCCCACAGCTAACCATCATCAGCTGCTCTAAGATTCCTCTCTAGCCTCAAATAACTAAAAGTGCTTAAAAGAGGGGAAATCTGAATTATAAAACATAAATTGGGCTTGTATATTTAAACAGTGTAGATTCTTGTCTTTTAAATCAGTCAGTTTTAAGTTTTTTTTTTTTTTTTAAGCTTGATTTCTAGCAGATTATCCTAACACCCCTCAACTGAGTATGACCAACAACCATAACAACAACTTTTTTTATTCTGATGATGAGAAATGTATAAGCCATCCATTTCTAAATATCTTTTATGGGCATGATCCTGAGATGGCATGCAGATGTGGTTATTAGTGTGATGCACATAGTGCCCACATACAGTATGAAATGGAGATTAAATAACACACGGCCATAGTAGAAGCTTTAAAGTGCCCCTATTATGCCTTTTTTAAGGTTCCTAATATTGTTTTGGGGGTCTCCTACAACAGGTTTACATGCATGCAAGGTCATAAAAAATATATATATATTTTTCATAATATACATTTAATTTCACCTCAGTTTTCTGTTTTGTAAACGATTCGTTAGAAGCAGTGCTAAACCCCTCCTTTCTGTGAGCCTACGCTGCTCTGATTGGTCAGATGGCCCAATCCTTTCTTATTGGTCTACTGTGCGCACTGCGTGCCCATTTCCACAACTGAATGACAGCTAAATTGTATACAATGTATGGACAGAAAAGATAGCATCGATTTTACCGTATCAATTCGAGCCCGAGTCCGACGATAAAATGTCTTTAGTAGTCGATCAACCAGAAACTGATTCGCAATCACGACTGGAGTACGACATTTCTATATGGTAAGTGTCACCTTAGTTTGTGTTATTTGTAAGACATTGATAGCAGCCTCACTGTTATGCTTTATGTAGGTGCACCCGTGGCAACTGTGTCAGAATGCCAAGCGAAGCTGAAAACCTCTAACATAAGATAAACATTTAGGCCAGATGTGTACACAGACTTTTCCGTCATAACTATTAACAAAGAAAAATGGCTATATCATTGTTTGACATAACAATGGGTGTTTACTGTTTACAGAGAGAATACTTCAACTAGTTAGCACGGACTAGCAATTTAGCATCCTATTACAATACAGATAGATCCAATCCACGTTTGTTTTACAGTTATGTAAGTGAACTGAGCCCACAACTATGTTGTAAACTCCCATGTTAGCCGAGCACAAACGTGAATAGCTGATAATGCATTACACTTTGTAAACAAAAGTCGTGCTCCATCCTTGATTATTACTCCAAGTAATAAGCTGCATTAATCGACACTAGACAAAATTGGACCCACATCTTAATAGCAGAACTACAGAAACGTGAGTTAGCCGGTTAGCAGGAGACATACAGACTAGACTATATGTTACACAATATAAACATAACATACAAAACTACGAATTTGGAACAATCGCTAGAAAATATAAACATAGATTATTAATAATACTTACCGTTTGAGATTCAGAGGAGCAAGCTGGTCCAAATAAACTGGTCATTGGTCCATATTTTAAGACCAAGCATTTTGTGAATCCTGCGTTAAACTCCTCGGAGGTTTGGAAAGCATTAGTCAGTAAAATGACGGGAACACAACAAAATATTGTACTGCTGAAAAAAATGAATTTTCCCTGGCGTTTGCGCGCGCAATAAATGGGCGGGCAATATGCTAATGTTTCGTGGTGACGTCACAATGAAACGGCTTGGGATTTGTTTTACAAACGGCTTGTTTAATTGACTCAGAGTCGACTTTTACTTTTGAGAGACAATAACTTTATATACGGTGCACTTTCAGATTTAAAACTTTGCAGGATGTTTTCATTCACTTAGATCTATGTTATACACTACATGAAAGGTAATTTTCAAAAATCCATAATAGGGGCACTTTAAGAACAGTGTGTGTAACCCTTCTTGTCTTGGGCGACTGTGGTAACAAACATAATTTGTTCAGTTTGTTCAATGCTAAGCAGCACAACTGTTTTCAACATTGATAATCATCATGTGAGGATCATGTAACATTGGAGTAATGATGCTGAAAATTCAGCTTTGCCATTACAGAAATAAATTACATTTTAAAATATATTCAAATAGAAAATGTTTTTAAAAGATGTTATTTAAAAAAATCAAAATATTACTGTTTTTTCAGTATTTTTGATCAAATGCAGCCTTGGTGAACATAAGAAACTTTATTTTATATAATGATAAGCATATGCATTTTACACGTTTGAACATGAATGTTTTGATAGTTCCGTAATAAATATACTTTTTCTTGCTATATATCTCTGTGACTGATATTAGCCAGTTGTCTGTCAGAAACTCCTTTGATATGTTTTTTTTCCCCCAATGACCTTCAGTGAAACAGATCCATTTCACAGAATCCACTCTGAAATATCGATACAAAAGAAATGTAATGTATCTAGGTCTATAATTCATACAGTTCCACATACACGCTTTACGTCTCAGGGACACAATGCACAAGTAGGTTTGTGGTCACAGCACCGAGGATGGAAGGTCAGTCACGCAGAACTATAATTGACCTAAAAAGCTTTTATTTCAGTTCTGCATCAAACTCTTGGCACACAAAGAAGGATCAGAAATCTTATCTGGATCGTCAGAGCATCCAGAGCAGCCTGAACAGTAACTGCACATGACGAACTCAGACTGACCCCTAGTGGTGCTTTCTGCTTCCTACATGTGTCAGAATATAAATAGAAAAGCCTTTTTTAAAAAAAATCTAATTTCACATTACTAAACTCTAATGTTTTTATACTGTGTTTAATATTTTAAAATGCGTTCCCATATGAGAACAAAATGCAAAAACAGTTCCAACAGTTTGATAGTGCATTCAAATCATTACACACAGGGCCTCAAGGGGGCAGCGTACACAAAGAGATGATGTTAAAAACACATGCTGTATGTTTGGCTATGTTCACAAAGGAATACTAGCTTACTAAAGACAGTTACAGTTCTTTAAGTATGTAAAACAGAGTGAATTATGCAAAGCTTTACTCAACTTTAAGCCATCCTAGGTGTATATGACTTTCTTCTTTCTGATGAAAACAATAAGAGAAATATTTCTTCAGGTTATACTCGTGAACCCTGTTCACTGCCATTATAAAGCTCTAATGAGTCAGGATAAGACTTCAGATGAACAGCATCACCCAGATACGCTAATAACAATGGTCATGTTATACTGATTATATCTGCCATTCAACTTAAAACTTTGTTAGAGTTAGTCAACAGGTGTTTTCACATTTGCTATTGTTGATATCAGTGTCAACCTGAGTTGTACACTGGGAAAAAAACAGACAGATACTCATTCATATTATTTTTGAATTGCACAATTTATGTAGACAATTTATCTACACAAATTGTGTTTTTCTTCCACAGGATTAAATGTGTGGCAAATGTGAACCAATCAAGTACTCGAAAATGATTTTTGTTGTTGACATTACTGAAACTGTTGTTGCTTTGCATGGAATATAATAGGGAGAGTAAAAATGTTGAATCTAAGTATTATTTTATGTGTTTTTGGGCAAGACGAGTAAAGGAGGACACTTGATAGTGTTTAATGTTCAATTAGGCTATGTTTTCCTTTACACAGTTACCATTGTGGTAAGGAGTTGAGCGGACAAGTACATATAAAATGTTTTTGCTGCTTTAATCAAGGAGCATTTAATACTTGCTAATGTAATACTATTGCTTGCTAACAGTTTGTTAGCTAGCTAGGACAATCTTATAATTTAGTGGTCACAAAAAAATATAAAAATGAATTCATGCTGTCAGGGAACCATATAAAATCACTTCGAGTCTTTATTCCATGGTGCTGAAGTTACTTGAACAAATTATGTTTGTGTAACTTAATTGATTAATGTGGAACATTGTTAAATCATGTAAATCCATCACCTTTTTTTCAGTGTTATTCAGTTTATGACAAGACTTTTATCATAATTATCATTATGTTGGCTTGACAAAGTTGAGTTAATCTTTTTCAAAATCCCTGGCTCTTCTTACTCCTAGGCTATTCAGACTGCCAGTGAAAATCCGATTTTTGTTTCATATCCAGATTATGGTTGATGCGATATACCGGTATAATCGTAATATTTTTAAAAATTAAAAGTTGTTATCGTGTTAATTGGGGTATCGCAATATACCGGTATTGGCGATAACCGTAATATTTAAAATGAAAAGCACACATGCAGTGTAGTAACTGATTACGTGTAGGCCAAATCTGTATTTTATAATCAGATTCCAAAAATTAAGTACTTGCAATTAGAATATATTACATTTTTAAATACTCGTAATCAGACTACAGTTACTTTTTATTAATTACAATATAACATGGCATTAATGTGAGAATTGCACTAGTCATGTGACTATCACTGTAAACTGAGACACACAGCATTTGATTACTAGATTTACAGAAATCATTTCACTTTTAGCAAGTGTTTTCTCAACATTGCATATCTAATTAACTCCTGACGAACACATTAATTATTGTATATAATAACCATGTATTACTGTCTTTGGAAGGCTTTTGTCTTCAAACACATCAAAATGTATACATTTTATATTTGCGTGCAATGCAGGGATTCTCTATTGGCAGCCAGTACAAACTGATGAAGAGAGGTGTGACGTGTGCTCTCTTCGGCTCGTTAAATGCCTGCCAAGAGAGAAGTCTGGATAGAACACAAGCTTGGACAAGGAGTTGTGTAGGATAGGAAGGGCCTGATCTTCCTAATGTTGTAAGGCAAATCTGCAGGACAAGGCAGTTCTAGCAATATGGTCTGTGAAGTTTAACTGATTATCAATCACAACTCTGAGGTACCTGGCTATCCTGGAAGGAGTTATAGATGACAAACCTATCTGAATGGAGAAGTTGTGATTAAGTGTTGGGTTGGCCGAGATCACAAGCAGTTTTGTCTTTGCAAGGTTCATCCCTTCATCCAGTCCGAAATGTCTTTCAGGCAGGCTGAGATGCAAGCAAGTTTTATTGAAGGTAAAATCCATCAAATTCAATTAACTAATCATCTAATAAGATTAAATATCAGGGCTTGTTTTGTTTGTTCTATAGATGGTTCAGCTAAACAGGCCAATAAAGCCCAAAGGGTAACACTTTAGAATACTGATTCTTCGTTAATGAATAACTACATAGGAACAAATGAGTAATGCATTACTAACACTCTAGTAACTATTATTAACTAACAAAAATCTCTGATTAATGAATTAGTAAGTAACAGTGCTCAGTTGAAGGTGGTAGTTCACTATTAGCTAATCAGTAACTACTGTTTTTTCATTCCTCCCAGAGAACTACTAAGAACTACTATATACAGGCTCATAATTAACATGAATGATGCATAATGTATAATTAATTCTAAAGTAAAGGTAGTAATGACTAAAGTATTACCAAATACATAAGAAGGAATTACTAATTATTTGGATCAGTATTCTAAAGTGAAAAACATGATAACTCTCTAGTAACTACTTAAGTCATTGTGAACTTTTGAGGGGTTTTGTAAAGTATTGGATGGTAATAACTCAAGAGTTACTACATAAAGAAACTTCTACTTATTTGGATCAGTATTCTAAAGTAAAGGTCATGGTAACCCACTAGTAATTACTTAAGTATTACCAAATACATCAGAAGGAATTACTATACAAAACTGTACAAAAATGTACAAAAACCTCAAAAGTTCACAATGACTTCACTAGTTACTAGGGTTATCATGTTTCTCACTTTAGAATACTGATCCAAATAATTAGTAATTCCTTTGCACAAATAAGATATGAGAATCACTCCGGGACAGCTGCAGGTCGAAGTAATGGCTGTGCTGAAAGGAGGCGTGCTGAAAAGTGAATTGGTAAAAAAGAAACGAACCCCTAACCCTACCCTACACCCTGACAGACAGCTTTCATGACTACTGATAAAGACCTTTCTCCACGACCATACCTTTCGACACGCCCATTACTCCGACCTGCAGATACCCACACTTGGGCAGATTTGGCCACTGTACAAAGAGTAAATTGCAGTTATTTTATTGTTCTGAAAGGGGAAATGTTACATTAAACTGTCAACTGCTGACACCTTTCTGTATTTTATTGTATTTACATCTCTGAGGGCTTTTAGTCCAAAAGTGTGCTCATTTGAATAAAAACGTATGGATTATCGTACGTTTACTTTAAATATAGAGAGCAGTATTCTTTTTTCTATTGTTGCCCTAGAATAGGGTGATGTGAGCATAACAAACCTCTATGGAATGCTAAACTCTCACGTAATTTGTTTCACTCATACTCAACGCCGGAGGGCGCCCTCGCACAGAAAGTGAGATTCATAGGAGTAATAAAAAGTCATCTCTGTATTTTCATAAGGATAATGTGTGTATATATATATATATATATATATATATATATATATATAATATATATATATATATATGTATATATATATATATATATGTGGATACGCCTACGTCATTACCAAACCAACCCATACGGATATGTTGGTTATGTCTGGACACACAAATCTTATTTGATTACCTGTAATTAATAATGCGGACAGCTACTGCCACCTGCTGGTACGGAAAGGCATTTCTTCTTACGCAGGCTCAGAACGGACGTGGTACTTGGCGGTCGGGTGTTGAGCGTCGGTTTGGTGTGTCAAGGACCCAGACGCTGACGTGAGCCAACCCCGCAGTCTGCTTTCATCGCCACTAGTTTGTCGGCGTCGGCTTGGTGTGTTCCGGGCTTTAGAGCTTTCTCCATCCACCAAAGTTTACACAGATCTACAGGTTGTTCTGCTTAGTGTGTGACTTATTTCGTTGGACTTGTGGTTCAAATTTAACCCTCAGGTTGTGTTTGGGTCATTTTGACTTTGGAGAGGATTTTCTTTTTCCTGAAAATGCTAGTTAATGTTATCACATTGGACAAAAACGTACTGACTTTGATCAACTACTTCCCCCCAAATTTAAGAATGATTGTAATATTTTGTGAATTTCCCACAAGTTTTGTGTTTATTTTTTAAAATGACTGATTGTAAGCCTCATTGATCATTATTTTGTTGAATATTGACAAACTGATCTGCAAATAAAGCTTTTTTCACTCAAAAACTAAGGTGCAAATGCTCAGGTCAATAAACATACGAACAATCAGTTCCAAAAATAAATACAAAATCTTATCTGAAAGAAAACAAGTTGACAAAAAGATAAAATCCAATATTTGACGATAATATAGCATAACAAGCGATTTAAAAGCTATTTTTAACAGGCCAGTTATTTTTGACTGGGAACTCAAAAGGTGTTACAGGGTTTTCAACACCTCATAAGGGTTAACTAATTTCCTAGAGATTTCAAACTAGAGCTTTCAAACAAACTAGACCAAAGACCAATACAATCCAAACAACTGCCTATGGATAACCACTCAAAGCACCTTAGCAGCCTCTTAGCAAAGTCTAAATCTCTTCAAACTTTGTATATCTCTTTAAATGGCCAGAGTGTATTCACAATACGTAAGACTTATAACCTTCAAACTTCAAATCTCTCTGCAATCTTCCAAAGTATTAGAAGTACACAGAGCCTAAATAACCTTCAGACTTCAAACTAACTTTCATACAAGGCTTTGTCAAGCCAAAATTCAAAGTTAGCCAAGACAGTCTTTCTTTTTTTGTTGTTTATCTTGAAGATTGTTCTGCTAGGAAGGCTTACAGATAAAATGACGCACTGTTCCCACATTAGGCAAATCTGCTCCTACAACAGCACATACTGACACATCTCTTCCATTTAGCATCGAGGGCTCAATGAGTGCTAGAGCAGACATTGTGTTCTCCTGAGGGACTTGGCTTTCTTGAAAGGCAGAGGATTGGAAATACATGAGGGACTGGTGGATGACAGTTAGCAAACTGTGTAAACAGATTGAGGAGAGAATAAAAAAAGTAATTACACAAGTCATTCAGAACCTCAGTATCATAACACCAGGTGAGTTCAGGATAAGACTCATCAGTAATGATGATATGACAGTAGTCAAGCTGAATAAAAAAATATATTTTCTTTTGGTATCTTCATTTTCAAAGCCCTATTTGGTTCAGTCCCATAGATATGGGGGTCTGTCATCATTTACTCACTATTATTTCAGACCTCTATATTTTCTTTATTTTTTTCCCTTGTGAAACACAAAAGATATTTCAAAGCTAAAGGGGGTTCAAACAACACTGGACCCCAATGACTTTCACTGTATGGGGGGATTCAAAAACATTTTTGTGTATTCTGCAGAAGAATAAATCATGAATACATGATGATACAATTTACATTTTAGGCTGAACGATCTCTTTAATTTTGTGTTTTTTGATGTTTTTTAATTTTTTGTTATTCATTTATGTGTTTTGTTTATTTTTTATTAGTTATTACTTTAATATATTTATTACTATTTTAGATGAATTAACATATGGCTCAGTAAATTAAATATAAAGTATAGCACAGTAAAAACTATTGTATGTATGTTTAATTTATTAGGCTTAATTTTAAAGTGACATAACGAACAATGAATGAATAGTACTGGATCCTACAACATAATGGAATTTTTGTGGATCCCCTTAGAATCATTTCTGTTCCCACTGTTATAGTGCACGGTCCTGCTGAATGCACAATATGCACAATTTATTAGGGTCTAGCCTTGACCTAAAGTGACAGATGCACTTAAGTCTGTTGACTGATAATATTGTTTCTAGCAATAAAAATAATACAAAACAGAGCAGCTATGGAGCAGATTAACTGTTTTTAAATTCTGAATCACCACTGTGAAGGATGACATAAAAATCTTTTTTTTTTAAAAATTCTCAAATAAATCAAATAACTTTGCTTTAATACTCCTCTATTTAGTGCCCAAGAAATGCATTCATGATCTTTTTGCCAAAGTTGGATTGTAAAATCAGAGACACTACTGTCATGAGTGTCTAAGAAAATAATGTTACACTCAGAAACAGTGTGCTTCTGCCTCTTAAATCTGAAAACTGCACCTGACACACTCCAAAATAAGCCTTTTTTTTTCTTCAAGATTTTAGTTAATAGTAAAATTCCATCAAATTGAATTGAATAATCCTTACATATTTTAATTGCGTAATTGAATGATACTTGCATATTTTTACATAATGATTATTCAATTCAGTTTGATGAAATTTTACTATTAACTGAAATGCATAGGCCTAAATCTTAAAAAGAAGAAGAAAAACTTTTTTTTTTTTTGAGTGCAGATGCACTTTACCCCTGACCTGCACACTGACTGGAGCTGGATCTCAGCTCGTGATTACAGTAAATTGTGTCATTAGGGGTTAATTCAGACAAGATCAAACAACTTGACAGTCCCACAGACCCAAAGGCAAAATATGAGTTCTGAAACTCAGCTTCAATGTGAGATTGCAAAAATGTCAGTAGAGTTGTCTTTATCATGACATGTTCCAGCTTGATTTTGTCTAGCCAAGAAAATGTACAAAAGATAATGAACTACAATCTGAAGGCGTTTGGAGGGTTTGTTTTGGAACCTGGTGCGTTTTCTCCCTTAGTTCAGTTCGTTTAGGCATATATGAACATGGCAATTGTGCTTGCATCCGCACCAAAACAATAGCTCTGAGATCGCCTGAACTAAGTTGTCTTGGCCAGATTGAAAATGATCTCTCGGGAGGTTTGGTTGAGGTGAGAAAGCAATCCAACCCAGCGAACCAATGAACCAAGCAGTACCATAATTCACAACAGGAATTGTGTTATAGGCTATAAAAAGCAGCATAATGAAAACAAAGAAAAAGCAAAAACCATATATATAGATATAGTTATATATAGCCTATAGTTGTTACCACTGATCTAGCTATATAAATGATATAGATCAGTGGTCAGGACAGTTACGGATAAAGCCACAATATTGCAGAGCGAATAGCTTATAGACCAATACTGACATTGTGAACACATTTTGGTTTGCTTTGAAATGTTGCCTTGTGAAATCTAGCCAAACCAAGAAGGAAATGCAAAATTTTAGTCAAGTTCCTGTTTCAGAGAATGTTGCATGTGGCATGAGAAACAGCAAAAATTTTGCGATTTTGAGAACAGACTTGGAATTTTTCTTTACTAATTGTCAGAATAGGACAAGAAACCGAAGCTCTGAATTTTGAGTTTTTGAAGTTGAGTATTTTTGAAGAGGTCAGGGTTTACCTTCACCCATCTGCCTCATTTCATAGTTCAAACAGATAACAGTACTCTGACGTATTTACTGGATCATGAATTTAACATACAACACTGGCCAGGAATAATCAATGCTTGTGCAGAAACTGTCCAACTTTTTTTTCTAATGTAGCATGTCACAGAGTGCACTGAAATAAAAAGCAAACTGACCGTAAACAGCTTAAATTTGTATTGATTGTAAATTTTTTGGTGTTGAAAGTTAATTTAGCAAAATGTAAAGGCCCCCAACTCCATAGATTGTCAAAAAAATGTTCACATGTGGTGAAATCATGAAGAACAATAAGAACACTGATGTTGGAAGCAGTTCTTTTGGCTGATTTCGTATTGAGTATTTTGATAGGTTAAAGGTAACAAATGTCCTTTTATCTCTACATTACCATTCCAACTTCAAGGTTAGTTATACTGTAGTTTTAATCTCCTGATGTTTTTCCTTTTATGGCTCTGTGAGGGTCATAGTGCATGTGTGGATGTGTGCTGACACAGACATGAACGCTGTGGTACATTAACGGTTTTTCATCCAGCAGATGCTATTATCCATAGCGACATAAAGCAGAAGCAGTTTATCGTAATTAGTCATTACAATGCAGGTTTTAAGTATAAGGTAGATTACACAAGTTAGAAAGGAAAAGAGAGAAACATTTTTATTATATACAGTATTTATAATATTATATATTTTTATATTTATAGTTATTATAGTGCCTTTGTTTATAGCCTTTCTTTGGTTGTAGATTAGTTTAGTTCTTGCATTATAGATCCTTCCTGTAGCTCAAACATTAGAGCATGACACTAGCAACGCCAAGGTCATGTGTTTTAATCTCTGGTAATGAATGAATTGAAAAAATATATAGCTTAAATGCAAAGTAGGACATATAAGACATTGCAAATAATGCACAGCATATGGTTTTAAATTAGTTCACTGATTTATAAATGTCTGATCCGATTTAAATGAAGTTAGCAAAAGCTTAAACAACAAATATTTTTATAAAATGTCTTTCCTATTCAGTTGTTCTTGTGAACTTGCATTGCGATTGATCCAACTCCTTTTCTTTTCTTTTCTTTTCGACCAGGTTCTCTTTCATTTCACAATCTTCCCTGGCAGTCATCCATTCAAAGTGACTGTTGAGTTTGTCTGGCTATCTCTCATCAAACAGCAGACAGCATGACCATTTGACAGGGCACGCTTATTATAAGTCAGTGAACCAATGCAGGGCAAAACTATCGTATACTTCATACTACAGAGATTTTGTTCAAGTCATATTCTGCAGTACATAAAACTTAATGTATATACGTAATTATTTGATCACACCTACTGTATATGTATGAAGTTAAGTAGCAGTCTTATGCTGTACTTGCTTGTATCAAATGCAGCAACCACCGACACTGTCGATGCCAACTTAAGTTGGGATAAAATCCAGTGGAATGTGCTCTGATGTATTATTTTCATCAGTGTGATCCCAGCGCTAGTTTTAAGTCAGTTGTGGGTGTATAGACTTGTATTAAAAGATACTACAATATAATAAATGTTTTATTACAGGGAAAGGCTTCCATCAGCCTTTGGGGTAATTCCTTTTTATTTTCAAACAAAGTCTGACAGCTGACACTCCCAGAGGGTTGTGCGTATAATATAGTTTTCACACCTGTAGCTCATTTCTAATTGCTTAAATGATGTAACAACTCACCGTGTTACAACATTCCCCAGTGTCCACTATGTGTTGTATAATCAGTCAAAAGTTGTGTTACGAGCCTCGTCATCTAATCAGAGTTTTCTTTTCAAACTACAAACCCCATTCCAAAAAAGTTGGGACACTGTGTTATATGACACTGTATAATTGTGAATAAAAAAGGAATGCAATGGTGTGGAAGTTTCAAATTTCAATATTCTATTCAGAATACAACATAGATGACATATCAAATGTTTAAACTAAGAAAATGTATAATTTTAAGGGAAAAATAAGTTGTTTTTAAATTTCATGGCATCAACACATCTCAAAAAAGTTGTGACAAGGCCATGTTTACCACTGTGTGGCATCCCCTCTTCTTTTTATAACAGTCTGCAAACGTCTGGGGACTGAGGAGACAGGTTGCTCAAGTTTAAGAATAGGAATGTTGTCCCATTCTTGCCAAAACAGGCTTCTAGTTGCTCAACTGTCTTAGGTCTTCTTTGTCGCATCTTTTCATCTTTATGATGCGCCAAATGTTTTCTATGGGTGAAAGATCTGGACTGCAGGCTGGCCATTTCAGTGCCCGGATCCTTCTTCTACGCAGCCATGATGTTGTAATTGTTGCAGTATGTAGTCTGGCATTGTCATGTTGGAAAATACAAGGTCTTCCCTGAAAGAGACGATGTCTGGATGGGAGCATATATTGTTCTAGAACTTGGTTATACCTTTCAGCACTGATGGTGCCTTTCCAGATGTGTAAGCTTCCCATGCCACACGCACTCATGCAACCCCATACCATCAGAGATGCAGGCTTCTGAACTGAGCGCTGATAACAACTTGGGTTGTCCTTGTCCTGTTTAGTCCGGATGACATGGCGTCCCAGTTTTCCAAAAAGAACTTCAAATTTTGATTCGTCTGGGTAGGGTTAGGTTTAGGAGTAGGGATAGGACTAAATTTTTGTAAAGGAATGTTGTTCCAGGATCAATAAAATACGTCTTACCCGGCAAAATCACGGTGACCATATATTCAAGAAGTAAACTAACCTTTATTATGTTTTTTTTTTTTAGTATACATGTTTTTATTAATTAATATGGAGAATTTATCTAAAAAAAAAAAAAATTGTATGTAGGGGTGAATTCAGGGTGATTGGGACAATTTTGCAAATGAAATGAATTGGAAAAAGTGTCCCAATCAACCTGTATTCTCCCTATTTTTACTGTTACTGTTTCAGTAACACAAACTTGATGGTATCATATATATGGTATTTGCAAGTTTTTACAATTTGGGGTTATGGCTAATGTTTAATAAAAAACGATTTTCAATTCAATTCAGTCTTTAAATGCACGTGAGAAGTTACAGCAGCCATAATGCTATAGGTGAGCCCCCTCACACTTTTGATTGATATGTACATATATGATCCTACAGTTCACTTTTCAAACATGTTGTAACGGTTTGTCAGCTGAACAAACTATGGGGAAAGAGGCTCTCTGAGGATACAGTATATAATGATTTGATTGCAGCAGATTGTTTGGTTTATCTGCAGTTTCAAGGTCAAATGAATGCCTGGCCATCACAGTGTTAATTATTAAAGTTGATGAACATGGCCTTCATCTGGACCTTATCAAAAAAGTTAACTCATTTTAGTGAGACACGTCACACATATGGTGCTTTTGATAAGATCAGCAATATATTAAAACTTAAAGCTGATTATTGATCGGTTGGTAACATTAACTTCGTTCCATTAAATAATATTAACAGATACTTTTCATTTTAATAATGTATTAGGGAATGTTAAAATTAACACAAACTAGGATTAATAAATGCTTTAGAAATATTTTTCATTGTTACTTCATGTTAACTAATGTAGCTAATAATGTTAACAAATGAAACATTATTGTAAAGTGTTAACGATCCATTCAGTTGCCAAAAATATCTGAGAAGAATGTTCTAAGATTTTTAAAAATCTTAATTCTCAGACTGCAGCATGCAGGTGTAATAGATCAAATGCCCAAAGGTAACAAAACAAGGATCTGTTCCATTCCTAAAAATCATATCCATACTCATTCACTTGGATTATTTGTCTGATGCGTGTAATTATGTTAAACCAGCCTGAACAAAGCTGTTACAAATATTTTACTTACCAGCTCATGTCAGTGAGTTTTGTAACAGTCTGGCTAAACTGACTGAACTCACTGATGCTTTTAGGTTTTCAGGCAGAGCACCAGTTACCAACGATCAATGACCGTTTATCCAGAAGTGGCCTGTCAAATTAAGGTTACAATAGTATAAACTTCTTGTCTTGCAAATAAACACTTTGCCAATTCATACAGTTTTTTGACCTCTTCTCATTTCCAGCACAGGGAAATACTCAGAAAACTATTGCTGAAAATCAATCACAATCACGCTGCAAAAAAAGGGAAATAAATTTTAGACACAAGAGGTGTAGCATAAGAGTGGTATAATGCTTTTTGTTTAAATATAATAAATCTAATGATGGATTTAAAAAACAAATGTGACACTGATGCAACCTCAACTTTTTAGTCACCGATAGATTTTGTGTCCCAATCTAAAGATAAGCATAAAAAGTAGTTTGTAGGTGTGTGCATTCATTGTTAAAGACTAGTTTTGTTTTGAGATGTGTGAAAGACATGTGGTTGTGAAATATGGGTGTCTGTATGTAATACATTTACTGAAATGAATTTGCGTAATATGTACATAGCATGATATTAGCATAAAAATCTACAAAGAAAAAAGCACGACTTGATCAGCATGTTTAAATGTTTCAAATGAGTTTCAGAGAAAAAAACAAAACAAAAAAACAAAAACAAATTAAAGACCTTGAATGTGTTTCCCAACTTTGCAATACTATCAAAGTACAGTCTACTGGCCCTCAGGTGGAGGTGTCCATGGACTCCGTTCAAGGACACACACACACAAACGCATATACACCTATCAAGTTTTTTTCCCCTAAAGGCATCTGGCACGTTGTAAGTGTAAAGTGTTAGAGGGAGTCATTATTTGAGAAGTTACGTCAGGGGCTGTGGCTTGAGGTGAATCATATAAAAACAGTGCTAAGAGTGTATGAGTGCATCTTTAAGGATTACAGCCACTCTTTTCCACCAGGTTTTGTCTCCCCAGCAGTCATGATCCTAAGCATTGCCCTCATTTGGGCCATAGTAGTTGGGCTCTGTTGTTGTCTTTGGCTTATCACAGGAATACGCAGAAGGTAAATACCCACAGATTTGTGACTAAAAACTTCACTGATCTTGAGAACATAATGGGGATGGTGGGATTCACATCTGTTTGACAACTGATGATACATAATGTTAAAATCTCTAATGCTAAGGTGTAAGATTTTAAATTATTTTTTTAGTTAGTTTTCCAAACAACTTTTTTTGTTTTGCATGGCATTGAATAGAATCAAGTTCCTTTAAGTTATCTAAGAACTAAACTTCATGATAGAACTTGTTTAATGTTCTTAAATCCTACATTTATGAGCTGTTTTTGTAATTGATTGGCATTTTGGGTGTTTAAGACAGCCTGGGGAGCCTCCAGTAGAAAATGGTTGGATCCCTTACCTTGGCTGTGCTCTTCAGTTTGGCGCAAACCCTTTGGAGTTTCTTCGCAGCAGACAGAAGAAATATGGTCACATTTTTACATGCAAAATCGCTGGGCAGTATGTGCATTTCCTTTGTGATCCATTCTCCTACCATGCTGTCATCCGCCAAGGAAGGCATCTTGACTGGAAGAAATTTCACTTTGATGCCTCTGCAAAGGTACAGGGAGTTACTTTTAGATTTCAGCAATCTAACTACACAGAAAAATCTCCAGAGTTAAATAAACTCTGCTCAGAGTACATATGGTCCCTCTCTAAATAGTGTTAAAGTAACACTGAAACAGAGTTAAAGTTAATGAGATAATTAAGCAATTAATGACTGCGCATTAGTGATGAACACCTGCTGTTAACTAGAATCACTGAAGAAAAAAGAAACACAAGAACTACAACTTACTTCAGTCACAGCCTTATTAATTGCTTAATTATCTCATTAACTTTAACTCTGCTTCAGTGTTACTTTAACACTATTTAGAGAGGGACCATATGTACTCTGAGCAGAGTTGATTTAACTCTGGGGATTTTACTGTATACAAAATTAACTACTTAATTTGGCATGTGATGACGTGCATGTTTTCTTGCAGGCATTTGGTCACGAGAGCATGGATCCCAGCCATGGTTACACTACTGAAAATCTGCATCAGACATTCCTAAAGACCCTGCAAGGAGATGCCTTGTCTTCTCTTATTGAGACCATGATGGAAAACCTTCAGAGCACGATGCTGCAGTCAGGCATGCTGAAGGCTGAAACTTCCAAATGGCAGAGCGATGGTATTTTTGCCTTCTGCTACAAGATCATGTTTGAAGCAGGCTACCTGACCCTCTTTGGAAAGGAACTGGATGGAGACCAGAGCATTGCACGTCTGCAAGCCCAAAAAGCTCTGGTGCTCAATGCTCTCGAGAACTTTAAAGAATTTGATAAGATCTTTCCTGCTCTGATCGCTGGCCTCCCTATTCACGTTTTCAAGAGTGCCTACAGCGCTCGCGAGAAACTCGCCAAGACTATGCTCCACGAGAACCTCAGCAAACGTACCAATGTGTCTGACCTCGTATCCTTGCGCATGCTTTTGAATGACACATTATCTACCTTCAATGAGCTGAGCAAAGCCAGGACCCATGTGGCCATACTGTGGGCTTCACAAGCCAACACTTTGCCTGCAACCTTCTGGACCCTGTTCTATATGATCAGGTACAACTCATACTCAGCCAGCGTAAAACTGCACAGTAGTCATTCCCCAGAGTTATAAACCAGCATAGATAAATGTGTTAATTGTAGTAGTAGAGATAAGCATTAGAGTGTTCTTGGAAAAGACTTTTACTGTACCTGCATATGGAAGCTTAAACTGTGAAACTAATCTATAATATTGTATGTAACAGAGAACAGTTCAATAATGTACTTGTTAGGTTGATGACAAAACTTTTGCTTGTTTTCAGGTGCCCTGCAGCCATGAAAGCTGCTAGCGAGGAAGTGAGGCAAACGTTTGAAAGTTCTTATCAGAAAGTCGATCCAACAAATTCTCGACTTGTACTAACAAGGGAACAGTTGGACAACATGCCAGTTCTAGGTGGGAAGCACAAAAAATTATTATATTTAAATATTTAAACGTTTATGTATTCAACATTATTAACATAGCCTACCAAAAAGTCATGTGGACTAAAGCTTCTCTGCAATTTTCAGACAGTATAATTAAAGAGGCGATGAGACTGTCCAGTGCGTCCTTGAATGTGAGAATGGCCAAGAGCGATTTCCTTCTTCACCTGGACAACAAAGAGTCTTACCACATCCGCAAAGATGATGTAATAGCTCTGTACCCTCCGATGATCCACTTTGATCCTGAGATCTATGACAATCCTCTGGTGAGTATTATGTTCTTTGCTGGTGTTCAATAGATAAATAGCAGCTTTTACCTGAAAAAAAAAACAAAAAAAACAAAAACATTTGAATTAATTTATGTTTAAATTTTATTCTCATCATGAATGTTTTTGCCACAAACAGGCATACAAGTATGATAGATACCTTGACGAGAATGGGCAGGAGAAGACCAGCTTTTACAGAAACGGACGCAAACTTCGTTACTACTACATGCCCTTCGGCTCTGGGGTGACCAAGTGTCCGGGCCGTTTATTTGCTGTGCACGAGATTAAGCAATTTCTGTCTCTTTTACTAGCGTACTTTGAGATGGAACTTTTAGACTCTGATGTGAAAGAACCACCATTGGACCAGTCTCGTGCTGGACTGGGTGTTTTGCAGCCCACCTATGATGTTGACTTTCGATATAGACTCAAATCTCACTAAGGATCTCACACTTATTTATTGACTGTTGACTTAAACTGTAAATAATGTATATTTTGCGTCATGTCCAAGTAGACAAATGTGTTCTTTCTATTCAACTTGATTAGAGAGAGGTTTTAGGAAGTTTGAAAGGAACTTTAGAGCTCTCCTTTTAAAATTTTCAGTAACATTTACTGCACTTGTGCTATGTGTATTCATAGTATTCTTCTCAGTTATTAAACTACTATCTGGCAGTATTCAAAATATGATATTGTACATTGCTTAGAAAATGTAATCACCCACATCCTCTTTTATTGACTGTTCACCATTTTTGTAAAATTATATGTGCTTTGTGAATTTTATTTTGAATATACATAGTGATTTTTTTTTTATACCAAAAACCTGAGTGTGTCTTATTCACCCGCCATTTAAAGGTTCTGTAAGTAATTTTAGATGGAATTAAAGCTGCAAGCAGCGATGAAAGGGCCCTTTCCTATATCAGATGTCAATTTTCGCCAGTCCTGACACGTGCAAAGTTTGGTGAGTTTTCGAGCATGTTTAGGCCCTCAAAAATGCGATAATGTTTGGAAAATAATAATAATAATAATTAAAGCTGCAAGCACCGATGAAAGGGCCCTCGCACCCGAGCTCACCGCCACCTGTTGGCCTCAGGAAAACAGTGAACAGTGGGTGACATGCATGTAAACGAGTAAATACATGATAATTATGGGAAAGTCATTTCAAAGTGCCAGAATTCCTGCTGCCAACAGGTGCCGCTGTGAGCATAACTGAATATTGCCATGTCGATGACTCCAGGCCAGGACTATTATCAAACGTGAAGTTTGGAGCAGATCGGACATTGTATGCCTGAGTTACAACAACTTCCTGTTTCGTGGCGTTAATTGCAAACATTAGCACTTAGCCAAGTGTTGCATGTTTTAACATGTTTCTAGTATGTTTGCTACTCAGTGGCATATCGAAATGTGTTTCAGGGAGTGAATTACAGTGTAAGTCATGCCATTCCTGTTGCCAGCAGGTGGCGCTATGACTAACTGAATATTGGCAAATAGATGTCTTTAGGCCAGGACTCTTATCACACATGTGAAGTTTGGGGCTGATCAGACACTGTATGCTTGAGTTACAACAACTTCCTGTTTCATGACGATAATAGCATGCTTTAGCAGTCAGCTAGGTGTTGCTAGCATGATGTTTCTAGCATGTTTAGTACACAATTGCATATTTTAGTATGTTGCTAATAGTGCATCATATTGTTAAAAACTTCACTTCCTGTTGCCAGTACGTGGCACTATTACTATACCGAATATTGTCATGTAGATGTGTTCAGGGCAGGACTCTTATCAAATGTGTGACGTTTGGGGTAGACTGGACATTACATTCCTGAGTTACAGCAACATCCTCTTTCACTGTATTAATAGCATGCTTTAGCACTTAGCTAAGTGTTTTGCTAACATTTTTCTAGCATGTTGCTAGCTTGTTAGAACTTGCTGGCACATTTTAATATGCTGTCAGGAGTCCATAACAGTGTTAAACATGTCACTTCCTGTTGCCAGCAGGTGGCACTATGACTATAACGGACTAGCCGAACGTAGCCCGAGGCGCACACCGTTGACGTTTTATAGGTGGCGCTATCGAGCCATTTTGCCCCACCCATTTCTGAAACCTATATCAATTTTTGCCAATCCCGACGCGTGTGCAAAGATTTCGAGCATGTTTAGGCCCTCAAAAATGCGATAATGTTTGGAAAAGAATAATAATAATAATAAATATAGCTGCAAGCAGCGATGATGGGCCAAAGCCCGGTGGCACCCTTCAGGGCAACTGTGCATGGTGGGCAATGGGCATTTAAAACAGTTAAACATAAAAGGACTATGTCAAATTCACACCACATTTACTGCAGCAGCTGATGCACCTATGATCACAAACTACAACAGCCACATCCATGAAATAATTTAAAATTAGATTAATTTCATGTCATAGAATGTCATAGGTCGCTTTGAAATGAGTGCAAAGTTTTCTTTTGCAGCTCAAAATTAAAATGTCTTAGGGTTTTTATTATATATTTTTCTAAACCATTAAAAGTGACACCCCCCAACAACAAATTTATAGAAGAGAGGGCCTAAAACATTTCCTATCCTATAATGCAGAAAAAGGACACAGCAATGAAGGGGTTAAACCTGCAAAACTGTAACACACACACACACAAAGAGAGAGAGAGAGAGAGAGAGAGAGAGAGAGAGAAAGAGACACTTTTTTATCAGTAAGTTGCTTCAGAAGATTCAACATTTTAAATAAAAAATAAAATCTATTAGTCTTTGATAATGTCTATATATATGCATCCAAACAACTTAACCACTGAATATAATTATATCTTTAAACGGTGTTTAAAAAGAAAGTTTTGTAAAAACTGTTATGTTTTCTCAACCATGTTTAAAAATAGGTATTTGCTGCCCTCTAGTGCTTATTCTATATATGACATTTTGATATTATTTGAATTATTTTACCAAAGAGCAGTTATCTGCCTAATTTTAACTTACACATACTTATTGAAATGAAAAATTGAATTAAAATGTGCTTATTTATAATATTTGTATTATTTTATATTGAAATAAAGGATGTATAATTCCGTGGTTAGTAAATATGTTTTTTCCTGTTTCCCTTTTTATTCTTATTTTAAACCGTTGCAATGGAAACACCATTCAAGATATCCTATAATCGTTTGCATTTTAGCATCTTCAGTGTCTTGTCATCATGTTTAGAAAGTTTGGTGGCAATTGCATGAATCCCCTAAGAGGAGTAGTTAAGATTTCAGAGCTTGTTTATTTGAAAATTCCACATTCAAACCAAAATAGGTTTGGTGACTGTAGGTTAAACTAACCCCCTCACTTTTGTCAAAAGGTAGCGCTGTAGAGCCCCTGCTTCCTGCCCGTTTCTAAGGCTTTGCCCATGTCTACTGGATAACAATATTGATGTGTGTGTCAAGTTTCATGCAATTTGAAGCATGTTAAGAACCTCAAAAATACCCAAGAATATTATTAAAGTTTGACTTGTTGCCATGGCAACAATATTTAAGACCAAATACATTCACAGGTCTACATCTGCTATGTTTTGACATTTTTCTGATGAAGTTCAAATCGGGTAAAAGTAAGAGGATGATCTCAAAGCATTTTGAAAGTGACACTTCCTGCTGCCAGTTGGTGGCAATATAACTTTGACTCACAATAGTCACATCCATGTGATCGGGCTCCTACAACGAACACACGGCTGAAGTTTCATAAAAATCAATCAGTGTATGCAGATGTTATAACACATTTCGTGTTTCCCTTTTCTCGCCATAAATTCGTTGCCTCGCTACGGCCAAACCGTTCGAGATATCAAAAATCCACTGGCAATTTTTCATCATCAGTGTCTTGACTTCATGCTGACTAAATTTGGTGGTGATCGGATTAATCGCCTAGGAGGAGTATATCAAATTCCAGAGCATGCGTTTTTCAAACAACCCATAATAACTGACTTCCTGTTGAGCTGCCGTATAACTTAGAGCACGAAAGTTGTTAGGCCCATTGAGGTCTTTATGTGTAGTGAGTTTCATACTAATGCGTGCAAGCGTGTTTGATATATGGATCAAGTTTTCGAAGCCCATTCAAGGGGGCGCCGTAGAGCCCTCCTGCCATGCCCGGGTACCAGCTTCTGCCTGGCCCTGATGGCTGCGGGTTCCAATGTATGTGCAAAGTTTCATGAGTTTTCGAGCATGGTAAGGGCCCCAAAAGTGCCCGAATAGTCCGAATAATCCTAAATGAAACAATAGGGCTTCAGCCCTTTACAGGGCTTTGGCCCTAATAAACGGAGGAAATCCAATAGGGTCCTCACACTTTGGTGCTCGGGCCCTAATTATATGTAGATGATCCTACCCCTTAAAAGATATCAATGAAATAACTGTCCTGATGTATCACGATGATCTCTGTAACAGCCTCTGTAAACAGTATTTTAAAAAGTCAGACTAGCCAAGTTTTCGCACGTTTCACAGCATACAGTCCATATATGGGAAGCCGGAAACTGAGAGTGCCAAATATGAACTTGGAGTGGGTTTGTATGTGTTTGAAGGGTGCTAAAAGTTCGCAATTCTGTCAATAATGGCGTACATAACCAAACATCTTAAAGGGAATAGGAGTAGGCTACATGGGAAAATAATGACATCAAAATTCTAGGTGATTGGAACATCACTACAGATTTTCATCGCTGGACTGCTTTCAACACTTTTGAAAATAGTCACCGATTTTTTTTATTTGCTTCTGCTTGACAAGTAAAAATACCATGGTTATGTTAAAACTGCAGTGTTTATTGGCAAAAAAATTATATCTCGATATTTTGCTAGTACCTTAGCAGGTTTAGTACTGCAGTGGACAGCTGACTACTAAAGTTTTTGAAATTCTTCATATTCTTTGCAGTGGTTAGTCCACAACAGTGACAAAATTCAAATTTTCAGTAAGTTTAAACTGATTTTTACCATTTATAGGCATTTTTACTTTATAAGGGCAATTTCATATATGAAACTAAAACCACCTGTAATAAGAGAGTCATTAGCCGCTTTTCCACCGTTGGGCCGAACAGTCCTAAGAACGATCTCAGATATATTTCCACTTAAGCCTGGTACGGCACTGCAGGATTACAGTAGAGACATTGCAACTCACGATTGATCGTACTGGCGACCGGATCAGCACAGAATGGAATGGTTAAGCAAAGTAACGAAACACAGCTGTGTGTTGCTCAGAGATCGCATATTTTTAATCCAAAATGGCGACATTTAATTAAAAGTTGAGTAGTTTGCACCCCTAGATGCAATTAATCTATTACTGTTGGTCGCGCGGAACATTTCTATTGTAAAGTAGTTGTTTACAACTCATCTTTCCACAAACTCTCTTTGCGTTGTGTAGGGATGGGTATTGACACAAATTCGATTCGATTTAGATTCACAAGCTTGCAATTCGATTTGATTCAATATCCCTTTGATTCAATATTGATTATTTTGTATACAAATCAGGAACAGTACATGGCAAATTTTCTCAAGGAAAAAAATCTCTCAACTAATGCTGTGTAAGCTATAGACTACATGCGAGTCAGTTATTACAATAATATTGAAGGTTAAAATTAACTGATTTAGTTTACAAACACTTAAATTAGACTCAAGGAAGTTTTTATAACAAAGTTAAAATACTAACTTTACAAGTATATTTCTACTCCAATTCGTTTTTTGAAATACATTCTCTGAAATGGTGGCTGTCATAAATACTTGACGGATTTATTCAAACATGCATTAAATATTGAAGAACATTAAAAATTATAATTAATATGTAATATGGTGCATATATTTAGCAAAATGCGCTCTCTGGAGTTCATTTTTTTTAGGTAACGAGTTAGGGTCACTGAATATGGTTTATCTGAGGTAAACGTGACGTTACATGACGTATTGCTTACAAGCTGTTTTATTGACGTCCTTCCGAGGTTGAAACACTGATCGACCGATTACATGAGAGAGGATACGGATTTCGGTAAGTTGTTCGGTAATTCATGTTTATTTTGTGCTGTAACTGGTATTACAAAGATGATCAGTTCACGTGCGCTTTGCTCTGCAGCCTCTCTTGAACTGAGGCGCTACAGCGATCTGTCACGCCATATTAAACAGTGCCAAAACGATTATTTTTCAAATTTCATAATAAAATGGACATAATTTGAAATCTGAGACTATCTGAGAAAAAAGCTTATTGCCATTTATTGGATGGGAGGCGCACTACAATGTTCATTCATCAACTGAAAACAGACTAGACTATCGGTTCTTGGGATTTAAGTTTTGTTTTGTTTATTGGTATTTTTTCCCCCCTTTTTTGGGTTCTTACTTGGTTTGTTTTAAGAGTTTGAATGCACATGATTTGGAGTGTTTTACGTGTCCTCTTCTGCTAAAGACATTATTATAGTGCCTATTACAAACAGTGTGGGTATTTAACTGGTAAACTGTTTAAAAGCTGTTTCCACCACAGGAACTTTCCCTAAGAACTAGGGACTTTGGGGTGGAACTCTGTGTGTTTCGACCGCAGGGACCAGAGTCTAAATGAAGTTTCGGGTACAGATTTCCCCCTAAGAAAGTCCCTGCTCGCTACCACCTTTTTCAAAGTTCAGGAACTTTCGGGGGTGGGACTTGGGTACTTAACATGCTGATTGGTTGAGTTTACGCAGCATTTTGATTGGTTGACTCCACGCAGCATTTTATGTCAACCACCATTTTTAAAAGTCTGTTGCGGTCAGTACAGTAAGAGTTGTCTGCTATTTGAATCAACAATGGAGTTTAAAAAATACAAGCGATAAAGAGGTTCTGGCTTTATTAAGCTTACATGCGGAGGCCGAAATCCAGTGGGAACTGGAAAGTCACACATAGTCCTACGTCACCGGACTAATCTTCACGGTACTTTAGACCAGTTGTTCCCAACCACGTTCTTGGAGCCCCCTGATATTTGAAAAAACGGCACTCTTTATGTGATTGCTTAAAGGTACACTATGTAACTTTTTTTGTTCAAAATTAACTATTAAAAAAATGCGTCACTACATAAATCCTGCTGGCAAAAAGAGAACGTGACAAAGCTTGTAATAAAACAAGAATAAACATGGGCGTTTTGGAGATGACGAGAACTGATTTGAAATGTTGTAAAGCAACAGAGATGGTGTTTTTATTACTCAATTTTTTTATGGTGTTTTTATTACTTTTTATTGCTACAGTGTCATCCTCAGCTAGTCAGCTTGAGATCTTTTCTAAACTTCCTATCTCAATTACGATATTATCATAGACATTATATATCACACACACCTACATGTATAACTCAATTCAGTTTTTAACAACCTTGCAGAAAAAAAAAAAAAAATCCTAAACCAGCATAGGCTCATGCTGGTTTTAGTTGGTGTCCCAATCTGGTCAGGTTGGTCTGTTTGCTGGTTTAAGGCATTTTTTGTTGCGTTTCATCCTGTGAGATCAGCTTAAACAAGTTGAGTCCAGCAAAGCAGCATATGTTGGTTTTTAAAGAACATTGAAAGATATAATAATATAACATACAACACTAATAACGTAATCTAGCCAATTGATTATACACAATCACAATGAATATTTAAAAGCCCACAATTTTTTAAGCAAGTCAATGTTTGTTAAACCTGTTTACCTTTTCCTTAACATTTGTTAGCAGTAAGGATGCCAAATAGTCAAAAGTAATGCTAACATAGACCTAAATTTAGTTGATAAATGCATATTGATTGTGTCAGATAGACTGTGTCAAGGACGCTTCATAACCGCCTTCTGTTGATAAGCTAGGCACACGGTATGCAAATATTAAAGTGACTCTTAGTAAACCCGGGCCGACGGTACATTAGCTTTCTTCAGGGTTCAACGTGAAAGAGTGTACTTGTGTGCACTGCTGTACACTTTGACCTTGAGCTGATTATGTAACAAACCTGCCAACACGAACTACAAAAGATCAATTTGCTAAATGATAGGAAGTTAAGATTAAACTCAGCATATAATGTCTTCAATATTTAGTCTTATGATAACATTATGATAGTCTTATGATAACATTGTTTCATAATTCAGATTAGTATTATTATTAGTCTCAGGTGATGTGCAATAGCTGAATATGTATTAAATTACAGTTCTGAAGAAGCAGGGTACTGATATCAGAGATGCTATGCAATTCAGTAAGGAATAAATGAGAGTGGTTAATTTTTGCCTTTTTCAGTGAACCTGATGACAGTCAGCAGACAGATGCTGTTTGCCAGTGTAAATAATACATCTGAATTAGCTGTTTGCTTGTGAGCTGGATAGCCTTATCTTACAGGGCTGGAGTTGTTTGTGCAATAAAGAGGAAATGTCTGTCACGATATTGTGGGTTATTATTAATCATGCTGTAACTTGTATATTGCATGTAAACCTATGGCTTTTACGCTATAGGCATTTGGATGAAGTATCATTAATTGGTAGAAAAAGCATATAGAATGTGTAATTGAAAAGTAAAGTAGTTCATTGTTTTATATTATCTTAACTGCTTCATAAAGATTATCTCAAGGTCACTGTAATTTAGGGTAATGCTTCAGATATGGAGTTCAGATATGGAAATAAACCATCTAGAAGCAAAGTTTCTGCTATAGCTGAAGGCTGGCAATTTTTACAGAGTGTTTAATGGATTTACTCGCCTCACTTTTTCAATACCTAAAGAGACAGAGAAATCATTTAACATGCAAATGAGACTGAAGCGCTCTGTGTGAAGTAGAATGGGGTTGCAAAAAGGGATTTAAATGTTTGAGGAGAAAAATCAGCCTCATCTGGCACAGGCTATATTGTCCTTTTGTTTTCGCATGCCATAGCCATGTACTGTAACAATGAAACGGAAACAAGTGTTTAAATTAGAATGCCTGAAGACAAAGTTTTAATAACAATAGTGGGTTATAAAATGGCAAAGAATATCAATCATTTGGATTATGTTATGCTGACTATTACAGTTCATATAGTCTGTTATTACAGAAAACCCTCCGCCTTGTCATTTGTCTTGGGGATGGTAAGATTTTTAACTTATTTTTGAAATATTTTAATATCATGAAATATTACAGTTTAAAATAACTGTTTTCTATTTTAATATATTTTAGAATGTATACTTTATTCCTGTGATAGCAAAGAAAATCTTTTGTAATTATACATGTTTTTTATTGTCACTTTTCATCAAGTCAATGCATCCTTGATGAATAAAAGTATTAATTCTTTAAAAAAAAATGTTAATCTTAAAGATTTTGGAACATTGGTGTATATTTTTCATACGGAGTGGTTTATCATCTTACCTTACAATGTTTTGATCATGCCAACCTCTTCCAGGAGCAATCTAGTTTTCCCAGGAGGTCTCCCATCCAGGTACTGACCAGGCTCAGCCATGCTTAGCTTCAGTAGGCAACCAGTCTTGGACTACAGGGTGATATGGTTGTGGCCATAGTCTATCCATATGCAGGCTATATCAATCATTATAATCATATATATATATATATATATATATATATATATATATATATATATATATAATGTCTAACTTGATAGGCACTGTTAAAAACCATGTTCACGTTTAGATTTACACTTAGTAAGAAAGTAAATAGCAAGCTGTCATTTAGCAGATGCTTTCATCTAAAGTGATTTGCAGTACACTAATTACAGTGACAGGCCCCCTGCAGCAACCTGAGGTTAGGAACACACACACACACACACACGCGCGCACACACACACACTATATTACATTATTAACATTGATAGTTTTATAAAGAATATGCATCTAATTGTATCTCACATATGCAGTCCAGAGGGAACAGAATGTGCAGTCACATTTCAGTATAGCCCATGTGTTTTATGTACTCATAAGGATGTGTTTTTTCTAAAGAAAAGTAAAGGTTATAATGTATGTGAAAAAGTTTTAGCAGAGTGTTTAACTCTAAAAGTGAAAGTTGGTGAAGCAAGACATAATTGTCTTAGCATGCATCTTTAACTATTCAGCAAAGTGACAACAGAATTGATTGGTGAAGACAACAGGATTACACAATATAGGCGAGCTCAAACAAGTTGTTATCAAAAAAAGGCATCTCTTGCAAAGCCAGTCAAATAAAGGTCAGAACACTGGTTTTATGTCTGTTTCTTTAAACATCAGACTTTGTTGTTTGTTAAAAGTAATAAACTGAAAAAGTATTTTCAATAAGGATAAGATGGACCTTAGTTGAATATCTATGTCCTAGTTTTGTTTCTGCTGCTGAGTCACCTGCACTTCCAGAAACACTGCTGGTTCATTCCCAGAACATGTTACCGTTTGTGCTTGAAGCTTGGTGAAAGTTGTTTTCTTATCATTAATAAAGCACTACAGTAAAGTCACGGTTTTCCATATTGTAAAATTAGTGCCTGTTACATTAAGAGTTGAAGGTAATGGCTAGTAATGCCCTAATAAGGAAGTATTATCTTACCACATTTGTGTAAACCTATAACTGTTCATTTCCCCCCCCCCCCCATAACAAAATTGCAATAGGCTTTATGTCAAATGAACGAAAACAGGTCTCAAGTTCGCAGTTCAAAATGCTTACACTACGTCCGACGCCTTCCGTATTCAACTTACGAAAAAAGCTTAACTGACGTGATGGAAGCTAGATATTTTACTTTATAACTTGTTAAATATGGATATTTTTCTTACTCAGACGCATCGCTTCGCTTCAGAAGGCCTTTATTATTTGTAGTCCTATTTAGCCACTTGTTAGCAACTGCCTTTTACAAGACAAGTAAAAACTTTAAAAGATATTACTGATGTATTTTATGTTGTAGAATAAAACCTGAAATGAGATTGTGTTTCGACCTTATTTCAGAAATGTAACTGTCAAAATGACGAAAATCAATTTGAAATAGTATCATGCAATGCTGAAGTTATTGAACATTTTTGATTAAAGGCACAATATGTAAAGTTTCGCCGCTAGAGGTCGCCTATTCAAAACAAAGGTGTAGTTTGATGACGCAGAGATTGAGCGTGGAATCAAGGGAGATGTCGTCTTCACCTCACAGCCGGTGGAAAAGAATCTAACAGGACTCGGGCAGAAATCATGTTCATGGATGAGATTATTAACATTACTGTAGTATGAAGCAAAGCAGAGCAGGGCTGAGCGCTGTAGGAGTGGAACGAGGCTGCTGGAGCAATTGCTAATGAGAATATTGCTAATTGAAAATGATGTTAAAATATTACTCTGAGCATTCACTCGGCGGCTACTATGAGACACTTGTTGCACACTGCAGTAAGCTAGATCGATATTAGAATATCATATTAATAAATGCTGGATGGCTTGTGTTGCTAAATGACATGCAATTAATTTTAAAACATATTGTATGATGGAGAAAATGCTGTATTACTGTTACTAAAAATAAAGATGCATCTGATTATGTTTTGTTAGCCACTTTACAAAATAGTGTTTTTCTCTGAGGCATAGTAAAAACATGGTAATTGGGGAAAATCAAGAAAACGAAATGTAAACAATAAGACTAAACGTGTTGAGCTATAAAACAATGATTCGTTTTCTGTCTATAAATGTATCCAAACAGTTGTTACCTTGTCTATTAAAACATATTAACGCATCTTTGGTGTTTCCATGGTTTCTACAAAATAAAACCGGAAATGGAGAGTAACGCAGGTATGACGTCATTGATAGTCGTAGTATGAACATGGTCAGTGTCCTGGTTAAAATTGCTTATTTCTCTAGATTTAGGAATCCATTATTGGAAACATCTGGGATAATGTAAGTACACAAGTCAACAAAATATATAACGTACTGTTTGCAGTGGTTTTTGAATATTTTAATCCAAAAATATTGTGCAAATATTGCATATTGTGTCTTTAAGGCAAGGTATATTTCATATTACTACAGTGATATTTAACCCTTCCGTTATTGCTGTGGAAAGACCCACGGTTTTGAGGTTATTCGTGGTGTGTTGAAAGTACTTTGCTGATGCTTTTACACTTTTAAATGTGCTTTTAATGTTCGATGGTTGAAAGGTGAGTAGAATAATGTCATCTCATTGTACCCAGTAAAAAACAAACAAAACAAAACAAAAAAAACCCCGAATTGTATTCATTGAGCGAGCCTTTCACTGACTGTTTACAGCTTAACGAAAGTTACACCCATAATTCGCGCAAAGCGTCATGGGGCGTAGGAATAAGGTGGATAAAAAAGTAATAAACAAGAAACTATTTGTCCAAGAATCCTAAAAAAAAAAAAAACCCAAAAAACATAAAAAATCACGGTTTACACACACACACACACACACACAAAGCAGTATAACCATATTCAACATTGATAATAACAAGAAATGTTTCCTGAAATTAGCATATTAGAATGATTTCTGAAGACTGGAGTAATGATGATGCAATTGCCATCACAGGAATAAATTACCTTTGAAAATATATTAAAATAGAAAACTAATATTGCCCACAACACCTTGTGTTACAGAAGGGTATGGTGTCATGATGATGATAATAAATACTGAAAAATACATTTCAATTTCAGTATGTGCTTTTTGTAATTAATGGAAAGTAGCCCATGTGAATCAAGATTCAGTGAATAATATATGTGTTGATTGTGAGACTTTTCAGAGCAGAAGCAAAGTCTCGTATTGATATTTTATATTATAGCAGTAATCAAAGGAAATTACAAGATAATTGTGGTTAAAAATGAAAGGGAATAGTTTTGTCCTTGGACACTTTATTATAAACTGTTTTTGGACATTGAGCAAGTAAAGGGTGTGGTTTCAGGGGGGAGGATTTCTGTTTTTCTTTCTTTCAGTCTTTGTTTTGGATAAGTGATAAGGATCAGTACAGGGTAACATTAGTCACCTATTGCACCATCTGGTCGCTCCACATCATCACCTTAGTAAATCAAATTGCTACTCTATTGCTAGACAATTTACCTGTCAAAAACAGGTTTTTCTGGAAAATGAATCATTTAATGAAGAGAAAAAAACCCCGAAACATATATGAATAATATTAGCATTTATCTATTATAACAAGCAGTGAGATTCTTTGTACTAACACCATAGATGACAATATTGGCCGGCTGCTATTTTGACTTTGGCCACGAGATGGCAATATTTTGCCATCACTAAACTCCATGACAACGAAGTATAGTTTTAAAAAACAGCGAGGTGTTCGAAATACGGGTCAATTAATCTATCTTAGCTTCTAGTGAGACTCCAAAGTCTATTAAGGCTGGACATTGTCCAAATAGGGTTTTAGGTCAAGAGGAAGTTAATTCCTGTTTATGGAACCTAACTTTGACCTTGCTTTACCTCAAACTACAACTAATAAAACACTATCAGCTGTTCATAATTGTTTTATGATTTGTACTTTCACGATCCAGACTCTTTTAAGAAGTCTAAATAATAAACCTACTATTTCAGGAATACTATAAACAGAAAATCAGGAGATATACAACTTGAGAAAATACTGACTCCTCTCATTATCCCCTTCAGTATGCATTAGGTCGAGTATGTAGTATGCAGCAGTAATGTTATTATACAGTCGTTTTGGAAACATTGACAAAATTCAGAACACGTTCAGTTGTTCAATTAGTTTCTGTTGTTTCTATGCATAATGGAGACTTTATGAATACAGTTTGTGCAGGAAAACAGTGATTTAAAAGACACTAAAGAACCATTTAGAGTGAGATCAATATGTAAACTCAGTCTATTGCAGCTGTATGGCAGGATAGGAATGTGCTCTTGACGTTGGGAGGTTTATTTTTGCTGTGTTCATGGTTGGAAAATGGATTGTTGTTATTACATTCTGTATCAACAGCACTGTGACCCAGTTATGAGATATGAGTGAGGAAGAGAATTAGTGTTCATTATACATAAACTTAAGCCTGACCTTTCTCTGCGGAAAGGAATTATGAGGTTATAAATGTTTCAAATAATATTCAATACAAATATTTTGCCCTGAATTCCTCGTAATGAAACACTCGTGACACTCGCTGATTAATTACTGCACAAAAATGCAGGTTTGCCTTTATTTATTTTCAAACACAATAAAAACTAAATAAGAATTATTCACATTGTTGCCTGGATCAATTCTGTCAAAACAAATTAACAGAAAAACATCCCTGGAACTCTAACATAATTACTCAAAAAACACCTACAGTTATTTTTTTTTCCTTCATAAATAGGCGCAAACAAGTACCATAAAAAGATCTCATATAGACACAGTGTAGAGGAATAGTAAATGATCAGCCATATGCCAGGGTTATACAGCAACTCTCCAATCTGCCACTGTTTCTTCTAATTAACACCATCTGACAGTTTCATACACATAGTTTGGATGAAATTAATCAATATGCCAGAAGTGATACAAAAGAAGTATTTTGTGTAATACAAAATAAACTTTTCTTTAGTATTTTCCTTAATGAATCATTTCATGCCACCTCGCTGGTTGATGCCATCAACCTTTACCTTATTAAACTTGGGAAAAGAATACTTCTTTAGTCTCTTTTGTCGGTCCAATCAATGGCGACTTCCGATGCCAAGAAACTACCCCTCTTGGCTAATTATCCTTTTTCGAGTTTTAAACGAACTGGTGTGGTCCAATTCAAAATCACATTGTTACTAGAAAAAAAGTTGAATTCTTATACTCTAGGAGTAACACAGATTCTATTTACAACTTAAAACGAGGGCTGCTTGAAACAACCTGTCCGGCCGTTCATAACGTTCCTATGAGCGACTGTTTTATACTTACAACAGAACTCTGTTTCTAAGGCAGTTGACTAAAAAAGATCATTACAGAGAGGAAGAATGATACGACGAGAAAGAGTGTGGAAAAGAGTGGGGCGAAAGCAGGAGTCATATCATCCGCATTTTTTTTCGTTCTTTTTTTTTGTCAGATTGTGATTTTTTTCCTCTTTGTACAAAAAAAGAAGTTCTGTTTTGGTTTTCGTTCCGCTGTTTGTCAGTGAGAGCTTGGAGTCTCTGACACGCAGTGGTAAGTGCTTAGAAACTGATGGATTGACAACCTTCCTGCGAGGCAAATTGACCTACGCGACGTCTTAAAAACCGTGAACAAACACACGTCTACAGGGGGTTTCCATAAACGGCCTCTTAATAGATACGCAATGAGGACGCGGAACAATAGTAGGGCGTAAAAAGTCAATATCATTAGAGAAGTGATTGCATTTAAACAAATTTTAGCATTCAATTTACATGTTCATGCTTTCGATGATTTAAACTCTATTTTAAAGATCCAAAAGGTCTGAATGTCAGAAGCTAGAAGGAAATTGCAAAGCCACCACGATAGGGTGCACTAAAGTGTGAGCCATGAGAAAGAAAACATTCAAACGTTGTTTTGCTGATGCGTGGTTTGTGTCTAGTCTAAAGTAAGGCCTGAACAATCAGGCCCTGAATAGCTGTACTGGGATGAGGAACTGCCTTGGTCCTGTGAGCGTGAAGGAGCGTGAGGCTGAACATGTCGATCAGGTCAGGTACAGGGCTTTGTCCCTCTGCAGAGCTCTGCAACGGCAAATATGAACAAGTCAAAATGGCTGTCATAGAAATTTGCTTATTTTCCTGAATGATTGTGATTGATCATGCTAGTGTCCACTCACCCGTTGCCGCAGTAGTCAGGGGTCCAGTCCAGGCCCTGGGTCGGTCCGTTCCTGCAGCCGGTACGGTAGTCCATTGAAGGGGACAGGCCAGGTCCGCCGGAGGATGTGACATTTACCATGCTCTGATACTCTGCCTGAAGGGGGAAACCCTGAGAAAGAGAGAGAACAGAACACAATAGCAGATTACATATTAGATCTTACACGCAGTGCAGAGGTATGAGAAGCAAACTGGATCTGTTATATAATAATAATTATTTATATGGCAGAATAAATTATTTCAGCACAATATGTCGTGCTGTTATTTTTGTATGGAAAACACAAAAGTAGACATTTTTAAAGAATGGTTACGCAGCATATAAAAACAGCTCGTAGTGACCAGGGAGTGTTCAGAAGTTGTTTTGAAAACATACAATGGCTTTGTGTGGGGAATTGAAGTTTAAGTTTGCAAAAATAAAAATCCATAATTTCCCCAGCAAAATGTTGTCGTTGGCAAATCATAAGCTACTGGTAAGATTTTTTAAATGTTTTTTTCTCTTATGCTCACCCAGACTGCATCAATTTGATCAAAAATACAGTAAAATAGTAGTAATATTGTGAAATATTATTACAATTTAAAATAACTGTTACTGTTTTCTATTTGAATATATTTTAAAATGTAATTTATTCCTGTGATGTCAAAGCTGAATTTTCAGCATCATTACTCCAGTCTTCAGTGTCACATGATCCTTCTGATTTGCTGTTCAAGACATATTTCTTATCATAACCAACAACAAAACAGTTGAGCTGCTTAATTTTTTTTTTGATACAGTTTTTGTTCAGGATTCTTTGATAAATATAAAGTTTAAAAGAACAGCATTTATTTATCTTTACTGCCAATTTTGATTAATGCAATGCATATTTGCTCAATGTTAAAGAAAAACATCTTACTGACCCCCAAATTTTATTTATTTATTCAGAATGCTCAGCTTTTCTGAGAAAAACCCAAGCAAAGCACAAAACCGCTCATCCAAGTGTAATTCCAGCAAACATCCTACACGATCTGAAGTGGACATGATGACAGTGTAATGCAAGCAGCCTCAAATGAGCATTAATGAGGAACTGCATTCGGTGGTCGACGAGACCGGTGGGGGTAGACGAAAAATAAACGAAGCAGATATTCTAATTTGAAGACTTCTTCTCTGTTCTTAGCCTAGGAAAGACTGCATGTGAAAAGGAAGTTAATCTCAGTGGTACACAAGAGAATCTGCCTGAAAGAGCAAGACAGCAGGTGGCTGCGTTTTTTTCCCCCTCCAGAGATTCTACCTATTCATGAATTGTTCCTCAAATTCTTCTCCTTCATTCGATCACAAAGGCTCCATCTGCCCCTTTGTGTCCCTCCCCCCCCCAACACCACCCCACCTCCCCCCAGCCCGCCTCAGCTCACCGAAAAAGTTGAACCGCGCGTTTTTGTTTGCTCTCCACAAATATGCAAAAATGAACGAGGATTATTACTCCCCTTTGGATTTAAAAACTCTCCCATAAAGGCAGGATCTGCGGAACAGGCTTAAGAACTCCCCAAACGGAGGAGAGAAAAGCCAAGTTTAAGCATTCGTACTCTCCTCCAAAAGATTGACAGAGCTATACAAGGAGCCCTGTGGTAATCTAAAATTGGACTTCAGACAAATTCACACTATAATCTGCATGAAAATTAGACACTTTTTTTTGCCTTATGACGATGATCATCCACAGCAATAGTTAATTTTCCTGCTGAGGACTGATAAAAAAGAAGCACATGAAATTCAATCAACTAGTTGCTCTTTTAAATACAACGTTTCCCAGAATTCCCAGCGGGCACAGGAAGAGAAACTTACAACAATATGCCTTTCATATTCAAATGTGGATGGCGAACTTTTTCGCGGCAACAGAAATATGTTTTTTGGTTTTCTATCAAAAAATTGATTCCTATCAATACACACTAAGAAAACAATTCAAATGCGAACAGCTCATCACTCAATGTCGGCGTGGCGCATCCCCTCTGTGAAAGATCAAACCGGTGTCATTGGATAGCGTGTCACCTGTTCTCCTGACCACCTGATTCATCTCTCTTTATGAAGCTAATCCCTGTTTACTCCAAGACAATGTGATTCTCCGCCCTCTCCTTCTCTCCAGCACCAGTCAGTCCTGCCTCCCAGCTGATGCTCATCTCTTAAAGAGCTTCCAGGCACAAGGGTGCTATTCATTAGGACCTCATTACAACCTCATCTCAATCCCACTGAAGTTCCAGCACAACTCAGGGCTATTAAGACATGAAACGAATCAACACAGAACTCTAAACGCCGTTCTCGCCATCACCACGAGTGTTTAAGGAGATTCAGGATTCAAACCTCTCCTTAACCATCTCTGTTTAAGGTATCTATTAGGGGAACGAGGGTTTAATTAGCACTGATGCTAATAATGAGGCTGGGTGTTAACGTAGGGCTGCGGTTGAAACACCCTCTTCTTCCTCACACGTTAAAACAGGAGAGGCAATAAACACAGTGAATGTTATTTCAAAAGAGGTCGTTTTCTCTTTAATTAGATTTTTTTTGGTTTCTGTCTGAATGGGTAGAGCCTTTATTTGCTTTCTCTGCTTTGCTGTTGTCTACGTCCTCAAAAAACAGCCTTCTCCTCCTATACACTTTAGCAGAGAACTAATTTCATTTCCTTCAGCCCAGTCTGAAAAACTGTTTTCATCAGATAGCTGAGGCGTTTTGTCTTCCACACTGATGTATTCATCAATCTCAATGTGAGTTTTTTTTGTGCAACCTTAAGTCACATCCAAATCCTAATGCATCTGTTTATTACAGAGAGAAAATTGAAAATCTGTCTGTGTGATACGCTGGGATTTTTTTGCACGGTGTGGACATAAAACAAGCTGGCAGATATTAATGGTTCTTCTCTTGACCTCATTCGCCGGTGCGAGAGATAGGCTGAAGGGGCCGGAAATGATGAAAAATGAAACGGTGCAGCATCTGCTGCATAAACAGCACTTCCTCCACTCTCACATTCATACACACACATATACGCTCCGCTATCTGTTCCACGATAACGTATAATGGAAATTGGAGAAGTATCAGACAAGGCGGGTTCTTGAAGAGGTTTATGGAAAATAGATTGGCGGAGAAGCAAATCCTTTAATTGGCCCGGCCTGGTGTCTGCTGTGCCTCTTTTTAGTCTTGCCTTAAAAACAGTGAAAAGGCTGCTAATGTCTTTCTTGGTTAAAGTCAACATGAAATAGAGTTTACAACCCATTTCACTTACTAAATGTGACAGATTTCGCAAAAGAAGAAGAAAAATGTAGGGAGGGTCTTGATTCTATCCATTGGGAACTGACTGGATGGTGAGAGGTGGTTCGAGGTGGTCACATCCAAATCCTAATGAATCGTTCGCATTAGGTCCAAGACAACATTTTAAAAAGTACATTTTAATCAATTTAGATTCAATTAAATTAAGTCAATTTCATGCTGACTTTAAATTTGTTTGAAAGTATTTATTAAATATTTAGGTTTTTTGATTTGGGGACTAGTTGTTAACTATTATGACAACAAAAATGTTATATATGTACAGTCATAAACAGCTATTAAATTTAAATTTGTAATTGAATACATTTTAAAATGTAATTTATTCCTATGATGGCAAAGCTGAATTTTCAGCATCTATAGTGTTACATGATCCTTCAGAAATCATTCTAATATGTTGAATGAGACCTGGGTGAGACTGGCCTGCCCCCAGAGATGGGTGTTCATGTAACATTTTTTATTATTATCAATGTTGAAAACAGTTGAGCTGCTTAATATTATTATTATTAATATTTGGAAGCAGTCATACTTTTTGTTACGATTCTCTGATGAATAGAAAGTTCAAAAGAACATATTTATTTAAATAGACATCCTTTGTTACATTATAATGGTCTTTACTGTCACTTTTGATCAATTTAATGTGTATTTGCTGAAGAAAAGTCGCCAAATCTTTGAACAGTAGTGGAACTTATTTTAAATGTACAATGTTTACTCATAATTTAAAAGTATCTAAAAAGAAAAATGACTCATTACTCATTGCCAAAACTATCAGTAGATGATGTCTCACCTGGGCCATGGATGGGGAGTGCAGAGGCAGCGGGTGGCTGCTGAGCTGCTGCTGTTGCTGGTGGAGACTGAGGTGCTGGTGTAAGGGGGGGCTGATCTGCAGCGGAGGGGGGGATGAGCCCGCCATGCTGCCCATGCTCATAGGTGCGCTGGGCCGGGATGCGCCACCTCGGGCTAGGCCTGGCTGCATCTGGGGCAGATGGGGACTGAGTCCTGACTGCTGGTGGTACGGAGGAGCCATATAGAGACCTGGGTGAGACTGGCCTGCCCCAGAGAAAACCGGTGGCTTGGGCCCGAGCATCTGAGAGGCCTGTGATGCCTTCACATCGCCTGGGTCATTGTAACTCTAGAGAAAGTAATATAAATATTTTAGTTGTTGGTTGCATCAATGTTAAAGAGGCTTCTTTTTTGAAACAATTAAATTTTTAAGCAATTATTATGCTTTTAAATGCTTGATGAATTAAATGTTGCTTTAAAATATGTGTATACAGTATATGCTTTAAATATTAAGTGCTTAACAAATTTATTAGAACACCACTCAATGTAAAGTTTGTGCCACAACTGCCCTAAACTAACAGTATTGGTGATTACCAAAATCATTTTTTATGTTTCTGTAATGGTTAATCCACACCAGTATGTGTAAGCTCTTTAGTCACAGTAGTGTTTCTAAAGACTAAAATATAATTATTGTTGGGATTTTTATGGATTCAAAGATAGATTGCACAAAAGTTTCATCAAAAGCAAATTGTTGGAAACAACTAGACACTATTTGGAAGTCAATAACAACAGAGACTGTGGAAACTTACATAAAACAATGCCAGCAAGAATGTGAGCTGTTATCAAGGCCAAAAGAGGCCATACAAAATAAAAAATCATTTTTGTTTGGTTATTATGTGTGAATAAAGGCTATTTAGTTGTTTCAGTTTGTTATTTGCCTAATAAATGACACAATTTTTTTTTTTTTAGTTTTAAACAAGATATTTGTTATGACAGATGGTCTAATAAATTTGTTAAGCACTGTATGTATAAATCTACATTTTATATCAATTTGAAATATATTCATAAATACTTTATATGTATATTTCAAAATATAAAAATCAATTTTATAAAAAAATATAAAATATATATTTTAATATTGGATTTCTCTGTGTAATCTGCTCAGTCTTACTTTCCATTCAGGTTGTATGCCTCAAATGTTGCTACATTTATTAAATAATATTGGATTTCTTGCGAGCTACGACAGTGTGATTTTTTTAAGCTCTCTTCATAATATTTCCATACAGGTTTCCATTTATTTCATTTACCACTGAAGCTCTCATAAACATCTCTAAACTGCCATCAAGAACATCTCGAAATGTCCCTTCTCAAAAGTCACGATTTTAAAGCACGTATGTACGCATATCAATAGCCCAGAGTCATTTACGTACCTGAGACACGAGGCTCGCTCTGTATGCAGCCAGCTGTTTGAGGTACTCCTTCTTTGCGGTTTCTGTTTTTTTCTTGTACACCTGCCATGATAAAACAAACAAACAAAGAAAAAATATATTAAGAGGCCAAAGCTGTTCTTCATGTTCCTGTGCACAATTATTCTTAGAAATGGGATCTAATGGCAGTCCATTTATGAGCCATAATGCGTAATTGTTGTTGGAGCGCTGAAATGGTGCTTGAGTGCAGCCCACTTTATCCATCGCTTGTTCTTCTGCCTTTATGGACTGTCCATATTTCCCCTTTCAGTTGGGGCATATGTGTAATTATTTGCCCATCAATATATCTGTGCTGTTATTACCTCAACCAATAGACCTCTACTAAAAAGACAAGAGCAAAAGAGAGCGATAGAGAAAGACAAAAACAGCAGAGAGACGTGATGTTCTTTTATCAGGCAAACATCCTCTCCTGAGGAAAAGTACTTTTAAGTGTTTTCATCAGCTTCACCGGCTGAGTGTTTTACATAGTAAAAAGAGCGCGAATCAGCGACTACAAAAAAATAAAAATAAAAGAGTTAGTTAGCTTTCTATGACTGTAGATGTTGTCTGGTGGCTTTGGTGAGAGAAATGGGTACTTTCAGTTGTGTTTATTCACACCTTAGAAAAGAGTCTAGATGTTAACATAAGCGCTAATCCTTTTCATCGTCACTGCTTTCAATCTTAAAAGAAACCTTGATGAGGGTATTAAACATTTACAAGGGTATTTACTGTACTACATAAGGTGCAACATTACACTCTGATTTGATTTAACACACAGCAAATAAAAAGTAATTGTTATCTGACTGCATGAACATGATCTGCATGATTCACCCAAAATATTTACTAAAATGTATTTGAAATACATTTATTTTGTGCTAAGTATATTACAAATACATTTACATATTTATGTTCTAAATAAAAATACTCTGCAATTGTACTTTTGGTATACTAAACTGGTATACTTAAAGTCTGCTTAATTGGAACAACTAACTTTGCACTTAATTATAACTAATTTTATACTTAAGTATATATTCGATGTGTGCTAAAGTGGAACTATTCTAAGTCTACTTTAGGTACTTTAAATATCTTGCATTTAAAGGCTGATATTATATAAAGATCATACAATCCTTATTAATAGTGATATTAAAACACTTTTAAGGCATAATATTAAGAAATGTGCATTGTGCAATAAAGAAATACTCCAAATAAAGTTAAATTCTAATTTTATATCAATAAGTCTTAAGTGATGTGTCAATAAATATGTTAATGGATTTGAAGTACACTTAGTATGAAATAAATATATTTTAAATTGTATTTTTGGGGTGAACTATCCATTTTATTAGGACAGTTTTTAAATTTGTTTCTTGTAATATTTCAAGTAGAACAAGAGGAATTATTCATTTTGAATAGTCTTAAGTGACTTGAGAATCAACCAGTTCAGAATAAAATGAAATAAAATAAAATACAAAATGCTGAAACCCATAATGCTGTTGTGAACTATGCTGTAAATAGCAATTTGGTGATTAAATAAAAAATGACAGACTGTATTCCTGCTAAATATGTACCAAAACTCGATAAAGCGATTACAGACCCCACAAAACTTTTGTCTGTTATGTTCGAATGAAAAAGAAAACATCACACATATTGCATTGTTTTCACACCTGACTTTAAGACTTCCCCTATATGCACAACCGCGCTGATGTAAGACCACAACACCACTGTGGAGACAATGTTATTCTGTAATTGCACGGGGGGAAATCAGCGAATGTTCTGACCAACATGTGCGTCATCACATCTGCTGTCATAACAAATTGTTATGTGGACATACAATTGTATACATTATAGATAATAACTTAGATAATAAACAAAACATGTGCTGTGTATATAGAAGCACACAGTAATCTAATGCCTGCTGCATTACCTCAATCTTTATGAGTCAACCACAAGATCGCAGCAAGATAAAGCAACTTTTTCACATTTGCACACAAGCAAGGTTTATTAAAGAGAGAAAGTCACCTGTTTTTGTTCCTCGCCGAGACCGTCCCACATGGAGGCCACTATTTTGGAAACCTCTCCAAATGTGGCATTAGGATTTTGGCCTTTGATAGCTGCCTGTGTGTCTCTGAAGAACAGGGCATAGGCTGACACTGGCTTCTGAGGCTCGTTGGGGTCTTTCTTCTTCTTTTTCTTGGGGGTTTTGGGCTTCTTGGCCATGTCTGTGGCTGCTCTCTTCTCTGCCCCATTCATCTGAAAGGAGAGGAGCTCATTATAGTAAACAATAGATATCCAATTAGATTAAGCCATAATAACAGCTTTATGAATGAATTATCTTCCTAAAGCTAGTTAGTGAGCCTTGTCACTAAAGCCTGGAGCTATTTTTTAAATTTTAATGACTTCTGTGCATTAGTCGTATACACTGGGTTCCCACGCGTTTTTACCAATTAATTTCCATGACGTTTGCAGTTGTTTGTCATAACTGAATGTATAAAATATACTTTAAAATGATTTTTTATAAAAAAATTCACAGACAAAGAGCTACTTAAATATTAATTTTAGAACATGACTAGAAAAATACATTTTGGCTATAGCGCATTGTGATTAATTACATAATCGTCTGTTCACAGTTATTGACCTATTCATTGATTATTGTACACTTCAAAGGCCAATCATATATATGACCCTGGACCACAAAACCAGTCATAAGTCACACGGGTATATTTGTAGCAATAGCCAACAATACATTTTATGGGTCAAAATTATCGATTTTTCTTTTATGCCAAAAATCATTAGGATATTAAGTAAAGATCATGTTCCATGAAGATATTTTGTAAATTTCCTATCGTAAATACATCAAAAATGTATTTTTTTTGAGTGGTTATGCGTTTCTAAGGACTTCATTTGGACAACTTTCAAGGTGATTTTCTCAATATTTTGATTTTTTTGCACCCTCATATTCCAGATTTTCAAATAGTTTTATCTCGGCCAAATATTGTCCTATCCTAACAAACCATACATCAATGGAAAGCTTATTTATTCAGCTTTTAGATGTTCAATTTCAGAATTGACCCTTATGACTGGTTTTGTGGTCCAGGGTCATATATGCCTATTCAAATAAAGGAATTTTATTTGCATATATAAATACCAAAAATGCGCATTTCACTTAGAAATAGTACTTTTTTAATTTAATTATTACAGGTTAAATATTTTAATTTATATATTTTTTTAATTTAAAATATCAGGCCTATGTCTTTCATCTCTGTGCAATATATGTATATTAAAAAGCCTTAAAATAAATCGTACATTTTTATGTTTTCAAGTTCAGTGTGACTAAATGATTTTTCAAGTTTACACTGTAATACTGTAACTGTTTAATAAACTAAACAGACATTAAATTTAATTTAATTACTTGAATGACAATTAATCACCAGCCAAAGCTTCATACTTGTAACAATCCTAACTATATAAATGACCCTGAAAATTTAAGTTTAATAAGTGACTGAAATATCTGGGAACCACAATTTTAAAATCTCCTGAAATGTTTAGGTTTTCCATGACTGTGAGACTTTAAATAAATACGAGTAGCTTGTAATTGTGATGGTGTATGTTTCTTGACTTTTTTAAGCTGAACTGTGTCTTCTGTGTTAGGAAACAAGACAAAAATATCTTGGCAGAGCACATAAACGGCCACACTTTCCAGAGGATCAGTATTGATGTGGAGTTTTGGAGAAAATGTGCTGTATTTGGGCTGTGAAGAACAGACTTGAGGCAGATCAGTGTCTTAGCAAATCTATGTTTAAGGAAACATGGCAGTACAACTTGCTGAAAGGTCAGCAGTGACTCATTCCTTTTAATACACTGTATTTTGCCACAGTGCATAAAATAGTACCTGGCCGTGTGTGTGTGTGTGTGAGGAAGATAAGCTTTTATATTCATGAGATCATAGAATTGTTAAAGCTTCTTCTCTCACCTTGGCAGCATCATCTGCATCGTCCTCATGCACGGAGCTGGAGGGGGAGGGTGTGGCTGACTTGCTCTCTGGTGGAGATGGGGATCCATGGGTGCCATTGTTGCCATTCAGACCCAACTGAGTGTTGAGTTGTGACTGGTTGATTGTGGTCAGCTGACCTTGAGGAACCATGCCAGGTTGGACCCTGGGTCTAAGCGTATCCACCTGAGGGTGGCCACCGTAACGTGAGTCTGAGTTGACCATTTGCTGCATCTGGAAGATGAAAATAAAACTTTATTTTGAAAACACAAATCCTCAGATTTCAAAATTAATATTTCGAATAACTAAACAAAACACAACACAAGTGAATCTGAATCAACAGCATTTGTAGTGTGATGTTGATTACCACAAAAATAATGACTTGGATCCCTTGTTTTCAAAAAAAAAAAGGTTACAGTGAGGCACTTTGCATTAACTTGTACTGAACCTGAAATATTACTTTAAAACTTCAAGTTAAAGTCACTACTTAATATTGTTACTTGTTAAACTAAATTATTATTACTTATTAAAACTAAGCTCACAAAAAAAGGTCTACCTATACATACGAGGATAATCCTAATGCACTAATGTCTCCATCCATGCCTTATGACTTATATTTTTACCTTCCTGCTGCTGAATGCTAGGCTGTATCAGGGTGTATAAAACATTGCTTTTGTACACTGTATCTGGGGGATAAATCACTTCCGACAAGGACAAGCCCTGTAGTGGTAGTCTGTCACCTGATACTGTCTGAAGCAACAGGTGACCTGAAATGTACCCCACGCCCACCATTGTGTGCAGCACAATGCCCCCGACAGGTGGAGCTTTGGGGTTAGAGGCCAAGGGCATTTCTCTGAAGGACAGGTGACTCTGTGTCTCCCTCCCCACATTAACACTTCAGACACATGGGACCCTCAATACACAAAACATAATGAAATTATCTCTAATACAATCGAAGAGAGCCTTTGAGAGCACTGAATAATGCTAATGCAAAGATTTCACACATATTTCATACTGTCAGACATTGACAGTAACATAAGGAAATGTACTGCATTATATTTAAAAATGCATTACATGTGTTGTAAAACAATGTATTTTTGAGTGGGGCTTGACCATGCAAAAGTTACTAATGATATTAGGGGGTTCTGGGTGGTTTTTAAATGTAAGTAATTTAAATGAAATGAAATTATATATATATATATATATATATATATAGTACTGTGAAAAAGTCTTAGGCCACCATTAGATGTTGTTTTAGCAATGGTATGTGACCATATATAATTTTCTCTCTTTATTAGAATATAACCAGAAAATGCAGGAAATTTGTATGCAGTATTAAGAAACCGGAAACAAAAAATCTGAAAAAACGGCTTCTATAGGCCAAAGTGGCAAGTATATAGTGACCTCCCCTTACATTTTGTACTGGAATTTTATTTTTATTTTTTATTTTTTGCACATATTTCCTGTATTTTCTATTTGTATCTTAAATACATATGGATGGTCATTAAAACATTTATAAAACAACAAAGCTGGTGGTGGCCTAAGACTTTTGCACAGTATATATATATATATATATATATATATATACCCTGGACCACAAAACCAGTCATAAGGGTACATTTTTTTAAGTCGAGGTTTATACATCATCTCAAAAGCTGAATAAATAAGCCTTCCATTGATGTATGGTTTGTTAGGATAGGACAATATTTGGCCGAGATAAAACTATTTGAAAATCTGGAATATGAGGGTGCAAAATAATCAAAATATTGAGAAAATCACCTTTAAAGTTGTCCAAATGAAGTCCTTAGCAATGCATATCCACTCACAAAAATACATTTTTTATATATTTACCATAGGAAATTTACTAAATATCTTCATGGAACATGAGCTTTACTTAATATCCTAATAATTTTTGGCATAAAAGAAAAATCGATAATGTTGACCCATACAATGAATTGTTGGCTATTGCTAGAAATATACCCGTGTGACATTTTTCTGTGGTCCAGGGTCACATATATATATATAATTTTTAGCCAAAAATGGCACTTTCATGTGTTCAACTTGATTAGAATAATCCTTAGAATACATGAAAGTGTTTTTATGTCATGGAACATCTGAAAAACTGTCTATTAATTTACCAGAATTCAACATGTATCCAAACGCAATTGATTTAGATACAAAGGACTAATGACGTGTCATTACACAGCAGTCGAGAGGAAAATCTCCAATCCGTGCAGTTTTAGCGGTTAACTGACTAATCATAATCTTGACACTGGTGATAATGTCAAGTTCTCATGAAATGGCTGGGAAAAAAAAATCGCAGTGGAAACCTGTTCAAACTTTTCAGGGGGTTTAACCATTACAATGTAAATGGACAGGACAAAGTTTCATTTTTCAGCAAAACGCATTCACCTTCATACACACCTCATCAATACGCTCCGTGTTTTCAGTATTTTACCCCTTCCCACTCGATTTCTTGTGAAACATCTGTATTTTCTTGAGGGGGACTTTTTTCTGCTAGTTAACCAGACAATACCCACCTCGTGTGGGGTAACAAGATAATGTGGTCAGTTTTGGATAGAAAACACACTTCAACTTGAAAACCACGCATGCTATTAAAAGGTCACCTTTCTTTTTCTTGGTAAAACAAAACTTAAGAGCCAGGACAAGTAACTAAGAATGAAAATTTGTTTAATCATTCTGCAATACATAGTAAAATTTCCCGATGAGAAAAAAACTTTATGGCAAGAGGATCAACACGACTGCGGAAAAAACCTCAAATCGCGTTTGTCAGAGTGAGGTTGTGATGGTATTTATCATCTGAGCTCACCATTAATCTCCACTACACAGAGGACAAAGGCTTGCCAGGGATGAATAGAGGTCACGTGACGAGGTCACAGACAAAAGCCCTAAAGGTTGCCTGTTCTGCACTTTTTAAGTTTTAAATAACAAATGGCTGCCTGGGCTAGCTGTTTTTTCATCAGATCCACTGACCCGTGCTGCAAGGGAGGTCATACTCATTTTATATCAATTTCCTTTAAATCACAGGGCAAATTGTAATCACACGTACAGTAGGAGACTATTTGCATGCTTATCTTCCTATAGTGCGCGACAGAGATGTATGAAAGGGACGAGCGAACCCCAGCTTTCCATGGAGTCCAATGACATTTTAAAGGGAGGAAAATAATGTCTACTTTACTCCGGCTGTCACTTCAGGGGCACTTTCATGTCCTTCTGTTTCCATTAAAAAGGTATAAATAGCTTAAGTGCTGGACTAGATCAGAGCCAATTGTTTGCTCAGGGTAATAAAACCACAGCCCAATGATAAGGACTTTTTCAGGCAGAGTAATGAGGGTGTATTTCATGTCCTTGTGTTACTGTAGATCTTTATAAGCTAAAATACACACTGTCTCTTTGTTTACCCTTTTGATCATTAGATTGAATTTAAAATATAATCTTAGCTATTAATTTCTTTCCTCTCGAGTTAATCCGCTTCAAAATCGCTGTTATTTTTTATTAGTAATAATAGCTTGTCAAAGTCTACAAGATGGAAAACCCCCAATATTTATGACATGCAGGAGTACATATGAGAAGTGAGGTAATTTGGAGTATAAAAGCTTAAAGCCGTATTACGCCATCTGTCATTTGGACATGCCAGTGTTTAATTGCTTTCACTCAAATTTTACACAACCGCATGCAAATACCTGTCTCTCATTAAACTTCACTGTAAATGATCTATGCAAAAGCAGTCTAATAGAAGTGGCTTGTCACGCTGCACTTTCAAGGTCTCAAACGTTTTGCAGTGCGCAGCAAAGTGCTGCAAACTGTAGGCTTTGCTGCAAATTTACAATAAATGGAGATTTATGTCCATTACTGTTCCTTTTTTTTTTTATTTAGGCCACTGCTGGATGAGGATTTAGTGGCTTTTGCGCTGATGATGGACGATCTCGGTGCTTTTTACCGCTCACGCCCTCTCTCTCTCCTCCGCTGTCAGCTCTGTTTAGATTTGCACATTTTACACACATCAACTTGTGCTTATTTAAGCGGACATGTGGCTTTCTGGAAAGCAAACCTTACCTGAGCATTTCCAATAAATTCGTTGCGTTTTATGCGAATCACTGAGCTCATCAGAACAGCCCGATGAGATCTCATCTCTCACATTATATGTTTAAAAAGAAGCCTTTTCCGTTTTTCTCGGGACTAGGGCATCCATTTAGCCATTCTGTGGCATTTACTTTCATTCTTTTTAATGGAACGAGGAGGGATGGTGAAACCTTATGAGATAATTTTCCTTTTAATCTAATAGTTTTTAAGGTGAAGCACATTTCACTCCGCTATCTCTGCTGGCTAAACAATGCAAGCTCTGAGACCTATACAATGAATGCAAAATGTGAGAGGCACATAAATGCACTCTCTGTTCCACCAGAGAAGGCAGCTCCAACAGGCTAATGCTGAGAGAAAATTAATTCCATCAGCTAGCTCTTTCATTCTCCACTGCAGCTACAAGCTCTCTGTCCCGTTGCCTGGCAACCATAATTCATAGCCGCTCTAAATGGATGTTCTCCAAGCACTGAGAACATTAAGGTGAAAAGAACAAATGCCTTTGTGAATCTCAATATCTTTCAGTGTGCATGTCACTCTGTGTGTATTTTTTTGCTGCCCATGTGTATGTTATTCTTCAAAAATCTATTTGATGTAAGTTTAAGAGGGGCACTACGAAGGTGCATTTTCCCAAAAGACTAACAAAGGAATTGAAAATATTGGTCGTACCATTTTTCTCTTACGGCAGTTATAATTTCGTCTTCATGCGCTCATTTCGGATAAAAGATAAATCATTTAGTCAAATCATCATGCAAATATGATAAAATAAAGGTCAAGATTGAAAAATGCAAAATGAGAAGGGTTTATCATGCACAAAAACAACGCTCAATATTTAGGTTTGGTCCCCGAAACATGGAGCATGTGGAAAACAATAGGTGAGAGATGAAGAGGAGAGGTTTCAGTTTGACTCGAGCGTTAGATTACCAGTACATCTCACATTCATCTTCAACCACAGTTAGTCACAGCTCACCAGTACTTCATATGTGTCATAATCACATTATGAGGTTTCTTGCACATTACCAAAATTTAAGCTTTGGGTTTCATTTCTGCAGAAGTGGCAGCGATTTGTAGATATTTGTAATTGATATCAATATAATTGAATAAAAAGACAAGAGAAGCATAAGTATAATACTAAATAAACACATTTTCATATGTAATCTATCTTTATATCAAATATTAAATCTAATATATATATATATATATATATATATATATATATATAAAGTCACACACAGATATTCTAATGATTAAATATATTGTAATAACCATATAATTCTCATTTAAAAGTTAATTTTTTTTGTTTACAGTTTCTGAATGTATTGTACAACTATCTAGTTACAGCTACATGGCAAGCAGAATGCATTAGGAGGAGTGCCTTGATGCTAAATTATATTTAATTATCTTAATCCAACAGGGAATTTGGCATTGTTTCACTGTGCGTTAAATCACATTAGCTCTCATTTGCTGGGTGCTATCTCAATCATTCTATATGCCGCTCCAACCTCTTATAATCTCTGTTGAGGTGTTTCATTTGTGTCAATTAAATCATTGTTTGGGCACTGAAACGACTTTGGTGTTGCGTAATTCTGTCATGCGAAATGCATTAGTGACATCTCAAAGGAGAGCATGTGCATTGTACAATGAAGTTTCCTCCATACAGAAGGAAACTGTATTTTCGGTAACATTCCATTCTATATTATATGTAAGCACATTTCAACATTAGAGTATAATAAAAAAAATCTCTCTGTTTTTATATATATCTTGCAATGTGACTATGGTAACACTTTAGTATGGGGAACACATATTCACTATTAACTTCGACTTTTCCCTCAATAAACACCTAGTTCACTGCCTATTAATAGTTAGTAAAGTAGTTGTTAAGTTTAGGTATTGGGTAGGATTCAGAATGTAGAATAAGACATTAATATGTGCTTAATAAGTACTAATAAACAGCCAATATTTTATAAAATGCAAGCTAATAAGCAACTAGTTAAAAGACCCTAAAACAACGTGTTACTGTGACTATCAGTGTTGGGCAGTAACTAGTTACAGTAATAATATTACTTTTCGCAGTAACTAGTAGTGTAACTAATTACTAATAAGATTTCAGTAATAATATTATAGTAACCGTTCATAAAACAGCTCGTTACATAGTTACTTTTGATGCCTCAACCCCTACTGATTTGAAATCCAGCAATCCAATAATTATTTTCATAATTTTCACAACTCACACAGGCACATGAAGTCACCAGTGCAGCAAGCTTGGAATATAGAAAAACTTATATTCAGTGGATGGAAATATTGCCATTACATTGATTTTATCAGGAGAAAATATGATCTGAACACAGTTGTGTAAGTTGTGGCATTACTTTACTCTGGCATTACATGGCTTGCCCACCCACATCCCTCTGATCCCGATATAAATTATATTACTATAATTAAAAATCTTTTTGGAAAATAAAACATTTTTTTATGAACTTATGATTTCTTTTGATAAAAAAACATCATGAAATATAATCGGTTTTATTTCAAAGTCACTATCAATCACCATTGAGTGTTTGTAATAACTTTTGACTGCGATCCAATGTGGATTTTGGTCAAATAATAAATTAAATATTACTTTTGAAAGGAGTAACTAGTAATGAGAAACAATTACATTTTTTGAGTAACGAGCTCAACACTGGTGACAATACAGAATGTCACAAATTGCAACTTTGTTTTATAAATTTAATCTTTATAAAATACAATGTGATTCATCTCAAAATCTCTAAATTTGACTTTATATCTTGCAACGGCGACTTGCATATTTCACAGTTGCTGTTGTGTCACTTTATAACTCACAATATGACTTTATATGTTACAATGTGATTTTAAATCATGCAATTGCAACTTTATGGCCCAGTTTCACAGACAGGGCTTAGACTAAGCCAGGATTAGGACTTAGTTCAATTAGGGCATTTAAGTAGCTTTTATAAATGTACCCTAGAAGAAAAAAAAAAAAACCATTACTGGCGTGCATCTTGAGACAAACAATGGCAATGACATATTTTAAGATATGTCATTGTAAGTTGCTTTCAGTTAAAACAGCTCAAATATGCATTTTAGTCTAGGACTAGCTTAAGCCTTGTCTGTGAAACCGGGGGTATGTCTCATAACTCTGGCTTTAAATCTCACAATGTGACTACTACTTATTTTATACTTTATACATTAATTACTCTTTTCGGTGGGCTTCTATATGCCTCAGGTTTTAGACAAAGAGCGCCAGTACTCACCACTGAGAGGGAGTTGGTGAGCAGACTGCCATCTTGACCCAACATGTTGGGGACCGACATGCCGGGCAGGTCCATTCCTTGCAGGTGAAAGGGGTGCAGTCCATTCTGGGAGACAGGGGGGCAAAGGTGATGGTATGTTCCGGACTCAGACTCAGGCAGGTGTGCCAGCATGTGTTCGGGGAGGGTGGGGGGAGTGATTGGCGGGATGTTGAAGTCTTCGTCCCCAAGACTGGGCACTGGGTAGGACTGCTGGAATGAACAGAGACACAGCAGACAAAGGTTTTGTGACCTGTCAGAACACTGATTGGCCGATTACAAAACCACAATCTTTTTCAAAAGACGATTTATTTATGACTGACTGGTCATTAGTGATGATGAATATAATACTTTTTCATGTCTATTATCATTTACTCAGAGGTAAATACAAAGGAACCTGATTCACATTGTGAATCTCACAACATAAAAACGACATTGTAAGTTTAAAATGGAAAAGCGAGTGAATAGATGGTGAAATGCAATGAGCATTCTTGTCAGAGAGTCTCCAAAGGCAGCATGAAAAGCCTTTCCAAACAGTTAGTTTGAAATACTGCACAATGGGGGGTCAACCGTAGGCTAGAACAAGGACAGACTGTCCATTTGATACTTATAAATAAGAGAATGAAATGGGTTACAGCAAGAACAGAAAAATCTTGTTGAAAACCAACATTCTTTGATGTTCTATATTCTGCCACTGAAGCGATTCTGCTATGGCAATGATTCACACTGTATCAATAACAGAAAAAAGACTAATCACAACTATATACGCAGAAAATGAAATGCTGAATAAAGTACATCAAAGTGCGCTGCACATTACAGTGATTCATTCGTACTATTTGAGCCTTTGAGGAAGTAAAATTATATGCAAATGGTCAATCAATCTCATTAGACTATAACAAAAGGCTGCTTTTATGAGGCTGAACAGTCACTTGCGCTTGGCTGTGAAGTTTGCTTTGGCTGCCTTAAAACAGCCCGTCCCGCACGCTGCCTCCTCCAGCCCCTGTCAGTTTAGACTGTGATGAAAAAGATGTAAAGCAGATAAGGAGATGAAAGGCTGTACAAATCCAAGCAAAATCATAAATTATTCGGTAAACACTCCCTTGGAGTAAAATACTGTAGAAAAATATATACAGTTATCAGAAGGCATAGAGTTGAAGTATATTTTCTGTACCAAAGGGAAGCCGGAAAACACATCGTGCTGAACACTTCACGAAACGTTAATCGTAAATATGCCTCAGCCTCTGATTCGACTCAAAATTACTCAAACGATCCCTCTCTCTCTCTCTCTCTCTCTCTTTTTTTTTTTTTACCTTGAAAGGGGCTCCTCTTTTCTGTTGCTTTATTATCTCTAATACATAGCTTTTATTTGCAGCAAACTAAATGAACCTGTCAGACAGCCAACTACAGGCAATTAGGTATGAAATTGGTTCCAAATTCAAACTCAACTCAAATAACGGTCCAACTGTTACTTTTAAGGATTGCAATAATCGTTTTAATGAGCTTCCTACTTCTGCCTCTAAAAGCCAATGTATCATGCTCATTTGCATATTTGATTGTGTTGTGCCTCACAGATGTCTGCGTTTGTTTGCGGGAAATATGCTGGCATAATTCATACAGTAAGGCCCTTAGAGGAATGATTTTACTGCCAAATTAAAAAAAAAAATCACATAAAACAAGACAACTGTTTGCAGTGGCTTACATTGCTGTTGATACATGCGAGTAAATGCTGAATTCTTATTGTTGAAAGAAGAAGAAAAAGAAGAAGAAATTATTATATTCAGGTAAAAATTATACAAATAAACAAGAGCAGGAACGGATGACCGTTTTGTCCGCTCGAGTCGAGGAGCGATTGTATTGTTTATGTGTTCTAACGGTACATGATGATTCTTAGTATCCTGTCTTTCTTTTTTACACTTTCCTTTTTGTTGTAACACTGAGATGCGTAAACAGGCAGCCAAGAAAGAGAACACAGGAAATAAATAACCTTGTGCTGTGGTGTGTGGCTCTGAAAAAAAAGTGAAATGCACAAAAATTAAGAGCACTGCAAACATTTCCCACATCTGTGTGTTTTTGTTGTGAAAAAAAGACGTTAGATGAGGCAGAGCGTACAAACATATCAAAACATGGTGTCTTCTGATGCAGATCTACTTATTAAACTAGAAACTGCAAAAATGTTCCAGCTAATCTGAATAAATGTGTTTTCTGAAGCAATATGTGCTTTCCAATTCCAACCTCTTGTTTAAACATGCTTCATTTTTTCAATCTGTAGTCATGTCATTGGTAATTGAAATATTTTTGTATCATCTGATTAAACCTCCAGAGTCAGAAAGTTTCTATCTGAATCAGATCGTTTAAAAATGATCTAAATGAACTTTTTAAATTTTGAATCAGGATTGTGGGAAATTACCCGCACAATATCTGTACATTCAGTTCTGTGTTTACTATTCATAATCCGGTTACATTCAGACCGCTACGTATAATTTTAACATAATTTAGGTGTGCGGTTTTCCTCTAAAAGGCTATCTTTCATTTAACAATAAATGAAACATAGAAGAAAAACTTCAATTTCTGTGTAAATGAGGACTTTGGATGACACATAGTTTCCCAACAACCCTCGTTCAATTACATGTAAAGGAGGGGAAGGAGAAAAATAAGACAAGTTTTGAGATCCACAATGTGCAAGTCCTTGTCTATTTCGTGTGACATCATTTCGACTGGACAACAAATCTCTCAGGGAGGTGATTGCCTGTCAAATAGCACAAGGGTAATGGGACTGGTGGGAGATGAATGGCAAATGAGCAGGAGAGTCATTTAAATCTACTATCAATTACTGATGATGGTCATGATGGCTGTATGGAATCATTGTCTATGGGCGACTTCACAGTCAGCAGTCAATCAAAGCTTCACAGCGGAGGGGAAGAGTGGAATAAACTGGGGAAATTGTCATGTATCTGATGTAGTTTACACTGACAATAAGGAAAGAAATGAGAGAGAGGGGAAAGATATAAGAGAGCTCTTGTGTTTTTAACATAGTGTAGTGAATGAGTGGCAGAAATGCTTCACCAGCAGAAATGACGCATTAAATTACTGCAGCCTCACAATGGAGATGTAGATTGTTTATAATCCTTCCATCTTGACAGGCGTAAATCAGCTCGTCATTATGAAAAAAGAGCACACATACTGAGATATGAGGTGGATGAGAAAACGTGCATTTTGAGATAAGATATACGCCCCATCATTATGCCACAAAATGCATTAAAACAAATTTAGGAGATGCTTTCTGATAGACATACGATTTAGAAGGATGGGTGAGACTGAGGCTAGTTGTCAACTGGGGAAGCTGTATCCCAGTTTTTAAATCAAATGTTTTTACCTCTAGCTGTGGTTTTGTATGTTGGTTTCAAACATCTACCCACTTCAATTTTAAATAATCATTTTAATAATAATACAATTTTAAAAACATGATAAATGATATGAAAAAGAAAATAAAAACATTTTAAATAAATGTAGAAAAATAAATGCATTCTGTTTTTTTATTGTTCTTAATTCTCTTAATAATAAAAGTTATTATTATTATTAATTTTTGTGAATTTTATCTTCTAAAATTGTACTTCCTATAATTGACAGTCGCATTTTCAATGTGACAATTTACCCCATGGAGTGTGACAACATTCCCCAGTATCAGTGCAAAAATGTCAATAAGCATTAAATGAACTGTGTCTTTTTTCCTGGGCATTAACCCCTTAACTGTCATCTCAATTTTTGAGCATAGATGTGAAAATACACTATCCAGACTAGATGGTTATAATTATAACAGGTTGGTAAGACACTGACAGATTATTGAACTTCAAAAAATGAAAGTGTATATAAGTTTAAAGCTGCAGTCCCGCATTTTTCCTATTTGTCGTCATCTCTGTTTGAAACCTGCAATTGCAGTCATATGCGGAATTTTTATTGTTACGTGCGTTGTGGATACTGTACTTCAGAATCACAGATTGTAGTCTTAAAAATATGACCAATATGATAATTTTCACTGGAAAATATCAGCTGAACAAGTAAGTAACATTTCAGCCACATTTGTTCTGACCAACTGAGGGGAAAAGCATTAGGCCTACAATAAATCGTGCTGCCAATGGTGATTAAATCTTAGATCGGATCACGCCAAACCGTGCAAATTATTATTACTGTTATACTTTGTTTTTCAAATGGTTAATGTTAACAACATCAGCGTTGTGTTACTGTGTATTTAGTGTGTATTAGCGTATTACCTGTAGATTTCAATTTCTGTAGCCACTCCGCAGTCCAAAGTCTTTTGCTTTTGACTACGGGTGAATCTCCAGTTGTCACTGATGATTGTCATTTGGACCTTTCTGGATTACAATCCACCATCAAAATGATAAGTTTAACTATTTCAGCTGCTGTGAGAAAAGACTATAAATGATCCGCTACAAGCTACTAGCTGGAACTCCTTCCTTTCTGTTTACAGACATCACGTAATGACGCAAAGACGAACTGCAGCATGCTTGAATTTCCAGCGGTAATCCACCCGGGCGCTCTTATTATTAAACATTATTACAAGCTTACCGTTGTAAATCGGGCTAAGATAAGGAGATAGTTTTGCTCAAAAATAGATTTTGAATCATTTTTAACCAAAAAAAGTTCTGCAGCTTTAAGTTTCCTGTTTTTTTCTTTTTTTTACAAAATATATATATTACAAAATAATTTTATTCTGAAATTGCTATAAAATTAAAAGCCATATGTCTAACCAAGTTGTGTTCCAAATTTGAAGTTGATATCACAAAAATTGAAGTTCCCAGAGATTTTGTTTAGGCGCTATACCAAAAATAGCCACCGGCTGATAGCGATATTCCATTTTTTATCCTAAAATAGTTTAAAAAACTGTAATATAAAACATGACACTGCCCACTAGGGGGAGATTTAAAGTACCGTTTCCATTTTAGCGCAATGTCTGATTTCAAAATGTTTTTTACATGATGAATTTTGAAGTTTTTAAGCTTTTAAATGATACCTAATTTATGATGATTACTAAAATATGTGTAAATTACCACTAAGATATCATGTGTGAATATCGATAAATCAGTTCTGGCAATTTACCAGTATAAAAAGTTGTGCCATTCCCAGAAAATAACCAGTATGATGCTGTATGTGAACAAAGAATGAAGATTACCAGTATGAGCACGTACAATGTTTTGGGCCTCATAAAAGTTCTTAATGAGATTGATTACTCCGCGCCATTTATAGTAAAACATTTTATTCGTTTTTCTATGTAAATATGTGCTAGATGAACATCTTTGACAGTTGCGCCATGCCTTGCAGCTTTTTCAGCGTGTCGTGTTTCGAGACTGGTATTTTGGTGCTGAACCCCGTTGCTTGTGTGAACAGCATATTTGTGTATTTACCGGTAAAGTCGTTCTAGTAACTTTACAGTAATTTACCGGGATTGCTGTGTGAAAGGGGCATTAGGTGCAACTTTTCAAAAGGTTTTTTTTCTAGGCGACACTTATTTGCCTTCGCAGAAATTGACTTTCAGAAAATAAAACCTACTCTATTTAAAATGATCACTCCAGGATTGGCTGTGGATCATTACCCAGAGCTCCATGTGGCACGAGGAGCACTCCAACATGTTGTCATGCCCTTCCACCAATTAAATTGCCAAAGAACAGCAAAAGGAAAACGTAAACAATGCTAACCTGCGCCTACAGATGAGGCGGCTTTTTTTTATAATGTAATTTTGAATAATGAAGATGTCAGGTTAAATGCTACAGTAGTTTAACTTAATAAGGTGCCCTATTTTTTTTCCAATTGGCTTTTCATTTGCCATCTAGGCTGGGATTGTGTGAGAGAGGCAACGAAAGCAATTCAGCCTGTAATGAATACCTCTGGGACCCAGGGGCAGTGATCATTTGAATGCAACATTCTTTGGCTGGGCCCCCAAAACAACCTCGGACCCGCTCAGCTGCCGATTACTGTTGAGAGCTTCTGGATAAATGCAGAAGGACTTGTCTGTTTTGTGCTAGCATTAAGGTCAAGCATTTTGGAGGAGGTTTTTACTTTGTCTATTGGAGGTGACATGAGAGAGTGTGAAGCCTCGTCTGACCCGAGCTGCAGTATCACACCCGGCGTGTCTTATACCCCGTACGGGATCAAAGCATACAGGCGTGGTCCACTCCCTGTCCGGCACGCTGCATCAATGCCTTTGAGCAGCTTAAAGCTCATGCATGCATGAATATGCAATTTATGAATATCTCTGAATAATGCATATTATGAGAAATACAATGCTAGAATTATTATAGTGACTATTTAAGATCTAATACTGTTGAAATATTTAATAAATATGTTGTATAGGAACATTAGTTTGGCTCAAGAGAACATTTCTGAACATGTCTGAAATACACTAAAAAACACATGTAAGAACGGGCCTCTTCATTCCCAGGAGAGAGCACAAGGTTAGTTTATGCATGTTTAAAATGCACCGCTTTCTCCTGGTCCCCCAAGAGCTCTGCAACATCTGGGGGGAGGGGGTGGGGGATGGATACGAGCAACTCTATATAAACCCACACAGCAATCTGACAACCCCCCTCATCAGAGACTATATACAATATACATATCAAACCATTGCAGTGGGCAAATACATTCTGTGCAAGAAACAAACAAATAACATATCGTATCTGTCTGTGCTGCTCTTATAGTTAGGGATAGTATTAACATCAAATACATTTCCTGAATGCCGCATTGCATCTTCTATGTAACACAGATAAGATCATTTCACCCGACTGAATGTTACTGTTAAACACTTAATCAGGTTTAAATAAAAACCAAGAGTTGTTCAGCGAACATTGCTCGCTCTGTGAGTCAAAGCGAGCACTTTCACAAGTAGTGTCTTTGAGCGTAGTCCAGAAATATGAGAAGTGTGTATATTTTTAGTGTTCAGTGAGTGTATGCTGTAGTCGGCTTTATCTAGCATCGCTGGCACACGCTACTTCATCTTGCTGCTGCATTTAAAATAAATAAACGTTGATACAGAGCGCTTGTGGACTGACATGCGCTCAACACTCCGCCATTTTGGGCTAATAAATGTGGCTTTTATTTAATGGCCAAGAAACACATGGTTTGGGTTGGAAGAAGGGGGAAAGAGAGGAGATGGTAAGATAGGAGAGAACCTGTGTGTAGACAGACAGTGCTGAGGTGCAGTCTAGCCGATGAATGCTCTATGTATTTTAACATTTCATTGATTCCGTTTTTTTTCTCCTGGGCTGTTATTATTGTTATGTCTCTCCGAGAGAAACGGATCTCCACATCTAGAGATGCTCAGATGGATAACAGTATCACATTTTGTCACTTCAAGCAGCTACGAGGTTTTTAAAAGTGTTGTCAGTCAGTGGGAATGTTTTGATGGCAAAAAGGCAGGCAGATTTCAAAGAGAAGAACAGAAGTTTTTAAATGTCATTTTAACACATGCCCGTTTCCTTTATAAAAAGTCCCTCTCATCACAAGCTCTGTTCTTAAGTTAAATTTCCAACCACTAAATCTTTTACATTATTTAAAGCCAATATTCTCAAAAAGATATATATATATATATGTTCTTAGGACAAGGGTATTTTGTCATGTCAACAGTTATCACATCATTTAAATTTATAACATTTAACATTTCTTATTCACAATTTCATATTTTGAATGTTACCTTTTACATTTTTGTTGTTTCATAATTGTTTTACTGTTTAAATTTTGATGAAAAGCCTATAATAGGCTATTTATTGGTACATTCCATTGTGACAACTTACACAATATAGTGTGACAACTTGCATCGCTATACCATGATGTCTTTTTTTGGGCAATATCAAGTTTTTTTGTTTTTTTTTAAGACTATGTGTCAATACAAAAACTGACTTATAAATGACAACTAGCCCCCATAGCATAATATGTATATATTTTTTTTCAGATCTGTCAAATACTCAGGGGTAAAATTGTGCCAGAATGTTGTTTTAAAGAGTTTGAAAGAAGAAAAAAAGGTAATCAGTTTATTTCTCTATCCATTTTGTATGTTTGATCTAGACCAGTTTTTACTCCACTACACACATTTTGGCTCCATTTAGTAAGAGCAAAATAGCTTTACACTTTATAACGAGATCTTAAAGTTCCTCGACCTCCAAAATCCCAATTTAACCCCTGCAAATATGGTCCATGATGCTTTGCTATTCCAACTGCAGCGATGTGAAGGGCCACCTCTAGTTTCAGTATCAATGCACATAAATTACATCTGCAACGGTACACTCAACATCATTGATCTCACCAATCGACGGCTTATGAAAGTAACAGTGTTGTTCATACCAGTGCACAGACCACGGCAGAATTTAGATCTTTAAAATAAACCTAAAATCTATCAGATCAAACCAAAAGCACTTCACCAACCATTCATATAATAACCATGATCCTTACACTTGGCCTTGGTCGCTTTCCAGGTTTCCTTTGGTTTGTATTATAGAGGAGATTAAAAGACGCTATTGCAGTACATGTTTTGCCTTCAGCGCTGGAGCGGCGGGCGCTTTTCAGCTTCAGTTTTAGCTTCCTGAGTGTGAAGTTTAAAATAGGCACAGGGGTACACTTCCCTCTAATTCGGTTAATGTGTGTTTAAAAGCAGGAGAAAGCTTTGTGGCTACAAACCACACACTGAGGTCAAGGTGAATTCAACTGTTGTTGCCAATAAAAGTAATTACCTGTTCCCAACAGAGGGAAAGAGAGAAGTTGAGAAAGAGAGAGGGAGAGAGATGCAAGGAAGCACGAAAACAGCAGAAAATAGAGACTGCAGCTCATAAGCAAAAGGAAGTAATATCTACAAAGGGAGTTTTAAGATTCAAAGGGAAACATAAAAGTAGTGCTAGACTCAAAGCAGCTCTAAGATTACAGCAATCCTATTCATACATGTGAAATCAATGTGGAGCTCAATGGCAAATAAATGTGTGATCTACACAACAATGGAGTGCAGAATGCAGGGACAGACATCGTCTAAAGACTGTATACAGTACAATGGACCCTTTTCACAAACTTTAACGTATTTTCAACTTTAATTTAGCAGGTTAGCCTTTCTCTCTCTCTTAATGTACATATTTTAATGTAAAGTTAAAATAGCTGTACTCTTTTGTGTTATATTATTCTGGAATTAATAAGAAAAATCTAGTAGGCACTTCTGCAAAGGAGTTTAAAGCATTGCTACGCAACATTCTCTAAATTAGCATTAGCAACCGGGATAATCGATAACATTTCAATTGTGAAAAAGATGTATACAAATTAATTTAGAAGCTAATTTAGAAGTGAATTCAGGTTGATTGGGACACTTTAGTGTCCCAATCACCCTGAATTCACCCTATATCTCTTCAGTCAGTAACTGTGATGATTTGTTTTATTTGTTAGCATGATAGCTAGCTTTTTTTTATTTTCATGTGAAATTTTGATACGCTAATATGCCATCTTATACTACAGCGCCTTCACGTACGGTTTCAAATGCAGCTGCTAAGGACGTTTTTATAATCAACTTGTAATCAATTACAACAAATTGTTGTAATCTATCTCGCTATTAATTTGTTAATATTCATTTTCTTTCTATTAACTCTTTTAGAAAGACTTAAGAGGTTTACCGTTATCGCTCAATAACTGATATTTACTTGTGCTGGTAATTTCCTCTATTTTTACACTTTTACATGTCATTTGCTTCGTCTAACACTCACTTAAATGAATCTTTAAAAACACTAATAATTTAATAAAACCGTTAAATGTAATCTGTAGCAAATCTGAAAGTAATTATCTGTTTCTCATACTGCACATTATACTGTTTTGATGCCTAACTTCACTTGTAGCATTTAAAATGATTGACTTTAATTTAAAGTGTTTAATTTTTAAATGATTTATACAAAGTAGTGTTTTTATAGTATAGTATAGTATAGTATATACAGTATAGTATAAATAATAATAAGCCACTTCCGTTTTCCAAACCTGTAAATGTAAAAAGGGTCCATATGGATGAGACACACACAGTATTAAGATTATGTTATTTTGCATTGATGGGCATCTGCTCGGCGTTGGTGTAGGGTTATTTACCCATGTCAGACGGTGGCCGTCCGTGTGTGTAGGGGTCTCTCTTTTCCAGTGGCCGCCGGCCTGTTTGTTGCTGTGCTGCGTCTGGCTGGGACTGGCAGGCACGCGGAACTACAGTGGGATGCAAGGCCAAGGGGTCAACCGACACAGCAGGGTAACAAGAAACGATAGCACATGCAAGACTCCATTCAACTTTCATCACTCTTCAATCCATTTTTTGCCTCTGTGTGCTTTACATTCTCAATGCATCTTTCATCTCCACCCACATTAAAGCTGTAGCAAACATGCAACATAAGCACCTTAAACACAGTGACCAAGGATGTACAATGCAGACAATGCACATTTTAAATCAATTTCAGGCTACGTAATGGGGGGCACAATAGTACCGTATGCAGCTTTTTCTTTTTAAAGAATTATAAACTCTATGAAACAAACAAGTGACCTGTAATTTAGTGCACTTTCCTTTACATTCTCCTGAATGCATTTGCTACAGTGCGCTGAATAATACATGAGTCAAATATCATTTATTTATTTTTCCTCTTCCTATTGAGAGCCATAACACCACTGGGCTTAGTCTCTACAGCCCACAGGTTAGACTGTAATTCTCACTAATTCTCTATATCACAATGCACTGTGAATGCTTATTGAAGAGCTTTTAGGACTCACATAAGATATGTCATGTGCTGAACATGAACATAACTTTTTAAGCACAAAGCAAAGCATGACCCAAAGCAAAGCATGTAACGACATGACATCATAATTAGGCATGTGGTTTTAAAGTCAGTGGATGCCAACTGTTAGCATTTAGTTTCAGTCAACTATTAACTAATATATTTGTCCACTGATATTAGATTTGATTACACTGAACAGTTGGCCTTAACTACTATGTACTTAAGTACAATGTACTTATTGTGTTCATATTGTACTGCAAAACACTTTTGCTGCTATTGAGGTAGGATATGGGTAAAGTTAGGGACAGGTTTGGTGGTATGGGTAGATTTAAGGGTGGCTTTGGGTGTAAGGGATTGGTAAACAGTGTAATTATAAATGTAATTATAGAAAGTAATTACAGATGTAATTACATGCAGGTATTTTTTTAAATATAAGTACAATGTAAAAACATGTATGTGGGTCATTGACGAATAAGGTTTTTAAAAAAAGTGTCAAAAGTTTTATCAAGTGTTAACAATGAGATTATGTGGTTTTTATAATCAATTAACACTGCTTTTGGTCATTTATTACAAGATGAACAAAATTTGTCACCAAAAAAGTCATTCGGTTTAACCAAAATTTTGGTTTTACTGAATGACATTTTTGGTTATACCGAATGACGATATTTTCAAACAATACTAACAGGCTGATATCTAGCTAGATAGCTAGTTAACTTGCTAGCTAGCTAGCAAAAGGACATTTTATAAACATTTTATATTTAGTACAAGTTTTTAAAACATTACAACATTTTCCATGTTTTATAGCGGTTATACCAAATGACCTGATATTTTGGGACATGACATGCGTATGAGCAAGTGAAAACATTATTTTTTTTAATAGTTAAGAAAGAGTTAGTTACTTTGCTTTATGACTGTGTGGTCCTTTGCAGGTGTCTGAATGTTGTCAAATCCTAATCGCATGACTTGATCCAAAATGGTCCCTTTATATTGGTTACTCCAAATGACATCAGTGAAATAAATTTTTCTGGACATTCTTTCTCATAACAAAACACATAATTTTAATAACATTTTGCACTATGTTGATATATGTTGCCAGAATAAAAAATACATACATTTATTACATTTTAAGATATTTTAATCACAAATGAAATGGCTGTATTGGCCAAATGACCTTTTGACACTTCAAAATCTTTAAAATACCTTTATGTGTAGCAAAATATAATTAAAACCTTTTGGAATCAATAAAAGAGATCAAGTTGTACTACCTTACATACTTTGGATGTCATATCTTTGTTTTTTATTATTATTAAGGCCTTTGGACAAAAAAAATGACCTGACATGTCATTGACCCATGTACACAATAAGTGCATTGTATCAAATGATTAATTTCAATGTACGTACACAGTAGTTAAGGCCACCTAATATAAAGTGGGACCTTATATTATATTATAATCTAGTTGAACTAACTGACCTAACTAGTCAGCTGTTTGACCATCATAACCCATGTTTGACCATGCATGCAGCAAACTTAAATATATGTCTGTCATTCACAAAGACCTACAACTTTATCAACCTGCAAGCGAATATGTTCATGATTAATTTTTAATATACAATTTTTGACGTGTGTGAGAAAGGTGTGAATTGCAGCTTCACACCTTTCAGGAGAAAAGAGACCTGTTAAACGTTACTTATGTCAAACTAAAAGACAGAAGATGTTTTGAGCAGGTTGCCAAACCATATGGACAGTTTCATTATTAAGTTTACTTTTGCAAATGGAATAATTATTCATAACACTTTTTTAACTTGTAATGAGAAAAACACAAGTTAGATGGGGAGGGAGGGAGTTATTTTAGAGCAGGAGCTATTGCACATTACACTCTACATGTCTTACATTAAAGGCCAAACTCTGTGATCCACAAACAGATTGAATTCAGCGCTTTCATTGTGTTTACTGCGTCAAGGCGCTTTGCAGAAAAGTTGTTTTTAACCTTGAGTAATATTTCAGCATCCCATTGTGTATAGTATTCGAAGTTTGAAATGTCAAAATGTAGCTTGCTTAAATTTAATGGAATGCAAGCACATAGTTCAGATCAATGCGTCTATAAAAACAGACCAACCCCAAACAGCTTGTGACAAAAGCAGGAAGGAAATGTTTTAATAGAGCAGCAACATCATACATAGCCTGCTGCTGGCTGATAAAAACTAGCAGGGAGAATATTGCGGGAAAAAAAATCTTAAAGTTCGACTCGAAATGTACTATTTTACATGATCAGTCCGTCTACAGTGCATCCAGCCGCCTGTCACATTCACTTCCCTACAGCAGAATGTGGCAGGTGTCCTAAAGGATGCTAATTAACCTGCAGCCTTAATTCATTAGGCAAACATGTAGAAGGTCCCCTAAGACAACCTGCCCTCCTCAAGCAGGCATGTTCACCCTTGACCGTAATGCACCGAAATGCATGTTTTAGTTTAAAATATTAATCAAGCTGTGCTTTTTATAGCAAGATGTGCTGCACTATCTAGTCGGCAAAGCTTGAGTCAATGATAAAACAGCCTTTTATCTTGAATGTTTGAACAAGTGCAAGTATCTTGAAATAAACTTCCCTTCGATGAGTAATGGGCATAACTAGAGGAGAATTGTGCTGCAGTCTGCCTTTTATAAACTCATGGCCTTGTTTGCAGTCCATACTGTGTGTCGTTTTTAATGAAAGTGTAAATGGAGGAAATGAAAGCCTGCGACAATATGCATTAAAGCTTCATTTCATTAAGCTTTAAATGCTTTGTTTACATGTTATAATAGCCCCTGATTATGGTGGCGACTGATAGTGGCTCTAATTTGTGATGCGCCGGCTTAAATTTGTTTAATTACGACTTAAAACAAAAGGAGTGAGCAGTAATTAACCCACCTGGTTCCCTGGCACAAAGTCCTGGCTGGGCTCTGGCATACTCATGAACATGTTTTCACTGTCGTACTGCAAACAGACAGAGAGAGGGGAAAAAAACAATAAATAAACAGTCAGAAATGTTTGCTTGACACATAATATGAGCAACAGAATGAGACAGAGCCACAGAACATGCGGTTGGTATTTCTGTTCAGTGCTTTCTGCTCAAAAACGCAGGGCTCAAAGACAATTAGTCTTTGAAGTCCCTGCCGTATCAGATGGAGATGTCAATGATTTGATGTAATTAGTACAGTGGTAATTAAAGTTGCTGGTTGAGAGGGATGAATGAAATGCTTTCATGTGCGCAGTTGAATAAAACAGAGGGAGCTTGATGAGCCCACACAAGGATAGACCTGAGACTGTAGGAAGGGTCCAGGTGTTTCACCGCAGATATAAACTTACAAAAACCTGTTAAAGCGACATTTTGACTTATTATACCATCAACGGACCGTTAAATCAATATGAAATGTCAAATTGACTGATAATTAAATAAAAACACATTTTTTACACTAAGATTTTATAATTGGTTTACCACAATTAGGATAAAATGAAGTGTGTAATTTCTCTGCCACTGGCAGCACCAAATTAGAGTTGTTAATTTTGCAATTCTTATGCTGCTATTAGCACTGAAAATAGCTTCACCTTTAGTCAACATGAAATAAAATCTGAAAATATTTAATTTCCTAATTCATGTTTCTGGCCTTGTTCTGTATGATTCATTGGTGCATATTATTCCAAACCGAAGAAAATGTTTATCTGTTTTTATCCAGTATTTAAAAAAAAGAAGAAAAGAAAACAGATCACATTTATTTACTCTTTTTTTTAAATATTGATCTTATATTTTAATATTAATATTATTAAAGGGTTAGTTCACCCAAAAATGAAAATTCTGTCATTAATTACTCACCCTCATGTCGTTCCACACCTGTAAGACCTTTGTTCATCTTCGGAACACAAAGCTTAACGAATCATTTGTTTCAAATCAGTGGTTCGGAGCGCATATCAAACTGCCAGAGTCACGTGAACTATTGAAGTTTCAAAACACTTATGACGTAACAAAACCTCGTTTACTAAAATCATGGGATTTCGGCGCTCTGAACCACTGATTCGAAACAAATGATTCGTAAAGCTTCGAAGCTTCATGAAGCAGTGTTTTGAAACTCATCAATCATCACTAGATATTGTGGAATGAAGTCGCTATTTTGTTATTTTTGGCGCACAAAAATGATTCTTGTCGCTTTATAATATTAAGGTTGAACCACTGTAGTCACATGAACTGTTTTAAATATGTTTTTAGTAGCTTTATGGGCATTGAAAAAGGGAGTGTTATTGCTGGCAATGCAGGCCTCACTGAGCCATCGGATTTGCTAAAAAATATCTTAATTTGTGTTCCGAAGATGAACGAAGGTCTTACGGGTGTGGAATGGCATAAGGGTGAGTAATTAATGACATAATTTTCATTTTTGGGTGAACTAACCCTTTGAATATATTAATATAATTTTAAAATATTTAAATAAAAAAAAAAAAAAAAATTGAAAACAAAAGATTTTGTGCATGTTTTTTGTCTTTGTTTTCAAAATCTAATCAAATGTTCCGCCTCTGAAACAACTTGCCTTTTTTGGCTGACGTCATGTATTCCCTCATGCTTTTTCAACCCCTCTATTTCAACAATCCAGCTCTATTCTGGCATGTAATCTGCACGCCAATTTAGTCCAGATGGATGAAATCAAGTTTTTTTTCTCATTAAATATCCTGTTTCACTCAGACTTGCGTCAGATTGCAGAAGTAAAATGAGTTGCACATGGTATTTCATGTTGACTTTAAAGGTCTAAAACAGTGTTTTTTCCTTAGATTTAATAAGAAAGCGTAAGAAACAATAAATCTTCTATACCTCCATGACAAACAGCAATCAATCAGTTCAGCCTCAGTGTATCTTTTACAGTACACATGCAGCTTGTGCATTCACCTGCTGAAGATGCTCAAAACAGCTTCAGCTGAGTCAGTGCAGGTTAACTGTGTGATGAAGGAGAATGAGCCCATGACCCAGCTGTGCAGCACACCTGGGAAATTACAGGAGCCCACACTGCCTGCCTGCTACAGTCCACTCAGCAACACACACATGCACACACAAATTCTGCTGACACACCTTCCTGACAAATACACACCAATTTACATCTGCTCCACTTCTTTAAAACCCATGAAAAAATGACTGATTAATATCAAAAGCAGAAATCAGATATGTTTTAAGTTGGCTGTGAGGGAATGGCTTTCTCAGCCTGACAGGGTTGTCGTTAACACAGATCCATGACACTTATTTGAGTGTTATGAAAGAATGAGAGAGGGCGTCATGAAGAAGAGGAGATCGAGTGAGAGAGGAAACTCGTGGCTGACGCCTGTCACTGGCTGAATGTTTGTATTTCTGTTCATCCAAGCAGCACATCTCATTTCATTATGCCTGCTCGAGATAATTCTATGGAAATGAAATGGCAATAATCCTAATGAAAGCCTATCACATTGCGACCTTTTAAGTGTGTGAGTTGATGGGCCGATCTGATTGGTTTTTGCACACGGATGACAGTTAATTTCATGCTAGCTTATTGATTGTGATTAATGTGATCAGGCTGATCTAAGATGTGGCTATTCTTAAACTATGAAATTTGCTGTTTTTAAAACATTATTACAAGATAGTCATGAGTGTACCAAACTATATTCATAAGAAGGAGAAAATGTTAAAGCATCTAATTTTTCATCTATGCTGCAGTTATTGGTTTAGACACATGACAATGGCTCCGTTACAAAACCTAGTTAGCTGCCTTTCTATCTACTTCCTACATAGGCAGCAGCTTAATTAAAATGGGACCTAGTGAGCTGCCTTCATAGACAGCTTCTTATGTGTAGTCAAAATTGTTTATGTACCAAGACTGTTCACTATTACTATTAATGGGAGAAACTGCAACTCGCAAAATGGCAGAATAAGTCCCACCTTGTAAATAAAATAGCAAATCAAGAATTGGTAAAGTCATCTCATAGAAATGTTGATTAGTTCACCCAAAAATGAAAATTCTGTCATTAATTACTCACCCTCACATCGTTCCACACCAATAAGACCTTTGTTCATCTTCGGAACACAAATTAAGATATTTTTGATCAAATCTGATGGTGTGTCAATGAGGCCTCCATTGCCAGCAAGTTCATTTACACTTTCAAACGGCCAGAAAGCTACTAAAAACATATTTAAAACAGTCCATGTGACTACAGTGGTTCAACCTTAATGTTATGAAGCGACGAGAAAACTTTTTGTGCTGCAAAAAAACAAAATAACAACTTTATTCAACAATATCTAGTGGTGGGCGATTTCAAAACACTGCTTCATGAAGCTTCGAAGCTTTACAAATCTTTTGTTTTGAATTAGTGGTTTGGAGCGTGTATGAAAATGCCAAAGTCACGTGAGCCATTGAAATTTCGAAACACTTATGATGTAATGAAGCCTCGTTTACTAAAATCACATGACTTTAGGACTGCAACAACTATTCGATAAAATCGATAATAATTGATAATGAAAATCACTGACAACGATTCTCATTATCGATTAGTCTGGTCTGCCCTCAATGCACGGAAGAATTCCGCCAGTCACGTCAAATTACAGCACTGAATAACGCATTTCTATAGACAAAAATGCATCTAAAAATATTGTTCATGTTTCTGTAATGGTTAATCCACCAGTATGTGTAAGCTCTTTAGTTACAGCAGTATTTCTAAAGCTACAATATATTTATTGCTGTTATCCATTAATTTTTTTATTTTACTGTTTTACAAGAAAGGCACAAAAAAAGTAAAGCACTTTATAGTTTTTTTTTTTTCAGATGCCCAATTACAGTCAATAAGAACAGAGACTAAGTTTTTTTTTAGATATTATGTGTGAATATTATTTAGAAACTATTTAGTTGTTTCAGTTTGTTATTTTCCTAATAAATGGCAATACCACTTTTAGTTTTAAAAAAGTTTTTGAAAGATTCCTAAAATATTTGTGTTCTCTCTTTATTACGACAAGTAGTCTAATAAATTAAGCACTGTATGTTTTCATAGCACATTTGTTTGAAGTACATTGGGCAGGATGTGCAATAGTGTTTTTTTTTTTGTCAATAAAAAAAAATAATAATAAAATATGAGGATTTTTATCCGATTAATCGAAAGAATAATCGGCCAACTAATCGATTATCAAAATAATCATTAGTTGCAGCCCTACATGACTTTCACGCTCCGAACCACTGATTCGAAACAAAAGATTTGTAAAGCTTCAAAGCTTCATGAAGCAGTGTTCTGAAACTCCCATTTATGTTGATTAATAAAACCTCATTCCTCATTTCAACAGTGCTGTCTCCCACTCATATGGCAGCTAGTTATTTATAACAGAAGTTTCGAGACACAGCCATTCACACCATATCCATTTTTATAAAGATTCTCTCTGGTTTTTCACTGTTATGACCTTTAACATGTCTCTCTCAGTGTCTGTGCGCTGTTCTATCTGCTTAGCTCTTGCCCTATCAGACGCCATTTGCATATGAATGTGCCAGTGGAAAGTGTGAGGTGGCCTTAGCTGAAAAAGTGAAACCTCAGAGCTAAACACATCAAACTGACACCAAATCCATCTAGCAACAGTGGGCCAACACCCTCTCTCACCTACACTTTAGAAGCAAACCCGGCAATGTGCGAACTCCATTTTGCGAGCTGTACAGGCCGATTATGACTGAGGTTTTTCTTGATTCGTGTAAACTAGTGTTTCTCAATCTTGTGGCAAGCTGGAAGCCATTTTGTGTCACAGTAGCTTTTCTTTCAGAGCCTGAGGTGCCATTACATGACCAATAAAACCACACCTAGAGCAGATTGCCATTTTAAAATCTGACAGCTCAACTGCATGCACTACACAAACCATTGCATGATTAGAAAAAAACACCACAAGAGTCCACCATCAAACTACAGGGCCGCAGGCATCAGCTACATCCTAAAATAAACAAGTTTTAGTGCGAAAAGCAAAAAAAGTATCTCTGCGAGCAGGTCAACAAACGACTACAATGTGCGTTCAGCAGCTGCCGCGCTGATGCAAATGAGCTATCAAATAACAAAAACAACAAAAACAAAACAGGGCCTAATGGCTGCGGGACTGTAAATCGATCCCTTCCACACTCCGCCCCGAGCGTCTGGCAGCTTCATAGAAAGCTTAGGTAAAAGAAATTGATCCCAACTGACATGACCACATGCTAACAAATTCCTCATTATGATTAATAGGAAGTGTTCCTTAGGGGGAGGAGGGTAATGACATGCTAGTGTTCTCCCAGAATAATATTAGAAAGTCTGTGGCAACACTTATTAGCTCTGTAATTAAACTGTTCATCCTTAAATGACTCCCCTGGTTCAGAATGACGAGGCCTACGGGCCAAAGTGTGTGTGCGGGGACTGAACTGTGGCCAGGGATGTGTTCATTCGCTAATGCCTGTATTTATCTTACAAGGGGTTTTCTGTTAATTTATTCTAATTAGTGTCACTGGAGGGTCTCGGCATTGACGGTCGATCAGAACGATGTGTTTAAGAGAGCTGTATCTGATTCTAATCCGACACTAGCTTCAAAATTTCCTCAATTAACGTGTGTGATAGAGTTATCAAAAGTACCGACTTCGGTATCTAGAATCTTTTAAAATTTCAGTACCGCCAGGTACTGAATTCGGTACTTTTGGCAGCTCTAGTGTGTGAATAGGGCCAACCCACTCTCACAGGAAAACATAACTATTTTAGGTGATGATTTTGTATGAACAATTGCTAACACTACACTCTAAAAAATGCTGGGTTAAAAACAACCCAAGCTGGGTTGAAAATGGACAAACCCAGCGATTGGGTTGTTTTAACTCAAGTTTGCCCAACATGCTGGGCAGTTTTATTTAACCCAATTATTGTTTAAAAATTACTATATGGCTAGCTTAAAATGAACGCAAAATTAGACGCATAATTACTAGAGGCAACAATAATAATCAAAAGGTGAACATTTATTAATTAACAATTTAATAAATGTTTATTGTTTAATTATTATTCATTCAACTTATTAAATGTTCATTAATTAAACATATTAATACATGTTAATTTCCGACATACCTGAGGTTCATTTTAAGCAAGCAATACAGTAAGTTTTAAACAATAGTTGAGTTAAATAAAACTACCCAGCAGGTTAAGCAAACATTTAACCCAACCACTGGTTTAAAACAACCCAGTTGCTGGGTTTGTCCATTTTCAACCCAACCTGGGTTGTTTTTAACCCAGCATTTTTTTAGAGTGTATATAGTATCGTCAGTATATACTATATGACTTTTATTATGAACATTTTTTAATAAATGTCAAAATGAATCACAAACTCAAAATGACTAATTTAAACCAAAAACTGTTACTGCTTATGTACCAACAGTTCATAGTTCAGAGAATAAAATCAAAGTAATTATGCACAGATTGTTCATATGAAAACGTATAGGTAAAAATAAACAGTTTTATATAAACAGAATGACAATGTAATTAGGATCAATTATCTGGTACTTCCTCAACGGTATTAAGAAACCGGAATCATTAAGCGAAATAGAAACCAGAATCGTTAAATCCTGAGATTCCCATCCGTAATCAAGAGAGTAATAGCTTTCAGCACCTGCAGTCTGAGAGAAGCTCGTATCAGTGTATTGCTCTCTGAGCTCTACAGAGGTCAGCAGGATTTCTGCAGAGCCCCCCTGCCTGGCCTCATCATCCCACCGTGTACACAGATAAAATGGAAACGTTCTGGCTAAACCTATATAACCCCCAACCCGAGCTCCCCCCCTCTTCCTGACAAACTCTTTTTCCTGGCATACACTATTATATAAGAGTACCAGCTATTGAGGAGGAAGGTACCAGGGCACCCTGCCAACCTCAACCAGCTCTGAACAACTCTCTATTAAAATATATGAGGAACTTCTGTTCCTCTAATCTTAAGTGTTTGCCACTTAGCTAGGCCGGGACGGACTTCTGAAAGGTTCTGGGATGAAAACAAGCTGTGAAGCTGGGATGATGTTAAACCCTTATGTTTTATGTTAGGACCAGTCTGTGCCCTTGAGCGAAGTACTTGGCCACTCCAGCTAATTATATTGTACTGCATTCACAAAAAAACTCCTCAAACAACCATATTTGATGACAGTGTGCCACTGTTTTTCCAAAACTAGAATTGTGGGCTGTAATATCAACATAATATGCTACTGATTTATGCACAGCGGCAATTTGAAAAACAGACGCAAATAAAGGCCTTTTAGATCACAGCAAAATATTCCATTTGTAGCAAAACTGCATTTGATATGTTCGCATAGTGCGTGTAATATAATAAAAGCTATAAAATATTGCATTTGTTATATGAGCAAAATACATCTTCCTGAGGGTTTGTAAATGAGCGTATTATGCAAAAGAAGGTGCAAAATATATGCATGTGTGGAATTATGAAACAACTTTGAAAAGTGCTAATGATGATAAAGGTCTTTGTGAAAAGTCATTCTGACTGAAAGGTGTCTAAAATTTCCAGCTATTAAAATCTGATTTTAAGGTGTTGAATTGCAACTTAAGTATCATACATTTCAAATTCGAGCCAATTTTATGTAACTCAAACCTAATCTTTCTCACCGTAAATGAACCCAATAAATCAAATTGTGAAAGAAACGCTCCTTCTCTCTCAACGAGAGCCATAATTTTATGCAAATGTTATACAATAATCTGTATTCTATATCTCAGCATGGTAATGAGATTGGTTGCTCTACATTATTCATATTGTACAGATCCAATATAAACAGATATCATAAGAAGGGGGGAAGGGAACCGAGGAGAGACACATGATGCCACAGACATATTGGTGACTGAACAGATTACAAACAAAGGACATTTCGAGGCCTTTTTGGTGAAGCTACACAGATTATCATGCATTTCCTGTGGAACCGGAGGCTGATGGCACTCTCTTGTTTCAACAATTCTCTCTGCTGTAGCAGCACCCAATCAAAATGGCCGCCGTTCAGGAAGAGGGGTAATGAGATATGAGTGCAATGGAATGCTTTGCGCCGAACATAATCATGCAACTTGCGTGCAATCAATGAGCCCCGCATCATCTCTCGTGATTGCCTGTTGTACAGACATGGCTAACGTTTCATACGCGGCACACTTTTCACCGCCATGCATCATGTTTGACTTCTACGACTTTGTAAATGGCAAAAAATATAAAATGATCCGAGAAACAAATAAGAAAAGAGGAGCCAATTGAATATATTTGTTGAACAGTGGGGCCATTATTTTGATGTTTATAGCTCTTGGCAGATCTTGTAGATTTCTTTTTTATTGGCTGCTGTATATTGACCCCTTTGTCAAATTGGCTTTATGCATTTGCTTCTCTGGCACTGGATGATATGTCTAGAAGTGACATCTCTTCTGCTCAGTGATACATACTGTAATCAAATAGAACGAATCCTATTTCTGGCATTGCACCTGTGCTCAGACTTTATTGCTGCGCTGTACTCATCATTTCATGTGACGCAGATGTGAATGGCATCATGTTTTTTTTTTCACAAATGTTTTAGTGCGGTACAGCTTTCAGTCATTAAATGCAGTTGTTTGGCAGGAATGCAGCATAGGCCTTGACTGTTAGTACGACAGTTTTTCACATTGTCTGAAAGTAAGGAACCATTTTTGCTGCACCAACTAGGACATTTTGAGCGTGTGTGTGTGTATTTCTCTCTCTCTCTCCCTCAGATGTCCAGATGTGAATCAGAGCTTTTTTTCGCGAGACTGGAACCAATTTCATTCCTCATCAGTTTCTTATGGAAGGTCAGAGTATGGGAAAATCAAACTGCAAGTGTGTATTCTTTCCACACCCTGTGGTTTAAATGCACTCACTACTCAGCACCATGCTCATTTTCGTCCTCTTTTATGTTGGACTCGGAGCCGCTAAAATATATGGGCCCCCTAAAATATCTATTATAAAACCTCTTGAACTGACAGAAATGGATATAATGCATTTTTCAATGCTAATGTGCTTCTTAAACGTGAAATACTTCACAGCTGTTTTATCTCCAGCTTGTTTTTTATTTTATTTTGAACATCTGATATGTTTAGATTAAGGTTTTTATTAACAAGTTAACAATTAATGGCACAACTTAAATTATTTAATTTTGTTTTTAATAAACTGCAATAAATTATTGTTTTAAATGTTATGCAGGCAATGCAGGTAAATGTGAGTAAGCTTTAAAATACTCAAAAATGTAAATATATATATATATATATATATATACACACATTTTGGAGTATATATATATATATATATATATAGTGAAATTATAATTGTTTTATTTCATGCAGCAATGCAAATAAATGTGAATAAGCTTAAAAATACTCCAAAAGGGAGAATGCAAAAATAAATATATATATATATATATATTTTTTTTTTTTTTTTTTTATTTATACAGGTAATACAGCAATGCAAGTAAATGTAAATACACTTATATAAAATATAATATAAAAAAATACTTTTTTTATAAAAAAAAAAAAAAAAAAAGGGAGAACATTTATTTGATTAAGTAACTAAAAAGCAACCAAATTATGTCTTCTCTTTGAGATTTTATTTTACAAAACACCAAGTCTAAGTCTAAGTAAGTCTAAAAACAGGCAGGGCAGAGAAAAATGCAAATGTATACAAAAAAATTATATTTTGTTTTGAGTCCAGTCATGGTCTTTGAATATATTGTTTTCTCTAAGCTAAAACAAACACAAAACCCCACTTCTGTTTAAATTCAGTTCCTCTCCACTCTTTCCTCACAACATTTTCACAACATACATGAGATGATATATTATATGAACACATTTTGCTCCGGCTGTATATACATGACTGCATTAGAGACTGTTGGCAGATTGAGGGAAATAATTAATCCCATCATCTTGTTATCAGCTGCTCCGTATCAACTTGAAGGTACATCTGGCCTTTCAGACCTTCTGCCGACCTCCCTATGTCAACATGTGTGGACCCTTAAAAGCAGCAGTATGTCAGGTCATAAAATATATTCCTCTGCCTTCTTGCAAGATGCTAATGCTGTCTTGGAGATGTGCCAGAAACACTCTCCGTTTCATTTTTGATCAGCAGATGCTCGAGCAACGAATAGTATCAACATCCAAATGTACACCTTTGGTTTCCCCTGGTGTAATTAGTCACTGGTGAAACTTCACATTCTAAACATGTCAGCGTTTATAAAACACAGAGAGGGCAAGAAAAATGTGAGCTTAATGGCACACAGTGGAGAGGAGGATGTATGGGCGACAAGGAGAGCTTTCCTCATGGTTTAATTTCAGCTGAAATCTAAAGGTCAAACGCTGTTACTAACAGCAATAGTTCTGCGCGAAGCGCACACTCAAATGGTTCCCGTACAGAAAATTATAGCTTACTCTCCAGATATGAGTACATTATGATTTCTTTTATATTAAAATAAAGAAATAAAAAATTACTCTATAAGAGTCGCTGTCGATAGCAACCACTTCTCTGAGAGGAACACGCTGGGGTTTGTTGTCAAACCAAATTATACACATTCTTTCCATGGATAAACCGTAGCCTGAATAATAAGCAGCCAAAAAAGTGGGTCAGGGTCGTCATGGAGAGAAATAGAGGCAAAAGGAGAGAAAGAGAGAAGGGGGGAGTGTTTCTCTCTTTGCTCCCTAGCATTCAATATCAAGAGTGGCAGTCATCTTTGACTTCAAATCATTCCTCTGATGAATAACCTTTGTCTGTACTGCATTACAGCACAAAGTGATTTCTTTTTCCACCCCCCCACCCCACCCCCCCCTCAAAATGGCAATTTTCTGAGAGCCTGAAGCTGAACTGAAAGCGTCTTCATTCGTGTTCCACCACTGTAATTTATTACAGTGAGCTAGAGTGACTTTCATGACTACCTATAGAGGCACTCTGATATTAGGCCCAGAGATGAGGATGAAGTATAAATCACTGGCTGGCTCTTATTGAATTGGTACGATTTCATGTCGAGCCGAGAAACCAAGTTGGGCTTTTCCTTTTTGTGCTTTGCCTCCAAGGTGTTGTGTGGAATTATTTCTGAATATATTGCGATGTAATGCACATATTCATTTCTATCAGTTGATTGGTGAAAGCCCCACGCTGAGAGTGAAACCAGCCTCCATGTTACAATTATCTTCACAATGGCCTGACATAGATCTGTGAAGAATGGCAATTTATATAAGAGGGAATAACACGATGACGCAGCTTTGCTGTTGCAGTCCGGTCTGTAAAGTGACAGCCGAGCTTCTGGGAAACAATTTCACTTCTTTGGTTTAATGATTCATGAATGATGACATATTGCTTTTCTCCTTTTCTCCTGACGTCCCTGTTGCCATGAAGCGATTTATCGGTTCTTGCGGCTCATGGTTTTTGGTCATTGTTGTCGGCGCAATTAGCTTAAATTAAACCATTAGTGAACTTTAATGTCTGTTTCCCCTAACCAAGTCCTTAGATATGCTTCAACACTGACCGAATCTCATCTGAAACAGAGCTGACCTGAAAAAAGACGGGGGACGGGGGATAAAAATGATTAAGTTTCAGAGTGAGCAGCCAGTGGCTTGTTAAATATCCTTTCACAGTGAGACAAAATTACAGTGTATCATAATTTACTGCCTCAGGAATCCCGATGGAGGTAAATGAAGGCATATTTCACTGGAGACCAATAGATGGTGACACGACCACTTAATTGCTTTATTTTACGATTGGTTGAGGGGAAAATTTGGTTTGATAAGGGTGTTTGAACAAGTGTTTTCCAGCACCGAAAGCCCAAAGACAACATTTATTCTCCTTGTTTGTCTTCGGTGTCTGTTTCATTTCTGTATTTTGATAAATGGTGCAGATTTTGGTGCAGCTGTGCGGGGTCAACGGTGTTTAACTTGTGTGGGAGAGTGTTTAAGTGTATCTGCTCACTTGAGGATGTTTGCAGCTGAAAGGTAGGTCACGTTATTTTTATCTCAACAGGAGTGGTGTGTGTGTGTGTGTGCTACTTTTGGTGTCTGAGATGCAGTCCGACATATGTCTACACTAATGTCCCACAATGCACTTCAACCACAGAACAGCTAGTTGAAGACATGAAACCTTCTGCATGACATAGTGACCCCTCACAAACAACCACATGAAACCACTGTCACCAGCACAGAGGGTTACACAACACATACACAATGTTGTGATGGACATTCCTCATCATTATATTGAGTATATATATATATATATATATATATATATATATAGACTTTTGGACACGTAAGTCACACTTAATGTAAAATGTCTGAATATTCACTGAATTGGATACAGAATATCAAACCAGGCTGTGCTTCATTATATCATTAATAAACATGTTCTACAAAGTTTCACAAGTCTAAGATGTTTTATCATCATTTTGAACAACATACTGTATTGCTTCAACCTGGCAAATTTTACACTGTAAAAAAAATTAATTTAAAAAAAATTGTGGAAACTGACAATTACATATTGGCTCAATAAATGACTCCCAAATAATTATCCTTATGCAAAAAGATGCATTGCTCTAATTATAGCTTAACGTCTTGCGTCAGCATCACACGCATGCGTGTCGGCCAATATTGAGCTGGTGTTCTGATGTAGAACACAGAATTGTGCTGCCCTGTGTTTACTACGTCAACTGTGCAGAAGACTGACATGGAAGAGAAGAAATTGTTGAATAAAGCTGTTATTTTTGTTTGTTTTTTGTGCACACTTCGCTTCATAACACTGTAGTGACATGGACTAATTTAACAATGTCTTTACTACCTTTCTGGGCCTTGAATGTGGTAATTGTGTTGCAGTCTATCGGAGGCCATCTTAATTAAATATCTTAATTTGTGTTCCAAAGATGAATTAAGGTCTTGAGTAAGGTAATGAGTAATTAATGACAGAATTTTTATTTTTGGGAGAACTAACCCTTTAACACAATAATGACTTTAAATTATCTTTTGGGGGTAATTTCTCAGCCATGTGTGATTAATTATATATATATACATGTAATGGAAAAGCTGAATTTTCAGCATCATTATTCAGTCTTCAGTGTCACATGATCCTTCAGAAATCATTCTAATATATTGATTTGGTGCTCAAGAAACATACACACATATACTATGTATATACTATGAATATATATTTACCTCATCAGCCTTTGAACAGGCAAATGGCTGATGTGTTCCAGCGCTGGCAGCCGGTCCCTAAGCCCATGAGAGAAGAGCATGAGTAATTTATGTAGGGTAGTGTTTCTGAGACAAGGACCCTTGAGAAATCTAATCACTTTCAACAGACTCAAAGAATTTGTCCTGGTGCATCAGGAAAATGGACACAAACCCCCTCCCCAGAACTCTCTTGCTGTCCTTGTTGCAGGGAGGTAAGCTACATTAAATCACGCTAATCGCAAAACCGATAGACCCCAAAAAATGTCAACAGGTGCGATGCACTGAAAGGATTAACATTTTTCCGCCTGTATCTTTATACAGAGGGGAGAAAAAAGAGACAACAAGAAGCAGGAGCCAGAATGACCTGGGTGGACGGCTGCCAGCAGCCAGCTGAAAGGGCTGCAATTTCAGCTATTGTGCGGGGAAAAAAACTGTGCCAAGTCCCATTACGTGAAATTGAATTTAACCTCCAACACGATTAATTCAGATGTTGGGTCGTCTTTTTTCTTACCTCATGGCTGAATGCCATGCACAGTGGCTTATTAAAATATGAATCCACCTTCCTCTAAATTAGGAAGTGCCCTCATCACACCTGATTGACATGGAGAAGGTAACTCAGTACATTTGGGCACAATTAACAAGCTATTTTTATCAACTGCAAGAGCTAGTAAATGAAAACTTAATAAACTGCTGTTTACATTAATTTAAGTCCACCTTTTGTAATCAATAGCAGAGCTCTTGCCATCTGGTGAAAACACGAAAAGCCACAAAGAGAGTCGTGTTCAGTCATTTTCCTGCTAATTTGCAAAACACGAAAGACAATTGAGCAGAATATCCAGGAAAATCAATCCGCTAATTCATCATTTAACCTGACACTATGCTGACAGAGGGGCGACGTGCGGCTTGTCGCGGGCAGTGATGGCAAATCAAAAAGGCCATGTTCATTACAACAGGCCCCTCCCCAAATCTCCCACAGAAACGTACGTATTTAGTGCGAAAAAGCGACACCCTTGAGTGGGCTACTCCACTTGACAAAAGCTCCCAGCAGGAGCTGACCGAACTCACACATCAGGTTCTGTATCTGAACGCAGTACAATGGGCCACTGTGTTCTCATCCTCAGCTCAGCTTCAGTCAACAGCACAGCAGTGCTTCACTTCGCCAGCGCTGCCCGGCCTATTACAGCGCCACGACACGAGAGACCAGGAATGCTATCAGCAGTGGACATACTTGGGGAAAAAAAATCCCAAGCATCCCGTCCACATTTGTTCCATTCAATCTATGACTGCGGCTTTGAATTCATACCACTGTACTATTGTATTCTGTTTGTGTGTGTCAATAAAGCAATATGCCACAAAAGACAGTGTGTTACAGTGATTGTACCAGGTCTGACAGGTAGATATCAACCAATATAGCCTTTACCTGATTGTTTTATTCATGTTTTTTGACCAAAAATAAAAAATAATAATACTCCCAACGCCAGACATTGGCATTGCTAGCACTATTCTCTAAGGTTTAAGCAACAGGAAGACAAATTGAGTGATAAATAATACATTAAAAGTTATTTTACCTGTGAATTTTGGGTGCTATTCTTTAGAAACCCACCACATGCCATTTTCTGCATTGCCAGCAAGATCATTTTGCTTTTTCAATGTCCAGAAAGGTACTAAAGACATATTTAAAACAGTTCATGTCACTACAGTGGTTCAAATCTAATATTATAAAGTGATGAGAATATTTTTTGTGTGCCAAAAAAAAAACTTTATTCAACAATATCTAATGATGGGCGATTTCAAAACACTGCTTCCATAAAGCTTTGAAGCTTTACGAATCTTTTGTTTCGAATCAGTGGTTCAGAGCACCAAAATCACGTGATTTCAGTAAACGAGGCTTCGTTACGTCATAAGTGTTACGAAATTTCAATAGTTCACGTGACTTTGGCAGTTTGATACGTGCTCTGAACTACTGATTCGAAACAAAAGATTCGTAAAGCTTCGAAGTGTTGGCAGTGTTTTGAAATAGCCCATCACTAGATATTGTGGAATAAAGTCGCTATTTTGTTTTTTGGCGCACAAAAAGTATTCTCGTCGCTTTTTAATATTATGGTTGAACCACTGTACTTACATGAACTGTTTTAAATGTGTTTTAGTACCTTTAGTACCAATGCAGGCCTCACTGAGCCATCGGATTTCATCAAAAATATCTTAATTTGTCTTCCGAAGATGAACAACGGTCTTACAGGTGTGGAACGACACGAGGGTGAGTAATTAATGACAGCCACAATTAATCATTTTTGGGTGAACTAACCCTTTAATACTGTATAACAAATATTAGTAAAAAAATGATTGGTTACACCTATTTTCATCAGTGGCTTACTTATTGTTTTTATAAAATGCCAACAACTGCAATATAATAAAAGACATTAGTGTTCAACAATAACACACGTGTGATATATTTTAACATTTTTTTTATCATTTAATATATATATCACTATACTAACTTGCCATTTTAAAATATTATCTGTAGTTACAGATGTGCATTTATAGTTATTTTACAACAAGCCTTGAATGTGACTCATCAAAATTTAGAGACAGAACTATATATATATATATATATATATATATATATTTTTTTTTTTTTTTTTATACTCTCAGAGAAAATGTTTCAAACAGGTGATATCACAGCCCTGTTTTGTGCGGAGCTGAACCTGGGACATTTTTGTGAGCTTTAGAGTGAATTCTCCTCTCTTGGGCTGTTGCTATGGCGCTATGCACTTCCTCTGCAGCTGCCGCCCTGGTGTGGTGGGTGATAAGCATCAGGGATGCTGGGACACAAGCTCTCTTATCTGGACGCATGACCACAATCACTTCCTGTTCATTACCTCTCCTGCTAGGAAAACACATAGGAATTAATGCAGCCTGACCAATGAGCCGCTGCTAAAAACATACACGGAAAAACAAGCTTGGACACTACAGGGCACAAACATCCCATTATGTGTCAATCATCTAAGCCGGTTGTCTGTATTGATACATTAACAGCAAAACGTATGGGTTAACTAAAGCTAGTTTGACTGCAGCCTTTATGCCACGGTGCCGAGCTACGACGCAATAACAGCCCCTCCATTAGAATGCAGGTCTCGTTCCCTGTCAGGAAATAAAGATTGCTTTATTGATACATGCTGTTGCCATGACAAGCATCCACAAGATCTGTTTCGTTCAAGATTTTGGCATCCTTGGCAATCGCACAAATTTGGCCTGGCTAATGAGTTTCAGCCTGATCAGGATCACATGGGTCTCCATGGCATCCTCAGATGTGCCTTGCGCCTGCATCACTATTAGCAGGACCTGCTGCAGTTCATCACTATTGTAGTTTTGTTTACATAAAAAACATAAGTATTGATTAAGGAGTAAACCGGAGACCATAACCTGCCTTTATGTCTCATTCTTCTCTTACTTGGATAATGGCGCCTTGGAAGTTATATCTCAAACTGTAGTCTGCAAATCGGCAGCATATTTGCTAAGAGGACAAAAATATCTCTATCATATTACGGTATTGATTGCGGGTGAACCTGAGCTGCAAATTTACTTTGAAGTTTCCTTAGAAAAACATGACGTGTAATGATATTAATCAAATAGAGTGATGCTACACATGGACTTTATGAGGGTAGGAAGACTAAAAAAAACTTTGACATGATATTCATAGTTGATATTCATAGATATTCATGCATTATAATCACAACCATAACAATGTCAAAAGTGATTTTCATCTTTCAAGTAGAACAGATTTTTTTTAACTTAAAGGGATAGTTCACCCAGAAATGAAAATTCTGTCATCACACAGAACAAAAACAAAAACGCAGGCAGAGGAACAGGGAAAAAACGCAAGGTCTCGAGACGCATTTCTTAAAAGTTGAACTGATTTTAACTTGAGCGCCACGTTTTTAGAAGGCCATGTCATGCGCGAGACGCTGCAAAAGACACAAGACGTGAGCGCAACGGTTTTGCACATCCGTCTAGCGCGTTTACATAGAAAAACAATGGAAAAGTAGCACATTAGAAAGTAAAAATGCGTTCTGTGTAAACGGCTCCTTACTCACCCTCAAGTTGTTGCAAACCTGTATACATTTCTCTGTTCTGCTTAACACAAAGGAAGATATTTGGAAGAATGTCAGTAACCAAGCAAATCTCACCCCCCATTTACTACCATAGTAGGAAAAAAAATACTATGGTAGTCAATGGGGGGCTAGATCTGCTATATGAGTTTTTTACATAAATTTATCGTATTGGTTCAGAACACACACATACACATATAAATACATACATATATAGCCAATATATAGTCATATATATAGACAGTTGTGGTCAATTTGAACTAAACATTAGAAAAATTCGACTTTCTTTTTCCACAGAAAAAAACATAATAATAACAACAGCGACAGGTTTGGAACAACATGAGAAAATAAATTAAAAAAAGATATTCATTTCTTTGCAGAACTATCTCTTTAATCTTATTTATATTTAATAATCAGTTAATTACAAATAACACCACTTAAAACTAAGTAGATACACGTTCATTATAACATCATATTAGTGTGATGATGTTTTAAAATAATATTTGGCTTAATCTAACTACAGCTGAGCATTGTGAGTTTCCACCCAGTGAAACGTGTCAAATGCGAATGTGGTTGCCTGATCTCCGTTAACAGCACTAAAAGCATTAACTTCCTATCTGACAAATTTAAAGGGTGCTTCATTTGTCTTCCAAGAAGCAATTTTGTGTTTTAACCACCTGTAGGAAGCTTTGTGACTCTCCCTCTCTCTCCCCTTAATGTGCCTCAGGACCTACGGCTGTGAGGTTCATTTGTTTGTGTAGTTTTCTTTGCCCATGTTTAATTACAATGGTGCAGCTGTTCCTCATTTACACTGGGGTCATATATTTGAATGTGTGTGTGTGTGTGTGTGTGTGTGCATATCTCTCTCACTCTCTCTTTATCTCTCTCTTCAGGGCCTTGTTTGCAGAGAGCAAAAACAGTGTGTCCAACGCTATCAGACTCAGAGGTACTGTAACAGGGATGATTTTGTGGTTCGACTTAAGCCTCGACTGTTTGAATCGCAAGGTTAAAAAAAAAATCTTGCTATTAAAATGACAAAGGAACTATTTCCATCTTTTAAAACACATATAACACCTGTGTAATACTGATTTGCATTTCCACGAACAGGGAAGGTATGAAACTGAATGCCCAGGGGCTTCGAAAATTCATGAATTGTTTTATAGATCGGGTGTAATATTTGTGATGACAGACTCATTTGCACTCTTATCCAGAACAGGCTAGAAACGTGCCCTTCCGGACAGATTTTAATACACTGTGCCTTTTGTCTTGTGCAGCGAGAATCATATTTTACTAAATCAGGACCACAAGACACTGTTTCAATTGAAAGCTATGCAGAAATGAATGTATGAAATGACTTTAAAGCTTAAATTTTAATGTTTAGTGTTTAAAATAATGGTGGTTGGTGAAAGGCTGTTTTGATGACAGACAGTCTCATATCCCAACTAATCTAATGCTAGCCTCAACCGCAAAACTTTTCAAAGTGCTTCTATAAAACAAATGGGTTTGGAACCATTTTTGACTCCATTTTCTATCCTTTCAGCGGGAAACCGCGAAGAAGGTATGACTAATACAAAACAAAATTGAGTATGACTTTCTGCTGGTTTCCTGTTGAAATGAGCTCCTTGTTTTCTCTGTCCACCGCCTTTCATTTCCATTTCACTTGTAGCTGTCCTGATAAGGTTTAAGTCTCTTTGAATTACCTTCTCTTTTGCTTATGAACAGCGTACGCACTTGCCGCACTAAAATTAATTGCTCTCTTGTGCGCCACAGTCAGAGTAACGCATATTTTCATGCCTAATTTTAGGCTCATGAGTCGAGTTGAGTTGGCTGAGTGTGTCCTCTAAAAGCCTGAATGTGTAAACACCCAAAATATGGAACATCGATCAGCCTCAACCCCTCAAATAATAACTTGGGTAAATGACTTGCTTCAAAGCTTTTCACCAGACCATGAACAAGCACGGAGGGGAGTTTCTCTGAAAGTCAAGCGTGCAATTATAACTTTAAGTCTGTTATTTTGGGTCGATTTTGACCTCAAACACAGCTGCCTGCAGTGAAGACAAAAAAAATCAAAAATAAAAGATGTTTGTTGAAAACATCTTTTTCTTCTTGCTCTTAAATTTTAAATGCAGAGGAAACGTCCAAAAGACTTTCATGTACATCATAAAGCTAACTTTTTTACATTTGAACATAAAAAGCATGTATCAATGGTTTTTTAAAAGTCCTAAGCAGGAAGAGGGATTTACTTAAATGCAATTCAGAGAAATTCAACATAAGCAATGCATTCTGGGAAATGAAGTGCTCCTCCACCCTAGTCCATCCATCTATCCCTCTCAAAACAGCCAACATTCAAAGCTTGTCCTGACAAACTTTACTTGTCTAGTTAAAGACTAGTTATATATATATATCTTTTATCTGAATTACTTTTAAGTCTACTTTTTTTTAATTGCAATTCTGCATCCTATTTGCTATACGCCAATTCATGTTCAGGAACTGAATTTAAATTCTCAATTTGCATAATGTTTTCCAATTTAAAAATTCTTTCACCAACACAAAACAACTTATATCCTGATAGTAATTTAGAAAACAATATATTTCATTACAATAAGCACAAAAAAAAAAAAAAAAAAAAAAGACCCACATGTTTATGAATTTCAGAAATTGCTGTAGATTTTCTAAATTACATCTATTACCTTTCAAGATTTTGGAGTCAGTAAGATTATTTTAATGTTTTTATATATATATATATATATATATATATATATATATAAAGATTTGTTTTTGGCATTTTTATGATAGGACAGGAAACGAAGTGAGAGAAAGAAGGGGGCGGGATTGGGAAAGGTCCGCGTGCTGGGACACAAACTCGGGTCGCCCGAAGCGCAACAGCGCTATTTTAAGCGTGTTGCCCACAAGGTTATCGGTGCCGACAAAAATATTTGAATGTTTTAAAAGAAATCTCTTATGCTGACCAAGGCTGCATATATTAATAGTAAAAAAAGTACACAGGTAATATTGTGAAAAATCTAATTGTAATGATTGTAAAGCTGAATTTTCAGCATCATTACTCCAGTCTTCAGTGTCACATGATCCTTCAGAAATCATTCTAATATGCTGGATTTGGTGCTTAAGAAATATTTCTTCTTCTCATCAATGTTGAAAACAGTTTGTGGCAACCATGACACATTTTTTCAAGGATTCTTAGATGAATTGAAAGTTCAAAAGAACAGCATTTATTAGAAATTTTCTGTAATAATGTAGGCTTTACCGTCATGTTTGATCAATTGCATCCTAAAAATATTAGATTCTTCCTAAACAGTTGTACTAACCCCAAACATCTGAATGATAGTGTGCATCAATTCTATTTAATAATATAAAACAAGGCATCAGAAAGCTCTCATCATCCTGAAACTGCATCACGATGAGTGCAATATTGATGTTTTGCACACCACCCTACTTTTTGCTCTTATAGGTTTTGATTACAGCTAATGATAAGCCTCAGAGCGTGGAGTCCATTTTGATGATTATGTTCCAGAGGAGAAAGGTGTGGGGCCCACCTGTTCTAGTGCTGCTGAAACACGATCTCACACATGTCACAAGACAGCGATCAGGAACTCACAACGTGTCCTTCCTGATCGCAAGAGAACAGAGGGCCAGGCATCAAAAGGCTGACAGGTGCCACTTAAACACCAAAAACTGAGCTGAATGAGGGTAAACACAACAGGCCATTAGTTCACCTACAGATGGGCCCACAAAGACCATGGTGTGCTCCTTCACAAAGCTGCCGTGCACGTATCAGTCCTGACGTGTTGCTGGAAGTCCCTTCATGCAACAGCACCACACAATGGAGAGGCTGGAACTATTGTTGTGGCCAAAATAACACTCGAAGCATGCAACAAATAAACAAACAAACGTGTATTTAACAGATGCTGGACTCATTGAAACCGTGCAAATGCCATAAAATAATAGAGAAAAGTTTGTGAATTAAACAAACGGAGGGTTACAGTTGTGAGATACGCCTTGCGTGTTGATGACAAGCACTCAAACACCACAAACAACGGAATATGAATTATTATGGTGAGAGTCCTATGAAGATATTAGCAATTATATTGATGGCAAAAGAGGATGTTTGGGATATTTTCAGAGTGCTCCAAAAATCCTGGATCCGCACCATAACTTTCATTACATTCTGTGAAAAAAAAAAAAAAAAAGTCTTTATGTGAAAATGATTGCAATATGTTTCATAGTGAGATTAAACTAAACAATTAAGCTATTCTGGATTGGTTTTCACAGAGCCATCTGTTTGGATGTTTCCTCAAACCGGGAGCCTAATCAGCTATTCATATGTAGACTGTCATTGGGCAAAGCGGACCAAAAAAATTAGATGCCTCCAATGAATCGCAATCACAGATTTGTGCCAGAATTTTCACGACGCGCATGGCGGCCCAAAAAAAAAAAAACATTCCCCCAGCCAAAATAAAGAGAACACATGTCCAGATTTTATGATCATTATGTTCAGCTACTTAATGAGTTGATCTTTTGGCATTTTCTGCATCACACTACACTGGCTGATATGCTAGCTGAGATGAAAGCTAATTATATTGAGAAAATAATCTTATTTTGTAACAAACATGGCTGCAGCGCTATGTCACATTTGTGTGAATTACACGCAAGGCAGACTCAAAGATTGGAGAGTGCTGAACTGGGACTGACGACCAGCATCGTAAACACAGACACGGACGACGTAAACATGTCACTAAAATTCAAGGCCAGAAAAAGCAACTGAACGCATTCTTACAGGACGGCCTTGCATTTTCTACACTGACAAAGACAAAAATGGAACATACCAAGCTAGCAAAATTCCCTCTTTTCATCCCCAGACACAAAGTGATGCCTTAGCACTTCAGCACAGGTCTCTTCTGACTGACTACGACAAGCTCTTTTCACCTCTTTACAACATACTCCACTTATGCAGATTGGTCTTTGTCATTTCGCATTTAATAGCATCACTGATAGATTTCCCAAACCACCTTGGCTGATTGCAGATACCACATTATATTCCTTGATTCTGTTTTTCAGGTTTGGCCCTCTGGGTCTGTGGAACGAGCAATGACAACAATAATCATTCTTCCAGCATAATTAACAACACTTTTGTGGGCTTGGAGATCATGACTGGCAATCATTCTGGACTAGAGGTGCACTGATTACACTTTTTCTTTTCAGATACAGAGTAACAATCCAGTACTTTTTTTTTCACTGTACACCTCACTGTGGAAGAGAAAACAGAACATAAATATGTATGGAAAAAAAAAATGTAGCCTGTGACAAAAAAACTGAACAAAAAAAAAAAAAACTTTAATGCCAAGGACCCCCAGATATAATAATTTGGACCCCCTTAATAAAATTTAAAGGCAGCTATATACTTAATTTGATTTGAAGTATGATATAAACAAAATTAAATATTTGTTTTATAGTCAATGTACTAAAGCTAAAATAAATTATATATATATATATATATATATATATATATATATATATATATATATACATACATAACTGTGCATCCCCGAACCCTAATTTGTAAACCCCTGTATGAATAGTAACACTGAATATCCAGTGAAAATCTTCAGGCCAACAATAATTTCAAAAAATCGAGATACCCATGTCAACCTTTTATTGAAGAAAAAAAAAAAAAAAGGAATAAAGTAAAGTTTACTGCTAAACATGGTTAAATTTGTAACCAAACATGACACCGGTTTGAATATAAAGAATGAAGAGGAAGGGGAGATTTTCTATGAATAACAGCTTCACTTTTAGTCTGTTCCTCACAAAGCTATCAAATGACATAGCCCACACATCATATGATAATACTTTATTTTTTATTAATAATACTTATGATGTTATTCATTTATTTATTTTGGAGCTTGGCAGGATCAGTCATTTCTGGTAGCCAGATATTGGATACCAAAAGAAATGTGGCTAGGAGTTTCATGATAGCACAGTCGCTGATAGAGAGCATCATTTATGTTTAGTGATCTGCTAGAGTTCCTGTGTGCGTGTTTAGACAGTATATTATGTATTTAATTTCCACATTCGGGAAAATTATATGTGGACATGTCCGTAAAGTCGAAGCAAACAAACATAATCCATAATGGAAGAAAAAAGTGAGAAGAAACAAGCCCACATGTCATGGTCTTATATAATGAGTGCGTGTTTGTGTTTATCATTATATAGTTGTTGAGCTGTACGTAGACCTGTAGAGTCGTAATGAACAGTAGCCCGAGCCACAGAGCTTGTCTCTTTAGATATGCACACATGATATGCAATTAAAAACTCCATTCACATTCCAGTGAGGCTGTCAATCAGAAGCAAATCCTTTTTGACAGTAGCCAGTGAACCGTGCCAGCTAGCCACTGAACAGGAACTCAAACAGTAATGGCTTTTGTTACCAGCAAGACCAAATTTGGATGCAATTAAGTTCACCTTAAATGAGAATATATTGATATTGTGGAGACAAGATTATAATTGGATCTCTTCTTTCAGCAAATGTACATTTTAGTTTATTAACTGACAATTGGTTTAGCATCTGCTACAAAGATAACAGTAAGAAGTTACTAGTAATATTAAATGGTATGTCTGTACTCACAGGGCACTGTGGTGACTACTGCCGACTATTCTAACACATCAAAAAGTGTCAATCACTGACAAGTGTAGTTTGGTGAGGAGATGTCATCGCATGGAAAAGCATTAGAAAACAAAGTCACATCAATGATGTGCAGCTCTTCTATGTGCTGTTGTGCTTGGAGCTTGACTTAGGCACAACATGAACAAAGATCACAGCCTATGTAAACATCTCACATTTATGACAATCCACCCATGTGTGGCCAGCCGGTGTGATGTTGACATATGCTGTTGACATAGGAAAAACTCCCAGATATCCATCAGTGGAAGGACATCCCTGTTTAAAGGGGGTGAGCAAGCCATTTTTGGAGTTACTGTACAATGCTTTCAAAACGATTCAAACATGGAGGTGTTAAAGCCCTAAACACTGACACCTGTTTATGCACACTGACATCCACATTACTTTTAATAATTCAGCAAAACTCTAACCATACAAGTTTTGGCTTTCATATTCTAAAACTTTCATATTTCTTAACAATACATTGCACTTTCACAAATAGGGTCTGAAACTCTAATCTGAAAATCAGTTAAAGGATGTGCTCATCTTTCAGAAAATGTTGATCAACAAATTAAACGTTATGAACTTTTTTTATTTACTGTGCATTTCAAATGAGGTTTGTGATGTTCGCAACCATGTTAACAACATTTGGGTCTGGTTTCACAGACAGGGCTTAGATTAAGTCAGGATTAGGCCTTGGTTAATTTAGGGCATTTAAGTAGCTTTTAAAACATGCCTTAGAAAAAAATAGGGATGCACCGATATGAAAATTTTGGCCGATACTGATAATTCTTTATATTTGTAAGCCGATAACAGATATATTGGCCGATAAATCTAAGTCCAAATTTTTATATAATTTTTGAGAGCCTTATTAGCTTCACCATTAAAAGCCATGTCCCAAGCACACAATAATGTTCTCATTATAATTTTATGTAGCCTATATGACAGACTTTTTGAAGTGACTCCAATCATATTTCAAGCAATTCAAAACCATCATGGTGAAGAGTGCACATCTAAAGTGTTTCAGCTGAAGAAAATAATCCATTATTTTTCAGCTTTAATATATATCGGCCAAATTTTCTTATTGGCCCGATAACAATAACATTGAAAATGAACATATATCGGCCGATACCAATATGGTGGCTGATATATCGTGCATCCCTAGAAAAAAAACATTACTGGTGTGCATCTTGAAACAAAACAATGGCACTGACTTATTTGAAGATATGTCAGTGCAAGTTGCTTTCAGTTAAAACAGCTCAAACATGCATTTTAGTCCGGGACTAGCTTAAGCCTTGTCTGTGAAACGGGTTGGAGTTTAAAACCAGATTTGTGAGATTTAGTAATAAATCAATGACAATTAAATATTTAAAAAATGAATGAATAAATAAGGATAAATCAATTCAAGACCTTTAATGGAGGAATAAGACAGAATTTCATGTGTTTAAAACTATACTTTTCATGCGATGTTAAATTGACAGGTTAGTTTGCCAAACATATCTAATAGATCTTGTAGCAAAACCAAAGAGTACCATATTCATGGAAAGTGCCACATGATTTATATTTATATGCTTCGATTCAAGCCAAGAACAATAAAGATTTCGGATTTTTGTACAGCAAACCACTTACCATATGACATCATGTGAACGATACAACATCAAATACAAACAGACTGCTGCACGCATTGATTTCCTCTCACATTTAGGAGTGTGGTTTGATCAGTGCTGTAAAGGCCGAGGCAGGAGGGGGGCACGAATGAAATGCCCATTCAGTCTCACCCTGTCATCACATCACTCTTTCTGAGAAGCAGTGACCTGGTAAACAGAGATTACCAGAGCTATAGCTCCTCTCTCCTTCTCTCTGAGTCAAATCAGCTTCCACTTTCAGTGCTCAGATGATAAGTCTGTTAGTTCCTTTTGTTAAAAATGCACATGCGTGTAATGATCATTGCAGCTGGAGTGGGGGGTGGTCAGTTTTAGAGTGGGGTTTGAGTACTGCTCTTGACTAACAAACACAAAAGACAACGTATTATGTCAGGGTCGACATCCTGGGACCCTCTGACATCCAGGACCACCAAAGATCTCAGTAATTTCTACTTAATTGAAAATGCCTGTGGCTAAGACACGCACACAGCAGACTTTATATTACAGAGCATGGCCCATGGCAGCAATACATATTTGAGATATCTAATTTCTTATCCGTTTTTAATGTAATCTCCTTAAGAGCAGGAATCACATTTGGAATGTACTAAGACTTAAAAAACATAGACAGAAGATTCAGGAGAATATAGTCCATAACTGTAATGCTGTGTAGGTTTTCAACTGACAAATGTTGATAGGTGTCTGTCTCGAGACAAAATTCAAAATAATAATGGGTCATTGATGAATAAGGTTTTTAAAAGTGTCAAAAAAGATAATGGAGATATCATTCATTTTGAAGTTTTATTAAGTGTTAACATTGAGATAATATGGTCTTTATAATCAATTAACACTATTTTTGTCATTTATTACAAGATGGACAAAAAAAAGTCATTCGGTTTAACCAAAATTTCAGTTTTACCGAATGACACTTTTGGTTATACCGAATGACGATATTTTCAAACAATGCTAACAGGCTGATATCTGGCTAGCTAGGCAGATAGTTTCTAAAATATTACAACATTTTCCATGTTTTATAGCAGTTGTACCAGTTGACCTGATATTTCAGGACATGCATATGAGCAAGTAAAAACATAAATTTTTCAAATAGTTAAAATAGAGTTAGTTACTTTGCTGTACAACCGTGTGGTCCTTTGCAGGTGTCTGAATGTTGTCATATCCTGTCACACGACACTGACCGCATGACTTGATCCAAAATGGTGCCTTTATATTGATTACTCCGAATGACATCAATTTTTGGACATTCTTTCTCATAACAAAGCAACGACTTCTACACATAATTTTAATAGCATTTTACACTATGTTTATATATGTTATAAAATTATGCCGGAATAAAAAATACATTTATTACATTTTAAGATAATTTGATCACAAATGAAATGGCTGCATTTGCCTTTGGACGATTAAACCGAATGACCTTTTGACACTTCAAAATCTTTAAAATACCTTTATATGTAGCAAAATATAATTAAAACCTTCTGGATTCAATAAAAGAGATCAAGTTGTACTACCTTACATACTTTGGATGTCATATCTTTGTTTTTTATTATTATTAAGGCCTTTGGACAAAAAAATGACCCGTCACGTCACTGACCTAATAAAAAAAGCCCTCTGTTTGCTAGGTATAAAAAAAAACACAGGCCTGCTTTCTCACAAACTCTCTGTTATTTGCTGTTTCTTTAAATGCACAGGCAATTAAATCCTCTTGTATCAGCCTAAATCACTCATACACTAGGGGAAAAAATGATGTAGGATTTACTTTTAAACAATGTTCACTGAGAAATTGCTAGTAAAACTCACAAATAATTACAAAGAAACAGCAAGTAGCACATTGAATTAAAAAATGATGTAGGATTTACTTTTAAACAGTGTTCACTGAGAAACTGCTAGTACAATTCACAAATAATTACAAAGAAACAGCAAGTAACACATTGATTTAAATGTCAAATTTTGAAGTAGAAAGTCTGAAAATAGTACTTTGTAGTAAAATGTACTCCAATCATCATTTATTTTATTGACAACTTGTAGGTACAAAACGCAAACCTTGTAGGTACAAAATGACTCCAGCCCAATTAGTTAGTTCAGACTTCTGCTATCCCGTCACCTGACAGCGCACAAGATTGCAGACTGTAAACAAGCAAAACCTGTGAAATTTGGAAGCGTATGAGCTCTCGCCATCTTTAAAACCACATCAACGACAGACTTACAAGACAATGAGTCATACGTGGCGTTTACAGCTTGCTTGCATTATCTTATTGGCTGTAATAACTTCGAGCCTGCAAACTCCATTAATGCAGCGACTTGAGCACCAGCTGAAAGTCATTAGGCATGAAATAAATCATTCACTTTGATATAGGTCGGTTTCAGCAGAGTAGTTTTGTTGGCCATTAATGGTCAGGGGCTGCATCTCTGCCGGTTTTCATAATCCCAAACAGACTGTAATCCAATCATGGTGCCACACTCTCTCTCTCTCTCTCTCTCTCTCTCCAAAGTACCCCTCAAGACCACTCTTGACTTCCTTAACAGCAGCACTCATGTAAAGCACACATCAGAGGTGCAGATTCAGATTCAAAGAGTTCTGTATATGGGGTCTTCAAATTCAGATTTAATTGCTTTTGCATTTATTTGCTCTGGAAAACACATTCTTTTGCGTCTTGTGACAAAAATGCCCGAGCAGGTAGCATGGTAAGCACAGGGCGATAAGAACCTAAATGTATAGACCAGGAAGTGTGGAGCATTAAGTTCAGATAGTGCGTACAAAGTTGCTTCATATTTTTTTATCCCCGCAGCAATAACTTCAGGCTCCAAACGTGTACCTTTCATTGCACAAAAAGCATTGCGCTAGACAAACACAGACTTTCCTGCATTTACACGTTTTGCTGAACTGCAGAAAATCCACAACAAAGTGCACTGCAACTAAACGCTTTCAAACCAGCATATGTCTCTAAGGCTCGGAACTACAATCCATAGCATATGAATAAAGATACAGTGCTTGTTTTTATATCTTTCTGTCCACATCAAACAGAAAGAGTGCGGACCGCAGTCTTCTGGGATCTGAGCAGAGCAGGTAGGGAGGAAGGTAATCAGAAGGGGGTCTATGTGCACAGACTGAATCAGTCCCCCTGGCACCGTGACCCCCGTTTAACCACATACCATCAATTTCTGTCTATTTGTTCTGGAGATACCACACACCACTGTCACAATCTCACTTGTTTGCTCTGCTGTGTCCCCCCACAACCACCTCCCTCTCTCTCTCTTTCTTTCTCTTTCTCACTCATCTAACTCCAGCTCCCCTCCTCCCTCTCTTTCTGAATTGCTAAGATGAAAAATCTCGAGTGGAGTTGATATAGGCTGACTTGCCTCTGCAGTAAAATTACACTATATAGATTATATCTGAAAGCCCTTCCCCTCCTTCCCTCCCTCTTCCTTTCCTCCCTACCCCCACCAACCTCTCTTCCCTGGTTTTATAAACTCAGCAAAGATATTAACAATTTACGGCTTCACATCAAAATTACATCTAACAAATGAATCACTGAAACAATGCAATGAAATTGTGCTTTCAAGGATTTTTTAAAATAAGGTCTGTCACTAAAAATGTGATTAATCCATAAAACATTTCACTGTGTATGTGACTGCACTTAGACATGGATATGAGACCTATGGCAGTGAATCAAGAAGCATTGAAAGGAATAATACAACCCCAACCCCCACTCTATCACCCCACAGTAACCCTACCCCCTCCTCATTCACACACACACACACACACACACACACACTCTCTCTCTCTCTCTCTACCCCATCTCTCTTTATCCTGTGCACATGCACTACACACACACACAGTAACAGCACCATCATTAGGAGAAATAGAGGAATACAAACCCCACATATCTCTCATTTATCCTTCAAGTTCCCTGAGGAACAACAATGCCATAGGTACAAAGTATAAAAAAACAAATATGATATGAACAGCATTCATAAACATACACATACATATGGTTACTATCTGTTGTTTGTGCATGTCTGAGTAAAGGACAGTTTGTTGATGCCCACGAGTTAGGGGCTGTGAGGAAGAGCAGGTGTTTTTGAGCAAGCGAGCGCTACTTCTATCTACCAACTTAAATAGTGCCATCTAATTATTTGCATAATTATTTACAGTCCGCGCGCGGTCTCTATGACAACCCATAGAGGCGTTTTTTAAGTTCGCGACGTAAAAAGGCACGTGAAAATGCTGATGTACGTATTTAACAGTTAAATATATGAACGTTTATATTAAGAAAAGGGGGGAAAAAAGAAAAAAGAAACAACGATAATAATAAATCATTTAACAAAGTCACCAGGTTTGGAAACATTTGGTCTCGCGCTCAATAGCTCCTACTTTCTCCGCTTCACTGTGACAGTCGGGTGAAGTACAAACTTTGAACAAGTCCTCAACAATCGTCATTCAAGTTCAGCCAGGCAAAACTCAAAACAAAACACGTTCACGAAGATCATGCATCATGAAATGAAGCTTTACCTTATTGCAGTACGGAGAGTCCGAATAGTGTGACTGTCCCAGTCGGGAAGGATCTGTTGCTGATGGTGGTGGAGGTTGTGGATAAAATCTCACGTCCATTTCAGTAAAATCATCAACCGGCCCCTATTGCCTTTCCCACTAGAAAACGTGTTCCTCGCTTACTCAGAAATCGCAACGCAAATAAGAGAAGAAGGTGCAAACTGAAGACTGAAAGAGGCTCTCTATTGCGCCTCACATCCGTTCCGCGGTTTTCGAAAAAACTTTTATATGAACCTTTACTTCAGTCGTCTTACAATAAAGAGATACCGCGGAAAAAAAGTGCTCAGGTTTGAAGAGAACAAGAGCATCTGGTGAGTCTGTGTTGACTGCTGTGAGTAGAGATGTGTATCTTCTTGGTGCAGCTGTGGCTCAGAGTAACTGCTCTATGGAGAGAAGCGAGCGCTTTGCCAATGTTCACACACAAAAGACTCGCAAGACACGCGGCTGTACCGCTGAGCGGCCACAGGGGGCGCTGCGATGTGCGCTCCTGCTTCAGGATTTGCATCACTTTGCGTATGATACTGTCTGAACATATGGTGAAGGAAGATTCCGTTTAGCTGTGCCAGTATCGCTCTTCAAAACGAACATATTTTTGACAGGGGTGTCTTTCACCGCATTAGAATATATTATGGTGAAATGGTAAACAAGAGTCTACAGCAGTAGTCCAATCTGTGGGCCTACGTCCATTATGTGACTTCAACTAACTTCCAAAGGTGAACAGACAATGACATCAATTATTTAAAATATGTTATAAAACAGTCTTTCTTAAATAAATTCAAATTCACAATTAAATTAAACTCTAAAACCTGCTTTCTGCAGTTCTTAAAAGTTATGGAACCGTCCAATTAATCACTATTGATGTGTTGACACTCATATGAGGTGGCTAAAAATAAGCCTGAAAACAACTGTTCTACAGTTTACTAATAGCAGTGGCAATCCTAAATAAAGGAAACTGGAAACTGGAAGCGTGTATGTTAAGATATCCATTCCTTCATCTACTGACATATAAATGTCCACTCCTGGTTTTTCATTTTCCCCTCCCCAATTACTGCTCCTCCACTCTGCACCTCACACAAACTCTGGTCTGGAAGCTCACTACCTGTCAGACAATAACAACAACAACAAAAAATTAGGTGGAATATGTTTTTAAAAGTGAAAAAAATCTAAATGATTAGGTTACTAATTTAAATTTGTAATTAATCTAATTTGTAAACAGTATAAGCCACATTTTAGAAATAATCTACCTAACACTAGCCATAAATGATAAACCTTTTGGTCTTTCACTGCTCATCCAAGGATATATATTTTTCTAATGTTTTTGTTGTTGTTGTTGTTTTATATCACTTTTTATGATAGATGTAGCAGTTGATTCTCCCTTAATAATCAAGCAAAACATTAACTGACTTTTTAAATGTGACTGCTGTTTATAAATTAGTATTATTTTGTTTATTTTTTATGCATAAAACTATAGTGATTGAAAACAGAGACTATCAATAATAGTTTCTGAAATCATTTGCTCCACTAATTAGAAGAAACAATCTCAAATGGCAGGAAATCTCAAGAAATATATAATCAATATAGATGAACCTAGTCATTTTATAGCAGCTAAAACCAAAGCTGCTTTTACAGAATTAAAATAGAAAGCTGACAGGCTTCACTATACTCGCTCCAGACCTCAGCACACAGTCTATTAAGCAGTTCTGTGCGCAGGCATAAGATGGGCTTGAGCTATTCCGGATTCTGCTTTTGCTCTTAGAATTCAAGATATGCATTCTTTGAGACATTGTGTGCTAGGTCATGTTGCAAAATTGCACCACATGAAAAAAAAAAAAAAAAGGCTATCATGGGTTGGGGGGGAGGGGGGTCTAGCTACATAATATTTCATATCTATCTATTTATTTGTCTGTCTGTCGTCTTTTTCTCTCTTTTTCATTTGTTTGGAAACTATATTAAGCTTGAGAGAAACACAAAAACAATGCCATCTATGACAGAGCATAATGTTTTCGGTGGGAAATGAGTAGCCCATGTTTCCTCAGACAAATGGAAATGAAGGAGGTGCAGGTGGTCCTATTTCTTGTCAATTACATTGAAGAAATTGGCATTATTCATCATTTCTCAAAGATGATTATGATGATGATGGTGAGGTTGATGATGATAGAGATACACAGTGCTGCTGTTGGTATGATGTTTTTGGAATGTACCTAAGCAGAATGTATTATTACAGTGGTCTTTCTGCATCAAAAGCCACAGTAAAAGAAAGTCTGCTCTGGTTCTGTTTGGATACAGGCCGTTGAACGTTGAATGCTAGTGCACACAACAGCTCGCTTTTTTGTGGTCAAAGTCATGTCAGCATTTTTTTCAAAAGCTGTTAATCTCTGAACAATGTGTGACTGGCAGCCAAAAAAAAAAAAAAAACCATTCTGGCTTCATGACATTCTCAGCCATAAAATCTAACTTTATTCTTTTATTATTGAAAAGATGGGCTACAATAGTCTAACATATGCTTCCAAGAGACAAAAGTTGAGTTTAAAGGGTTAGTTCACCTAAAAATGAAATATACTCACCCTCATGTCGTTCCACACCCCTAAGACCTTCGTTCATCTTCGGAACCCAAATTGAGATATTTTTGATGAAATCCGAGAGGTAAATGACTCGTCCAGACAGCAATTTAACCACCACTTTCAAGGTCCAGAAAGGTACTAAAGTTAAAACAGTCAATGTGACTACTGTGGTTCAACCTTAATTTGACGAAGCAACGAGAATACTTTTTGTGGGCAAAAACAAAAATAACGAATTTATTCAACAATAGCTTCTCCTCTGTGTCATTCTCATACGCTGTTTATGTTCAGCGCTCTCGGATTTCATCAAAAATATCCTAATTTGTGTTCCGAAGATGAACCCGAAGGTCTTACAGGGTTTGGAACAACATGAGGGTGAGTAATGACAGAATTTTCATTTTTGGTTGAACTAACCCTTTAACAGTTGCCACTTTCACAACAACTCAACTGTTGGGTATATACAGTGAACAGGTAGCCTGATAAATGTGGCAGACAATTTCAGAGCTGAAGAAATTTTAGAAATCATTAACATTTAAGCTATGCTGACATTTTGTTAAAGAACAATATGGTGCCCACATCGGGTGAATAAATGTACAATGAGGTTTCTATTCTATTAACCTTTGAGTATCAGCTGGCATTTGAAGCATTGTGTTGGCAGACTAACACTCAGCTATCACATCGTGAGAGAGCTCGTAAATAAACTTATTTCAGTTGGATGACACAGTGTTAATTTATCAGATGTGGAACAAGAGGTGAACAAAGCAGGACAACGAGGATATTAGTTAAAGTATTTGTTCAGTTTTACTCCCCAAACACTGCCAAACTATTTGTGGATGAGGCTTTCTTTTGGGAGGGTGTTCAGTTGGAGGTTGTGTCCATAGGGAAGTTCCATTTTAGTCAATATGTTATTTCAACGGATGTACACAGAACCAAAAATCAATAGGATTTCACAATGTGAAACATCTGATAGCTACAAATATAACCACCAGTATTAAACCAACTTCTTCGCAGCTGAAGTTCATCAGAATGCAGTTATTCAGGTCATTTATAAAGTGCATGTTCATCAAAATCAAGTTCATTCACTTTGAATTAAGTTCAAAACATGTGCCAGAGTTTGGGTTTGAACTGTGGTTGAACAAAAAGATTCTGTCTTTTTTACAATTGCAAAACCCAGTCTGTTCAGAGGTAGTTGTGTGTGTGTTCCTAATTGTATAAGGAAAGGCTACTCTGATTGCCTATTGTTTTGTCTCTTGTGTATTTGAGAGAGCATGAGCATGTGCCGGTGCTGGATACTTGGAATCATAACTTTACCTCAGAAACAGGCAACTCCTGAATGTTAACGTCCCATCCCCCACCATATTACCTATTAAGTACATTCAAACAACCCCCTTGCACACACACCCTTCCCCCATAGAAGTGTAAAACCTCCCCCATCCACTGTGCAGTTTGATTTGTGTGAATATATGTATACAGTCACAAATCTATATCTAGCACACACTGCACAAACACCCGGTGGATTAGTGCAGTTTTTACTTTTACTTCTACTTGATCGAATCCTTAAAAAATGACTTTCATTCAGGTTCACTTTCAAGTATTCAGGTTGATTCATTCATATTAAATAATATTTTTTCAAATACTTTAAATGCATGAAGCACAATTTTTTAGGTTTCCTGACAAAACATTTTTAGTGTACCTGCTGTCTTAAACTGTACATATAATAACTTCAAGATATAATCCATCAAACACACATTCATTCATATTTCTTCTTTAATAAATCATAAACATTCGCACATTGTGCGTATCTATTCGATTTCAAGAAACTTGATTTTCAACAAATGCTTTTTATGACATTTTTCAAATTATCTGTGAGATGCAGAAGGTATTAAAAATGTATTGGTGCTGCCTGGAAAAAGAGAGAAACCCCATAGAAAGAAAGAATCACAAAAGAAAACTAACATCAAACATTTGAATGCTACAAGTGACTTTAGGCATCACAACATCACAATATGTATAGTAAGTAGATTTGATTCATTTTGAGATTTGCTAAAGATTGCATTTAACAGTGTTATTAAATTATTAGCATTTATGTAATTGAACATAATCTATATATGGCGCTTTTCCACTGCATGGTACGGTTCGGTACGGCTCACTTTTTGCCGCTTTTCCACTGCATGGGACGGCTCGGTACGGAACGTTATGGCTTGCTTAAATAGGGTATATGTTGAACGTCACATGACCAAACCGGAAAACTGGTCATTGCATCCGCTTGTCAAAGAAAGTGTTAACAGCAGTATGAACTGACGGCATATCTATGGACTTTTAAGGTAATCAGCAAAACTAACTAGTTCACATTATTATAGGTGTTTTATTCTATTAAATATCTAAACATTACTGAGAAGAAGAAAAATGAAAAAAGCTTTTAAATATCAATCTGCATAATATGCAGGGGACATCAGTTATGCTCATCTTTGCTCGTTCCTTTTAAGTTATCTTGAATAAATCAGCTAATTTTTTCATAAAGCACATACAAAAGACCTAAAACAGAAGTGATCTGATCTGTTTTACAAAATACGGAAGTTAGATTGCGCATAACCCCTGTAGTACCACCTCGGTTGAGGTTCCAAGTGTGGCGTACCGATACTAAATCAGAGATTTTATTATTATAGGGAGATGAGAGGGTCTGTATCCCTTACCATTGGAGAAAGCTAACAGCTAAATTAATTACGTGCGGCACCTCTCAGCCTATGGTGTAATGGCCTCTGGTCTCCTTCCCTGCGTACCGCCACAGCCAGAGCATTAGCATTAGCTGTTACACTTTTTTGGCTAAAGGTTGCAGGCGTGTCTTCTAGTGGCTTTGACTAAATGTGACATGTAAACACTGCAGATCACTGATTGGTCAGAGAGAACCGTCACTACCAGCGTCATAGGATTTGAAACACATGACACCAAACCTGCTAGATTTAAATAGTCAGTACCAGCCACCGCAGTATCATTTGTTCGCACAACTTTTTTTAAACGACAGTAGACTCGTTAGTAGGCAGCGCAACTATATCAGTCTATAATCCCACCCATTTTGAAGCGGTACTAAACTGCAGTGGAAAAGTAAAACGAGCCGAGCCAAGCCATGCTGAAACGAGCCGAGCCGAGCCATGCCGAACCGAACCAAGCTCATACCATGCAGTTGAAAAGCGCCAATATATCTCCAACATATAGACCTTATATAGACTTTGTTGCTCTGGCACATAAGGTCTATAACCATAGACTACTAAACTTGAAAAATCTCTCAAACTGTCCAATAACCAGTATGGTACAGGTATATCATGCATTGCTAATCTTGAACATTATACCAGGCTGTAGGCACTACATATAGACATAATATTCAGTTTAGTTGTCAATCAAAATGTATTAATGTATTTTACAATGTTACTATTAGTACTCCCACTTATATTGAATATTTGAACAGATTCATGCTTTGTACACTCCACAGACTTTTAAAGTGAGCATTAAGCATTGCTTATGGATTCTTACAATGTCTTTGAGCAGAATTAGCAAGATCAGCATTTTAGCGCTCAATCACTGAAAGCCGAAACTTCACCACGGAATCACAGAATGCCCGCATGCTGCCGCAGAGACATTATGTAGGGTCATGTTTTCACACTGACAGCGTCTTAATCCAGTGAAACATTGTGCATCTCACCTGCAGGCTGTTGGTGAGGTATCATCACTGCATCAGGCTGAATACATCATATCATACATTCAAATTTATTCTCTCCTTACTTTTTCTTCTGTTTCACCCTCTTCCTATTTTTGATGAGCTCTGTTACATCAAAAAAAATGTATCTAACACCAAATGTAATCATCCCCCACTGCTCAACCACCCACACATAAACACACTTTTTCTCTCACACACACACACACTTGCATGGTGATCTGTCTGTCTTTCAATAGATGAATGTCAAGTAGTGTACATTGAATACATTTGCACTTTCATTGCTCAGGGGCCATTCTGCATTCAGGGTTTCTTCCATTTTCCTTCTCCATAAATCTCATCATTATTTAATGCATTTGTTGCCAGTACATTTTCTCGTAAATTCAGAGACGCATTTACATCATATTGGTCTAAGCTTGATTTGGTCCATTTCCTGAACACTTTCGTTAACTTGCTGAATATCCTGTTAGTGCTACACCAATTCTCTCATTCAGACCTGCTAAATGCATATAAGCCTCGCATTGTGTTTGAGGCCGTGGGAGAAATTCCTGACAAAATGATGTATTATTTTTGTGATGATTAATTTTTGTTTCCAACCCATGACATCAACATCAGTACATCATCCATGTGTTTTTTCAAGCACTACATATATGTGCTGGAGTGTGCGTTTGTATGTGCATTGTGTGTCAGATAAAAACTGATTGTGCCAGAAATGACAGCCTGTCCAGTTCTCTGTTGATATCAACCCTTTCAGACTCCCCTGCTTCTGATTTTCACATCCGTCACCAAGACAACCAGATTATTTTGAATCTATCAGATCAAATTCAATTTTGCTTTTGATTTTGGATCGGGAAGTCTCTTGCCTGTCACATAGTGTAGACTGGAGATACTGCCTGGAGACTTAAGAATTTGACAAGGCTGCTATTTTACACTAGAGTGGGAAGTTCATTTCTGGGGTCCTCTTGTTTTTTCAAAACCTGAGGCCTGGAACACAGAGTAATATATACAGAGTTAATGGTTTTCTAAAATAATTCAAAACAGCAGGAAGGAAGCGGAACTTGAAGAGTTTGACTTCAGCTCTTTAATACGCCATATGTTTGTAATATTTTCTCTGTTATAAATTTATTTTCGTGATTATTGCTAGGTTCCGCTGCATTTCTCTTGCTGTGTTCCCCTTCATATTAATAGATGTTGGTTAGATGTCACTTTAAACCTCATGAGACTTATTTTGTGCCATGCCATTATGTCATTGACAGTTTTTGGTGACTGACTTATGTGTGCACAGCTGTTTGCACAAACTACATTGTGTGTAAGTGAGTGTGTGTGTACATGTCTGTTTATGTGCCTGCTTAAGAACCTGTGTATTTTTGTGTGTGCATATACAACTCATCTTTGTTCCACATCTCGTATCAGAAAAAAAAAATATAATAAACACTTTGATATTATATTATAAAATGTATTTATATTACATTTATTTATACATATATAAAACAAAACAATATACATATATGAAATAATGTTATAAGGTATCAATTGATATTATATTAAATTAAATTATATATTATATTATATTTTATAAAACGGTTAGTTCCTGTCCTTGATTCTGATTGGTCAATAGCTGTGTTTTATTCACGATAAAACACTGCTATGTCTGCTTCACCCAATGATTCTGTGTATCACTACACAACACCCTCAGCAACGTAAACTGTATGTTCTCAATTGATATTGTTAATTAAAGCTTACTGTATTATGTAGAAGAGTGTTGTGAGAAAGAGATCGAGTGAGCGAGTTTATTACCTGCATTCAGATTTAGCATTTTGCTTCAGGTCAGTCCAATGTTCATAATAAAAAATCAGTTTAAATGTCTTAAGTATTGTCTTGTCCTTTTAACAGTTAAGGGGTATTCCCGTGACTAGTCAAAGCATTTGTCAGTTGTGTCTTGTTCCGTGTTCACAAAAATTCACTCTTTTCAATGTAAGTCTTCACTACTGACTGACACACTCATAAAGACAGTCTTTGCCGCCATCTAATGGTGTAATAATGTAACTTCTGTTGCTGTTCACGGTCAGGGACTGTTTTTTCCGGCGGAAGGAAGGCTTTTAGTGACAGTTTACTTAATGAAAGTTGCATTGATACATATTTTTGGCTTTAATATTTGTATTGTGTGGTAACCGTTTTATAACAGCAATAAGGTACTCGAGGCTAGTGCTGTATCGTGAATAAGTCACGGATGAAGGGCATTGTTAGGCACGACGCGAAGCGGAGCACAGCCTCTCGTACCTTTTTGCTTACATATTAAAGCAATAAGCCTCAAGAAGCCGTGGTTTACAGTGAATTTGACATGCCTAACAACGCCCCTTAGCTGTTATAAATTCACTGTAAACCACGGCTTCAAATGGCTTATTGCTTTTATAAAACAGTTACCACAAAATACAAATATTAAAGCCAAAAAATATGTATTAATGCAACTTTCATGAAGTAAAATCATTAAAAGGCTTCCTTCCACTGAAAAAAAAAAGTCTTTGACTGTGAACAGCAACAGAAGTTACATTTATTATGCCTCTAGACGGCGGAAAAGATTGTCTTTATGAGCGAGTCACTCAGACGCAAAAACTTTTATATTGAAACTTGCTGTGAACACGGAACAAGACCCAAATGACAAATGCTTTGACTAGCGCTGTCAGTGTCAGCAGGGCACGGGAAAACACATTAAATGTTAAAAGGACAAGATCGCAGCGGACATTCAAACAGATTTTTTTAATGAACATATGACTGACCTGAAGGAAAATGGAAAATTTGAATGCAGTTAATAGCTACACTCGGTCACTCGATATCTCTCTCACAATATTCTTCTACATAATGCAGTAAGCTTTAATTAACAAAATCAATAGAGAACAAAAATATGTTTACGTTGCTAAGAGTGGTTGCTAAGAAGACAGATGCAGCAACATAAACATTCAATGGCGCAGCGATACTTATGTAATGCGGTCAGCTGTATGTTTTCGGGAATTTTACAACGGCTTTGAACACGGCTCAACCAATCAGAATCAAGGGCCGGAACTGTATTATATTATATTATATTATATTATTAAGTAAGATTTATTTAATATAACCCAGGACATATTACATTACAAAAGACACATTATTATAAACATTGTTAGAGGTTTGTTTTCTTTAATATAGCAATATTGTGAACAGCTGTATAGCAGCTTCACACATTAAGACCAGAACCCAGGAGAGCACCCTATGCTTTCTAACTGAGCTGAAGTTCGTCATTGGTTCATTAGTTCTTATTAGAGAGAGCATTATCAGCCATCGCTCTCTCTGGTAGGTCCTTATTCATATGTATTCATAAAAGCCCTGAATATGTCGACATAACTAAGCTAATTTGGTATTCCTGATGTGATTTATCTTTTATTCTAAAGATATCTCGCAATGAAAAGACAATGAAAGTATGCATGAGATGTGGGTTTTTGCTAGTATTGATGTATTATAGCCAGTGTTTGAGTTATACGGTGAGGGGGAGGGGGAGCATGGCCTCATCAGCAGTTTGTTCCACTGGGTTTCATTCCATTCTCTACAGACTGATTTGACCCCATTGTCACACTTACACACATACACACACAATAAAGTGAACATAACACACACAAACCCACACTTACGCCACAAACATCAAACCACACCTCATATAGTCATGCATGCACACACATACACACACACACACACACACACACAGTGTGAAATTATTGTACTACACACATGTAGACACACAAATAAATGAACATGGTACACACCACACACACATACTCACTCAACGCATGAGCGCTCTAACACAATGACACAATGAGATTGATTCAGCCTCTTAAAGCGGGCACATCATCATTAAATTAAATAATGTCACAGGGACTCATGGAAAATAGATTCTCTCTGGCATCCTCTCTTCATCATTCACAGTCTCAAACCAAATACATTCCAGTCCTCTCGGTGTGCTCCTGCTCATCTTCAACTGGAAAACCTTCACAGTGGAGCACAAAATTCAGAAAGAGGTCATTCAATGAAATGGGCCTGTTCCTCTTTGATATAGATTTTTCTTTGAAAGATTTCAAACATTCTATAAGAAAAATAATTTAATTGTTTATTAATTGCACTGTGCTATCTCATGCTAAGTTTACACAATTTGAAATAAGAGCCTTCAGAAAGGTTGATGGTAAGAGAGTTCAACAGTTTTTTAATTTGACATTACAAGCCTCATGAAACTACAAGGTGCTCCAAAGAGTTTATTGCCAACATTTTTACCAATATATACTTTTTAGTTATCACTTGTTTACTGCACGAAATTATGTTAACAGGGCTGACATTTTAAGATGACCCCCTACTGATGAATGTAAAAAAGTGATAAGTGATTTATTTTGAATACCTTATCACTTTAAAAGGCATAAATATGATGGTAACAGGCTTAACGCACAACCTCCTTTTTTCTTTTTTACTAACATATGTTGTGAACTTTTTAAATAATATTTTAGACTATTGTCTACATTGACATATAGTAAAAGTTGGTCAGTAAAAGTTTTTTGCACTTATGTATTTGAGAGACACAGATGGCACTAATTATGTGAAAGAGCCCAAAGAATGATAAATCATTCAGTGCATCTCAAAAAAATAAATTAAAAAAAAAAAAACCCACAAAACCTTATGTAGAGGCCTAAAATCCTAGATAGAGAAGACTTTTAGATTGGCAACCATGTGTGTCAGTTCATCATCTACTGAAATTCTGATGTTACGCTCTTCTCAACCAGGGGGGCGAGGCCCACTAGGGGCCCTTAACAAACTTCCAAGGGGCCTCAAGATGACTTAACATGAATTAAAATAAGCTAAAACAACTAAATATTTCTTATTATTTGTTAATTTTTATAAAGAATATACAAGTAAGGGGGGCTTACAAATATTGTTGTAGACAATGGGCTTGAAGTCTGCAAGAAAATACGAAATAAGGTAATTCGAAATAAGGTAATGATAACTGTGATAACTGATGATGTGATCACGCATATGCAAAGCATTTATGAATAAAAATGTAATTTGTTTACTGATGTTCACACACATCCATCTAGTCTTGAAACAATTACAATATGTGTGACAGATTCCACTGTTTTATCAAACCCATATTTCACGAGTTCACCTGCCCATTCAGTCTTAATAGTTAATGGTAAACAAGCTTGCTGTCCTCGAAGGAGGTTCGAACCCGAGGCTCGGCTCAAGCTCCGAGCTAAACCCCCTATAACAGTACTGTAGAGAGGAAGAATAAGGGAAATAGAGGAGGAGATGGGGAGGAAGAGGGATGCCAAAAAAAATTGTCGCTGGGATAGTGCAGTGACTGCTGATTACATACACTCGTAATGATGATTGACAGGACTGAATGTTTAGGCTCCTCCCGAACCTACGTTTGGAACTTCATATAATCTAAATACCATGAATCGATAAGACAGGTAATAAGTCCATTAAAGTATAGTAATTTCAAGCACAATGTACAAAAACACAATCCATGTAAGTCAGCTGAGAAACAGCAAATAGTAAGCATATGGAGAATAAATTATACTTAGAACAAGGGAAATCTTGAAGATACACACATGCAAGATTTCACAAAGAACAAGAAGGTAACTAATTAAACATAACAAGGAACATCTGTAACCAATACCTGAAACCATCATACCATACAGCTCATGGGCTCAAACTAGAGAATCTTCTGAATTTACCCCAGGGCCGGCTCCAGAAGCCAATCTCTCGCCATAACAAGACCTGCCTCTAGGCCAAAGACAATCTGGGTGGTCACGAATGATGGATGCCTTTAAAAGAGTCTAGAATGTCTGGGCCACATGTTCTTTACTACTATGTTCAGCTTGATGTGAAATTTTCTTGTGGATTGATAGGAATCTAGGGTCATGGACAATCCAGCAAACAATGTGGTTGGAAACTTCACCCATTCAAAATTCATTGCCACTAAAAAGTCAGATGTCACTCAAAGTCAGAGTGCACAGGTCTGCTGGGAAACAATTGCATTTACCAGATTGCTACAATGAACCTAACAGGAAGAACTTGTCACTGGATTTGTTTTCAAAGTTCAAAGAGTTTTGTCTGAGGCACTTATTATTTGAGACTGATATCCTCGACTATATGATGTCATACAATGTACAGAACACAATCAAAGCAACAAAGTTGAGAAAGATATGTAGAATGTAAATACACAAAGATGCAATTATGCTTAAAAAAAGAAAAGGCTCACTGATGCAGTGATAACACATAAGGCAAACAGCATGAAGACTAAAGTAATAAAGCATAACAAGAAACAGGTGTGGCCAGTACCAGAAATAATGACAACATAAAACCAGTTTCAATTTAAGTGAGCATGCTATCGCTTACACATGCTTTTTTCCTACCTACCAAAAATATGTATATAATTAAAGCTGCAGGCAGCGATGAAAGGGCCCTTGCACCCAGGCTCACTTAGGAAAACAGTGAACTGTGGGTGGCATGCATGTAAGTGAGTAAATACAGGAGAATTATGACAAAGTCATTTCAAAATGCCACACTTTCTGATGCCAACAGGTGGCACTTTGACTGTAACTGAATTTTGCCATGGAGATGTCTTCAGGCCAGGACTATTATCAAACATGTGAAGTTTGGAACAGATCGGACATTGTATGCCTGAGTTACAACACCTTCCTGTTTTGTTGCGTTAATCGCAAACATTAGCACTTAGCCAAGTGTTGCATGTTTTAACATGTTTCTAGTATGTTTGGTACTTCGTGACATATTCAAATGTGTTTCTGGGAGTGAATTACAATGTAAAGCATGTCATTTCCTGTTACCCACAGGTGGCGCTATGACTGTAACTGAATATTGCCATGTAGATGTCTTCAGGCCAGGACTCTAATAAAACATGTGAAGTTTGAGGCAGATCAGACATTGTATGCCCGTGTTACAACAACTTCCTGTTTCCTGGAGAAACATCAACTTTTTTGTAGGGATTGGGCTGTTACATGTGTCTACTGAATTCTATACCTATACGTGAAACGTAGCGTGAAGGGCACTTAATTGAAATTTTGTAGGTGGCAATGCGATTCATTTCGGAGAAGAAGAAGAACTGACTGAGCAATTACAATAGGGTCCTCCTAGCATCTGTGCTCGGGCCCTAATTATAAATTAAAAAATCATATATTCAATTCAAGAACATAAAATCATACTTCAACATACTAGCTACTCTATTCTTAGTGTTTTCTAATGCCCGGTATACATTTTAGGTATGTACCAGACAAAGATGACCAATCGTAACGATTTCTGTGGTAATGGCTTAAACGGTGGTCGTACATTGAGAGAGGTTCAAAGACGGACATTGTCACGGTCTTGCAACCAAAGATTCTGACAGTGTCAGCAATTTAGCACGATCACCTCAGTGTTGCATGCTACGTCCTACTGACTATGAAATGGCGTATACTGATGAATGCGATGTGGCGCCAAAACTTAAAGGGGTGGTATAATGCCACTTTTACAAGATGTAAAATAAGTCTCTGATGTCCCCTGAGTGTGTATGTGAAGTTTTAGCTCAAAGTACCCCACAGATCATTTTTTATAGCATGTTAAATATGTCACTTTTTGAGGGTGAGCAAAAATGCTCAGTTTTTATGTGTCCCTTTAAATGCAAATGAGCTGCTGCTCTCAAGAAGAGGGCTCAAGAGCTCATGTTAGCAGCACCGATTACCTCACACAGTCTCACTGAAAATGTCAGAAACAGTTCAACCTTTTATGTTCAAACTGGAGTCGGACAATGATGGAGAGACTCAAGAAGAAGTTACAACATGTAGAATGCAACAGGTCATTTCTGAATGGTTGATGAATTTATGTAGCTGATGTGGAGTTAACTATCTTAAAGTCATTGATTAGCATATTCTGTCATAGTAATCTATAAATCGCTCGTGTGGGAACTGTTGTAAGATCCTACAGAGCCAGAGAATATATGCTGCACGAAGATATAACAGGTATAATTTAGTTTAATTACAGTTATAACTTGTCATGTTGTCATCTTGCTTTTATGACATGCTATTGCATTTGTGTTACATACTGTATTGCATGTTCCCAGGGTCAGGATTTATGTAAATTTTAGGGTTAGTAATGTCACTAACCCGGGAAAAAGCTGGTTGTAGTCCCTACCAGCCGTTTGTTGTTTAAAAAGCGTTTTCTTTAAAAGAAAATATCTCCCTTTGCTTTGAACTTTGAGCGTCGTAACTTTGCAGATGTTGTTTATGCTTAAACAGCAACATTCCACACTAACTAAAGTTAAAAAGGTGAAATCATAATCAACCACCCCTTTAAAACTACTTACCTCAAGCTCCATTTGCAAAATTGGCATGCCAAGTTGGCCTTTTCCTTAGCCATGACCGAGTCCATATTCTCCTCGTTCGCTTCCTCCTTTTTTCAGTGCACATAAAAACCACAATTGCCAAAGTGCAATTCATCTTTCTCTATTTGTTTACCACCAGCGCATGCTGGCAAAGTTTTATTCTTCTATACTAACTTGCGTCATAGCCGACGATTCTATAGGTGTCATCATCGTACAGTCTCCATACATGTCGTACCCAAGTTTATTAGATCTATGTCATACAGTGTGATTTGTAATAATCTTATAGCATTTCCAAAATCGCACAGTTTGTAGCAGGCATAAGTCTTGGTGTTAAAAAAAAAATCTTTGTTAAACTCAGAACCATGACTTACATAGTTACTTACATAGCACAGTTCTTTATCAAGATAAATTCACTTTCTTTAAAGCTGCTGTCTGTAACTTTTGAGAATGTACATAACCAGCCAGTGTTCAAAACTATCTCCTTACCTTAGCCCGATTCACAACAGTAAGCTTGTAATAATGTTTTATAACTCGGGTGGTACTGGTGGGTTTTCACGGGAAATTCGAGCATGTCGCCGTTTGTCTTTGAGTCATTACATCACGTCTTTATACATAAAGAACGAGTCCCATCTAGTAGGCTATACTGGCTATGTGAGGCAAATCATTTATAGCCTTTTCTCACAGCAACTGAAATAATTAAACTTATTATCATTTTGATGGCGGATTGTATGGTATGACAAATTAACGTTAGAGATTAGACTGTACAGAAATTGAAATCTACAGGTAATGCTAGCTAATACACACTAAATACACATAGTCACGCAATGTAGATGTTGTTAACATTTGAGAACAAAGTATAACAATAATAATAATTTGCACGGTTTGACATGATCCGAGCTAAGCGATCGTTAGATTTAATCACCATTAGCAGTGCGATTTATTGTAATACTTTTTTTCCTCAATTAGTCAGAACAAAAGTGGCAGACATGTTACTTACTTGTTCAGACAACATTCTCCACTGAAAATTCTTATTTTGGTCATATTTTCAAGACTACAATCTGTGATTCCGAAGTACAGTATCTACACCAATGTGGTGATTGACAGCAAACATTACATTCATGTTGCTGAGCAGACGTGCAGGCACAACCCACGTAAAGATAATAATTCCGCAAAAGTTTTGAAAACTGCAATTGCAGGTTTCAAACAGAGATGGCGACAAAGAGGCAAAATTACGGAATGCAGCTTCAAGAAAAGCATATAGTTTGAGAATTACATTTAGAGCATTGCTGTATAATCTAATAAAATTTAAACTTATATTTTTTCAGTGTCTGAATCTTTTTGCGTCTTTTTGCTGAAGGAGACTCTTGAGTGTCTCTCAAATCGATTTTAGAGATGCTTTTTATTTTCCAATGCATGTCTTAACACTTTTTTTCTTGCATTTTGCCATGAATGTTTAAAGAACTCAGCTTCATCGCTCCCTCTTTATGATATAGTGCTGAAAAAGCAATTGCCTCATGTCTGTGGAATGCACAAATGTACATATGGCTCCATCAACAATGCAAAGAAAATATGCCATAAAAATTACATCAACAGAAACACTGCATTTTCTGCATTGCATATAAATATACATATAAAAATATAGAACACATGTATACAGAACACATATAGGTGTTGTTTGGCTTATTTTAGTACTAGAAACAGTAGTGTCTCATGTCTACAAATGGCACATTTGCTTTAGAAAACTGTCTTGCGACTTTTATCTGTGTGTAACTCATTACTTCACTTAAAAATTGAAATTCTGTCATAATGTACATGCATTGATATAGCATTGGCTCTCACATGTCACATGACCAAGCTTAAATGTGTCTTTTTAAATGAAACAAAGAGCTATTTTCAGTCAATAACAACTTCAGTTTCTTGCTGTTCCTCACAAAACAAAAAAAAAACAACAACAAAAAAAAAAACTATCATTTGGTTTAAGAAGATTTGGAATGTGCCATATGGCCTACTTTATGGTGCCTGTTACGTTTTTTAAATGCTGTGGATTGGTGTAACATATGTTCAGTTCTCACATGCGTCTTGCATTATGCACTAGATGTGAAATTCATACCCAACCCAAACTGAATACATTCTGTGATAAAGGTCTTTTCACTTTTGCTCCATGCGAGGTGAGTCTTGCTCCTAAAACCAAGACAATATACAATAATGTTAGTATAATACTGGCACAATGCTGAAAGAACCATCTGTTCGTTTACATCTCGGCTCCCACACTTCACACAACAAATACATATCTAATTATTGTAAGACTTACAAAGTTATAGCAGCACACTTACAAATAACTAATTCTAGCACGTATTCACTATGTAACCCTATTTCAAGTTGATCAGATTTTCATTATGTAGAGGAATGGAATTTTATTTGTGAAGAATAACCGGCTGCTGAATTATTGTCAGAGTAATTGGGTGTCACACTTTTAACATCGTTCATGAACAAATAGTGGCAACTCATTCTGTGACTGTTATTTTCGTTTCTGCCCAAAAGCCCTATCTCACTGACATTTATGTGTGACCTGGATGCTAATAGACAGCAAAATTGTTTACCCAGGATGCAACTGGAAAATGTATTTGAGAAAGATGAATCCATTGATGTTTGTTTTATACCCAAAGAGTATGTAAACAGAAAATGTGGCATGTTATTAAGCAGGAGAACTTGGTTATTTCCTTTGCAACAACATCTCATAAACTATTCTGACAGACTAATAAACTATATGAAGCTGCTGTGGAGAAGAAAAAAAACACACACAAAAAAAAACACACAGGCTTTGAATCTTACAGCCATACAAAGGGGAAAACGCAAAAGAAAACATCAATCATGGGGATTATTATTTCAGTTGCCATGGAAACATCCCTCCAAACCCAATATCTCCATGTCTCTGCTGCTTATTATCATCTGGTTTGATTGTACATCATTGAAACTATAGTGATTACACTCTTAGGATGAAAAAATGCATGCTGTCATGGCAACATAGTACAATGTTCTTAATCATTTCACCTCCTCAATCTGAAATGTAATAGGCTGTCAGCCATAATGGCTTGTGAAGGATGCTTCTGTGAAATGGTTATCTTCTTAACTATCTTGCAAAATTATTCCTCCTGTCCTGAAGACAGCAAAGACACTACAGGGCAGCTTTTATATCTGCAGTACTGCTTTATATCTCCTGACTATTCATTTTATTGCTAATGGTTCTTTATGTCTCATGTGTTACAAACTCACTGCACAGGTTTGTATACGATCATGTTTCACTATACTAACCATATTTACTTACTTTTTTCCTGATTAATACATTTTACATAAATAAATTCCACAATAGCACATTTTAAAATATGCGTAAAATAATATAGCTACACTCACATCAAATAATAAAATACAAAATAAGTCCAATCCAAGATGACTTCCATATCAGCCAGCACATCATAAACAAAAATACAGAATGTACATTTAAGCAATAAGAAATGAGTAGCAGTGCTATAGTGAAAATAGTCAAATGTAAAGAGTGTTGCTAGGCATATAATAAAAATATTATTGAATTTAAGATTTAAAGGGTTAGTTCACCCAAACATGAAAATTCGGTCATTTATTACTTACCCTCATGTTGTTCCACACCCGTAAGACATTCGTTCATCTTTGGAACACAAATGAAGATCTTTTTAATGAAATCTGAGAGCTTTCTGTTCCTCCATTGACAGCCTATGCAACTACCACTTTCAAGCCCAGGAAGGTAGTAAAGGCATCGTTAAAGTAATCCGTGGCTGTGTTCAGATCACCCCCTATATCCCTATTAACTATTCCCTATTACTCCACTTTATAGTTCACTTGAAGGAGTGAATGAAAACAAGTGAGTGAATTCAGACACTGTGTGCCAGAAGGGCTGCTGCTTTTGCATAGTTTGTGCTTTCTGTTTAATAATCATTTGAAACTTAGCAAACGGGCTCCCGCACTAAGATGGAAAGATTTAGCTTGAACTCTGTCATGGAAAGTAGCATGTATAATCCTTAATTAAACAATTTATTAATCATTTAAAAATGAATTTATATCTGTATTATATTAGATATGTATACATAGATGCCTCATTCCACTGCTCCAGACACGTCGGTGCGCCGGCCATCTTGCAACGGTCAGGGTTTTGCCACTCACAGTATCAATGATGGCACAACATTGTGCAGCTTCTGGTTGTGAAACCGCCAATATTTAAATTCCTGAAGAAATGGGATAACCTTTCACAGGTGAGAATGTGTTGGTTTGTTCTTTTATATGTATTAACTCAATATTACATGTTTTTACTATTTACTATGTTTTATATACTTTTCATATTTTTACTTTTACTGTGGCAGCTGAGGCCTTCATCTTGTTGTATTGTTTAGTTTAGCGAAATCATTTTAAATATAAATTTCATATGTGTCTAACTACTGTTGCAAACACTGAAACCTGCTCTCGAATGTTCATGAACTGCTCTAATATGGCGGACGGCTTATATATAGCGGCTCATTGAAACTGCCGCTAATGAAGAATCTATGTATATATATTTATGGTTGAGCGTACAATTTTTGTGGTGCACGGTGGGATTGAATGAGTGCACTCAATAACGTCCACTATATGGTTTCAGACACCACTACAAATAGCTGTCCCCTCAGTAGTGCCCTAAATAATGGTATGGGGCAATTTCGGACAAAGCCCATGTAACTCCAGTGGTTTAACGCGTGTTCACACAACAATGTCTGCTCTCGCAACACGCATGTGTCGTGGTGCCCTTGTGAATGCATGGAGATTAATTACATTTTTTGGTTTCTTTATTGTTAACTCTTTACCCACCATTGACAGAATTTTCTTTTTCACTGTTATACAGTAGGGGGCACTATTACACATATTGTGAAAGAATAGAGAATCTTCAGATCAAAACAGGCAAAAAAGGAGCAGAAATAAGTGATAAAAGCATTGTGTAATGTGTCAATTTTTGGTTGATTTTTTTTTTTTTTATGAAACTAACCCACATTTAAGTGTTAATAAAAAAAGAATGCATGAAGCTTTCTTTTGATATATCTTAGCATGTTCAAAGTATTTTATAAAAAAAACATATAAAGTAGGCAGAAACCAATCTTTAACAAATGTCAACACATGCAAGGGGCTGCAGTCACATAGTTGCTGGTAACAGAACAAATAGACATTAATAGCCAGTGTGATGAATTGCAGCAGAGGTCTGCTGAGAACTGTTTTCTCATCAATAGGGCAGCCACATGCTCTCACTTTTATTGACCATCTAAACAAACACACAGGTTCATGTGATGCACTTTGTTTTTATTGAGAGAGGTTGATATATATTTATATTTCTCATAACAAAAAGAGGCAGTTCTACTTGTATAAATTGTCTAGCTTCAGGCTTACTGCAGACTGCAGTTGTATTGTGTAAATTGGAGAAGAGAAGAGAAGAGAAGAGAAGAGAAGAGAAGAGAAGAGAAGAGAAGAGAAGAGAAGAGAAGAAGACTGATATTCATTTTTTTCTGTTCATTCTGATGACCTAGTGCCTGTCGGCAAGAATGTCCCCATAAGTCAAGAGTTCTGCATGTTTTTAAAAGAAAAAATGAAATAAACAAAGAGCACCCCCACAAAACAGAGCATCCGAAGTAAATCATTACTAAGCCACAGAAACACTCAAATTACCATATCACCATTTCGGAGAGAAGTGTAAAAACAGAAATTCAAGACATTCACAAATTTTAATAAGTTCAGGAACTATATTTTACATTATTAACAGATCTAGTTAGACATGTTTCCCTCAGGATACACAACAGCTTTTGTGTTTACTTTGTGACATGCATTTGAAATGAGATCAGTTAACAATAACATCTCTCTCTAAACCAGTTTCTACTGTAACATTACAGACTAATGAACTAGTGATGGTGCATTAGTGGTATTATGCCAGTAGGTGGCAACATGTGACTCTCATTATGGGTCACTGAGTGTGACAACGTTTTCAAAACTATCCGTTCACACCGATCCGCGCAAACAACTAAAAACGCTGTATTACGCATGCTACACAAGTAGTTGGCGATTTCACTTTATAAATTAAGACTACACGTCTACGCACATACGCATTCTTTTACAGAGCACTCGCCTCGCACATGCCTATCCGCCTTATTTTACAGTTTACTGCACTTTGATATTCTTCTCGTTATTTCCGTATAGCGGCTAAAAAATATGGAGTTTCGCACATTCACAGAAAACACCTTATTTCTGCATTGAAAAATAAGGTGGATAGACTAAACACGTAATAAGCATTTGCAAGACATCACCGTTTTCACAGATTCGCGTTTTTGCAGTTTACACGGCGATTGTAACTGTATTGTTTTAAAAAACTTCCACTTTGAAACCCATTTTTGAAAGTTTGCGTTTTCAGGCCACCAAAACGCTGTTGTTGTGTACATGAACGGCCAAAACGCATAAAAAGTTTTCCGTTTTTAGTTGAAAATGGTGTCATGTTAATTCTTTCTGCATCCAAAATCGCATATTTCCGTCAAACTGCTTTTGTCACATACTGTTTATCGCCTGCTATATAGTAGGGAAGCATGCGATTTTGGATGCAGCCTCGAACTAATCAGTGACCTAAACACAAGCATTTGTTGTTATTGTCTTCAGCACTATTCAGATAGGATTCGTTTTGCAAACAATGTTCATTTTTGGACTGGACTAGCTATTAGCTATTGAGGTGGATATGTGAATACATGCATCATGTAATATATTTATGGGTAATAAAACGGAATCAAAGTACTGAATTAGGTAGGCGATGAAACAAACAAAAATTGAAATAAGACTTGTAAGTGTAAATAAATAAAATTATGTTTATAAATAAGGAAATAATTAATTAATGATTAGATAAGGAGTTCTGGTCCTTATCAAACACCCCTGAACAAGCTAATCAAGGTCTTCAGGATTACTAAGCGTGTTTGATCAAGGTTGGAGCTAAACTGCAGGAAAGCGAACCCTGTGGGCCAGAGTTGAGAACCCCTGGTTAGATCCTTACCTTACATTGCTATTATTGCTGCCATTTTGAGCTGCTTTTTCATCGAATGGCATAAAGGTCTATAATGAATGTGGAGCAGGCAGTTGGAGAATCTGTGTGCCAAAATGAGGTACTGAACTTATAGTAGTTGACAAAGGTCAAAATAAATTAACAGAAGCGAGGTGGAAGAAAATCATACCGCAATCAGACATTCCAACAGGGACTGGATTAGCACCGGAAAAACGGTAGGTATTTTGCTCCATAATTTTTATCAAGGTTATTGGAGGGGGGAAAAAGATTAAAAAATATACCACACTCAAACTGCTGTGACAATCTCAGTTGGTGGCCTCTTTCGTGTTATTTTTTAATGTGTGTTGATTTTGATATTTTCAGCACATAACAACATTTAATTCAAAACATTTTCATTTTCAGCATTTTCAATCTGCCAGTAATATTGGCTGTATTAAAAAGAAAACAAATGACAGGAAGGAAATCAGAATGGTGACTTCATGTGAATATAATATGTTTAAAGAGGAAAAGGAACATCAGCAGTAATCAATAGCACATGAATGAAGCTTCTCCATAATCCAAATGGCAATCATCCACATTCCTCTTCAAAACTCGACCACAAAATTGGATTTGAGAAATTCACGAATGGTCGGTTCATTACTTCAACAGGATTTATTTTGGCAATGTATTTTTCTTTTTAATTGATTTCTGTCTTGATGGTATGCTGTGTATAACCATGAAATGGCTTTTTTCTCTATTTAAATTCTTCCGGTAAACATCAATGAGTTATTTTCAACTTTCTGAGCTCTTGAAAATGCTACAGGACATGTTTATAATTTCTCTGCACTCCTGCATGTTTTGCAGTTAAAGGGACGTGGCCTTGATAGTATCTGTCATATTTTTGGCTACTTAATGCTGTTCTCAATTTAGACCAAAATTGGCAACTTCCACAACCATCTACATCCAAAAAGGGCCAGATCTACAATTTAGATATAATGCAACAGTTTTGTGCTTTGAGAAGCCTTATTGATTGTGGTTTAACATGCAGGAATAATGTTTATGAAACACTCACAGTAGCTTATAAATGTTATTCCAGCGTACCCTACTGTTATCTTTTAGCCTTATTCTGGATCATCCGCAGCATTAAAAGACGAAAAAAGAGAAGCTAGGATGAACTGTGAAACTCATCCTCCTCTCAATCTATTCCATCTGTCAGTACCAATGAATTGGTTTGAATTTTCATGTTGGCAGCAGTCATGTCATTACAGAGAGCTCTGAATTGTTGAACACCCTGGGCGAAATTTCATGGCTGTTAAAACTAGTCTGTGTATTAACCCTCATTTACTGAAGTCACCACTTTCAACTTACACATCTCACTACAGTAAATCTTCAAAGAATTAAGAGTGATATTCCAACGCTGAGTGATTGTTTCTTTGATTCAGAGAGAAGGAGAACAATAAAAAGAGAAGGAGCGGAATGGATCTGTGCATCTAGACGACCTGTTGTCGACAGGCTAATTTCGGTTTCTCATTCTTTCTCTTTTTTTTTCTCGTTCTTTCCTCTCAGACAACACATTTAGGTAAAAAAATTGAGATAGATGTTTCCTGTGCGGGGTGTCGGTTCACTTGAACCCAAGACGGGAATGTTATTTGAACGATCCACCTTCATCAGTGCATATATATTGTTTGCTGAGTCTTGGGCTCCTCAGTTTGTTGTGTCGTGTTTTTTGGAGAGGAACGGCTGTAATGCAGTCCTTGTCCCTGAAATAGGATACACTGGCTGTACGTGTCAGAGATTTCACATTCACGAATCGGTTTGTTCTTTGATCAATGACGCTAACCTCCCTGTGCAGCCTCCAGGTGTGTTCAAATGAGGTGCATTCCACCCCGGTTCTCTGAATAAAAAAGCAATCCTCCCTGTCACTCTTTTTCATTAGAGTGCATTGTGGCACTAAAAGAGAATATTCTGAGTCTGGTGGAAGATGTAAGGAATAAAGATGACTACATTGCAAAGAGTTGATGTTTTATTAATACAGCCCTCTCAATATGATAAAAATTCAGCTTTTTTTCTCTCAAAAAGGAAGGGCCATGTGAAGCTAGAATTTGCATTGATAAATAATTAATTGCATTTAGAGGTAATGAGGATGCATGCTCACTCCTGCTTTTCCTCTTCCTGTACTGTGACTCCTCATTCAAAGGGTTAAACCACCAGCACATTGAACCTGCACATGCTACTGCCAATCATTGTGCAGATTAGCTCTTTAAGCCCATACAAACACAGCTTAACATTAATGTTGTGAAAGCAGTTTTTAGCAACATCTGTTGGCGATGCCAATGATGAAGGATGCAACTGCAATGTCTGTAAAGCTGTTTAATACAGCAACGTTTTGAAATGCATCATATAGGACATGGTATAATGCCATGTTATTGTTTCATAAGTACAAGCATTCTCTTTGCACCTCTCCAATAAAAAAGATACTTAACAAGTTTTAGAAAAATAGTAATTTTATTTTTTATCATATTTTTTGTATTCTTATAATATTATTCTTTATAAAACGGTTACTTCCTGTCCTTGATTCTGATTGGTCAACAGCATAAAACACGACTATGACCGCTTCACCCAACGGTTCTGTGCATCACTACACAACACCCTTAGCAACCACTCTAAGCAACGTAAACTGTATGTTCTCAATTGATATTGTTCATTGAACCTTACTGTATTATGTAGAAGAGTATTGTGAGAAAAAGATAGAGTGAGCGAGTTTATTACCTGCATTGCACTGTTTAAATGTCCGAAGTATTATCTTGTCCTTTTAACAGTTAAGGGGTTTTCCCGTAACTGACAGTGCTAGTCAAAGCATTTGTCAGTTGTGTCTTGTTCACAACAATTCAGTCTTTTCAATGTAAAAGTCTTCACTACTGACTGACACACTCATAAAGACAGTCTTTGCCGCTATCTAATGGCGTAATAATGTAACTTCTGTTGCTGTTCACAGTCAGGGACTATTTTTTCCGGCAGAAGGAAGGCCTTAGTGAAAGTTTACTTCACGAAAGTTGCATTGATACATATTTTTGGCTTTAATATTTGTATTATGTGGTAACCGTTTTATAAAAGCAATAAGGTACTCCAGGCTAGTGCTGTATCGTGAATAAGTCACGGCCGAAGGGCGTTGTTAGGCACGAAGCTTCCCTTCAGCCGTGACTTATTCATGATACAGCACAGCCTCGAGTACCTTATTGCTTACATATATCTCAACTGTATCATTGTTCTCTACAATAAAGGAAGCTATGACAAGATCATGTTTTATTAAAAAATGTTTAAATAAATTGCAATTAAATTGTATTTTATTATATTTAAAGTGTCCCTATTATGTTTTTTCGAATATTACCTTTCATACAGTGTGTCTGTGAAAGTCAAAAGTGATAAATAAAGTTATTGTCAGTGCTGGGTAGTAACTGTATATGTAATCTGGATATTAATACAAATATTAGGTATACTTAAAATTAGATTATATTACATTTTAAAATACTCATAATCAGACTACAGTTACTTTTCTTTTGATTTCATGAATGGAATATCTAATATATTTTCTTCCTCTTTGTATTTTTGTATTAATATGGTACAACATTATCCTATTCAAATCAATGTGATAAACGATTTAGGTTAAAAGTAATCTAAAAAGTAATCAAAAAGTAGTCAGAATACATTACATAAAATGAGTAATCTAGATTACATTACTAACTACAATTTTTGTCATGTAATATAGTATCAGTAACTGACTACAATTTCTAAGTAATCTACCCAGCACTGGTTATTGTCTCCCAAAAGAAAGAATCGACTGCATATGTAACGCGGTAATACATTTGCATAATACCCGCCTATGGCCTGCATTGGCTGACCGCGAACAACGTCTACTTTGACCCACCCTGGTTCTTGTTGTGTACATGTCGCAAAGACGCTGTTTTCTTCTCTGCAAAAGCAAATTCTCTTTGTAAACACTTCCAAAGGATGGGATGTAAAGCAGTACAACCTTTTGACGAATGCTTTCTTAAATCTCTGAGGTCTAAATGGGATTTACAAAGCGCTTTTCTATTAAAGATAAGACATTTGGGCCAACGTGTTTCTCAGAATCGCAACCTGTATATTTCCAGACTTTTTTGTTTTCATTTTGATGATTACAGCTTGCTGCTCATCAAAATAAAAAAATCAGTATCTCATATTATTAGAATATTTAATTTCAGGTTCTATTAAATTACCATTCTCAGGGTATAAATATTGGGTTTAGGTCAGTAATCCCAACAGCAGTCATGGGGAAGTCTGCTGACTTGTCCAGAAGACGATCATCAAGACCCTCTACAATGAGGGTAAGCCACAGAGGGTCATTGCTGAAAGAGCTGGCTGTTCGCGGAGTGCTGTGCCAAAGCATATTCATGGAAAGTTGACTGGAAGGAAAAAGTGTGGTAGGAAAAGGTGTACAAGTGAAAGGAATGACCGCAGGCTTGAGAAGATTGTCAGGCAAAGCTGATTTTAGAACTTAGGAGAGCTGCAAAAGGAGTGGACTGAAGCTGGAGTCAGTGCATCAAGAGCCACCGCACACAGACGTCTTCAGGAAATGGGCTACAACTGTCACATTCCACGTACCAAGCCACTTCTGAACCAAAGACAACGTCAGAAGCGTCTTACCTAGGCTAAGGAGAAAAAAAACTGGACTGTTGCTCAGTGGTCCAAAGTCCTCTTTTCAGATGAAAGTAAATTTTGCATTTCATTTGGAAATCAAGGTCCCAGAGTCTGGAGGAAAAGTTGAGAGCACAGAAACCATGTTGCTTGAGGTCCAGTGTGAAGTTTCCACAGTCAGTGATGATTTGGGCTGCCATGTCATCTGCTGGTGTTGGTCCACTATGTTTTCTGAAGTCCACAGTCAACACAGCCATCTACCAGGACATTTTAGAGCACTTCATGCTTCCTTCTGCTGACAAGCTTTATGGAGATGCTGATTTCATTTTCCAGCAGGATTTGGCACCTGCCCACACTGCCAAATGTACCAAAAGCTGGTTCAATGACCATGGTGTTACTGTGCTTGATTGGCCAGCAAACTCACCTGACCTGAACCCCATAGAGAACCTATGGGGCATTGTCAAGAGGAAGATGAGAGACACCAGACCCAACAATGCAGATGACCTGAAGGCCGCTATCAAAGCAACCTGGGCTTCCATTACACCTGAGCAGTGCCACAGGCTGATTGCCTCCATGCCACGCCGCATTGATGCAGTAATTCATGCAAAAGGAGGCCCAACCAAGTATTGAGTGCAAAGAAATGAACATACTTTTCAGAAGCCTGACATTTCTGTTTAAAATATCATTTTTTTTATTGATCTTGTGAAGTATTCTAATTTGTTGAGATAGTGAATTGGTGGGTTTTTGTTAAATGTGAGCCAAAATCATCACAATTAAAAGAACCAAAGACTTAAAGTACTTCAGTCGGTGTGCATTGAATTTATTTAATACACTACGAGTTCCACAATTTGAGTTGAATTACTGAAATAAATTAACTTTTCCACAACATTTTAATTTATTGAGATACACCTGTATATAGTATATGAATGAATGAGTACATACATAATTTTCATTGCACCTTAAATATTTATAGTTTTGTCAAAATTGTTTTATTTGTTATTTTTTATTGTCATCCAAGAAATGAGTCTTTTCCGACTGAGTTGACAATTTAAAAACAGCACTTTTTTCTTTAAGAGTTATAACCCAGTTTTTACAAAGAGTCAAAGTACTAAAGTTCTAGCACAGGAGGAGAGGAAATATACTGTCGAAACACATCCTAAACGTCCTGCAGACCATTATGAAATATCTGAGGTCTGTATTTATGTTGAAAGGCCTTCATAGTTTTTCCAAGTACCTTGTACCTTTCCAATCAGAGAGTTGTAATCCTAATTCTTTCTCTTTTTAAAACAGAGAGAAAGAAAAACTGTGTGGTTTCACATTCCTCCAGGATTTTTAATAGCACAGTGCACTGCCAAAGCCAAAATTGGTGCTTTACTTACATGCCATTGGGTTCAACTCAAATGATGTCCAAAGGCTGTCCTATATACCTCACTGTATCCTGCAATTACCAAAGATTAATATATGACTTCATTTTCCTCTTTTCTTTCTCAGTAATTCTGGGACCAGAGCCAGCAGCACAGTTTCCTTTTGACTCAAAGACATCATTCAGTCTCTGTTTACACTTGTTTTATAAGGGAAAAAAACCTTCTCAAAGCAACCATCTCTCTCTGCATTTTTTCCTGCTCTCTAACATAATTAATAGAAAATTGCCTCTATCTATCATTTGAATGTAATCACATTTGTGAAGGAATTTTTATGAAGATAAATACAGAAATAATTCACAGTTGATCTCAAGGTCATTCAAAATGACTTGGAGGAAACTTTGTAGGCAGGTGAAATTGTCCTAAATTCGCTGTTGTGCTTTGAGGGCTTTGTCTCATGGTCATTTTCAGTAGCCACACGTATGATATTATTACAGTAGACAGAAACATTATGGCCATGGAGACCTGTAATTGTATACGGCAGGGTGTGTTTGTAACACAAGCTTACTTTGCATTAGCCGGAATAAAAGCAGACAGCTAAAGGTGACTTGTTTGCAACCAGTGAAACTGTCACTGATTACTGAATCCAGTACATTTTTAGACAATAATTGGGTGAATGTGAAAAAAAAAAAAATATATATATATATATATATATTTTTTATCCTATATCAATAACATCTATATATATATATATATATATATATATAGATAGATAGATAGATAGATAGATAGATAGATAGATAGATAGATAGATATATAGATAGATATATAGATAGAGAGAGAGAAAGGGAGAGAGAGAGAGAACATTGACAATATCCAAATGTGCAAGACAAAGTGATGCCAGCATCTACATTATCAAAGGTATTACATTATGTAGCCTTCATTTACAAACACTTGTTATTAGCGACACCGGTGGCCGTTATGTGAACTGCAGACAGCAACTTATTTCTCCAAGTGCTCGCTCTCGAGCACATGTAACGTACAATTAGACTGAACGTGATTCAAGGCCACGATATACTGACGGCGAAGTTCTTTTTCATTCTTTGCTTAGAAGTAAAAGGAAGTTGGAAATACCTCTGTAGCAATATACTGCTAACGAACATCCAGAGGCCATATGGAGTGGTTTGTAGAATATGCAGCGTGCTTTCTATATAAACACCACAACAAAAGTGACAGCGATGAGAAAACAGCAGGTAAGAAAGCATCTGATCGCGATGTGGATATATTTGGATAAGCGCTGCAATTTATCGGCATCATGAGCTAATTAAAATTGCACTGTTATGATAGTTTGATTATAAATTTGAGACTATAAACTATATAGACCTGGCTATGTGAGACTATAATTTGAATGAATCCCTTTTCTGTGATTGTGAATGACACATTGACATTACAGTACAGAATAGCTCTTTTGGAATTATGAACATTAAAGCATATGTTTAATGTGTCATTGAACGGACTGAGGCTCTCAGGTGCGCGCGTAAACGTCACATCCTTTTGATTTGACCGGCAAAAACATTTAGTGTCCTTCCCATAAAAATCAGTCTACAGGCTTATATAGACAGACTAGGAAATTGGGGAAGGTCTCGGTTTTTTAAGTTTCATTACAAGCTGTTCACACATTGGCAATAAAAAGCGAATAATACATGAACAATCAGTTTTTATCTAAATAGGCCTACCGTAATTGCTACAATTATTTTTTTCTACTGTAAAACCATAATAAATGGATACTGGGATCTCCTTCCATTTTTTAAACTGCACATTGAATTTTTTTTAATTTATATTTTTAGGGTTGTCATAGTTAACTGAAAACTGCTATGTAGCCATATCTGTTGTGAAAAACAGTATACAAATAAATTTGAATTGAACTGAAAATATGTATCTTAGTGGATAGTGTAGGTAGGAAAAAGACAAACTTCATACAAGTATTTTCAGCATTTTCCAGAAATAATTTTATTAATAATTTTGCATGGGCTTCAGTACAATAATATAAAATATTAAAAACAATTATTTAATTGTGCAAACAACATGTTGTCTTTATGATATTCTGCTGTTTCTCACACAGTATGGGTTTTATACTTGAAAAATTTAAAGCTTTTTTTTTTATTTTTTTATTTTTACGAAGTTGGACCCTTCCCCAGATGGTCTGAAACCCCCTGGAGCAAAACGCTATAGAGAATATTGTTACAATGGTAATTCCCTTGAAATGACTGTTTGTACTTCAAAACTAATTGTGTGGCATAAGACATCAATCTGCAGATTTACAGGTTTCATTAAGGTTTTATTTCACCAATAGTTCATCAACATAAGAAAAACCACCCAAAGACTCATTCTGATCAAACATCTAAAGACAAAAAACTGGAATTTTGTGTCACTGTTTCGTTTAAGGTAAAATTAGCTTCACAGGACAAGAAAAAAATGCCCTCTGTATCTTAATTCATAATGCATGCTCAGCTTAAAATGAGTAGAATGTATAGTTAAGCAGTTTCTGAATGAGGAGACTGAAAGGTCATGTGCATATGTCACTGATTCATTTCAAAATGTCTAGTTTTATTTGCCAACTCCTATTAACTGATCATTTAGGGCATAATCTAGAATGATGAAGCACAAATTAATAAATAAGACTGGTGCATTTCTTTGTTATGATAAGCCAATCTAATTTTTTATTATTCTTGAGCTCTCTCTTTACTGATTGCACAGAACCAAAAGCAGTTTTATTTAACAGCACATGGTTAGTGTTCTCAGACTATGACTCAGTCTTCTGTTTGTTGTTCAGTAAAACATTAATGGATTCAGACTGTGATTCCAACTAAAGAATAGTTTTACCATTACAATAAAAAAATTCAGAGCCAGCATTCAGACAGCTGTTATTGTGTGCTGTCAAAGGTCTCATTTTCACTCTCTTCTCTCTTAAATTCTCTCTAGCTCTGTCTCTCTCTACCACTCTCAATAAAACTACTGCACACTGATGTACGGGTACATGCATATATCATCTCAGTGTTTGAATAGGCTTAGTCAGAAATGGAAATGAGTGAGTCAGCATTGTGCAAGAAGCTGTTTTTGAATATCGGTGAGGAGCGATATAAAGAACATTAGCATGTTGACGGAACATTGCATCTTGTCTGAATGGACTATCTTTTGGAAGCAGAGAAGGACAAACTGAAATGCGGCTAGTGTTATTGCTGCTGTAGAGTATATTTTGAGCTCTGTAATTTTTTCAAAAAAATTAATATACATGTGTTATGATGTATGGAAGTATCTATAAAAAGACTATAGCTGTCAGACTATAAAGCAGACTCAGAAGTGCATGCTCTGGTTAAGCTTCAGGACCTACATTTTATTAATTATATCTTGATTATTAAAAATTGCAAGAAAAGAGCAGGATGTCTTTCAGACTGGTAGCTAACATGATATAAGGAGCTAAAGTTTGCCATTGTTCGCTGGGGGATTGAGAGTTATCCCAGTGAAATTAATTTTGATATTTTTTAACCATCTTTGGAATTTTTGATCATATTTATTTCTACAATTTTATCAAGTGAGATGGAATGATTTACAGTGAGACAAACCAACAAAAACCACAAAGCAGGAGCCATAAAAAAAAGTCCACAAAATTGTCATTTCCTGTAGGATGTCATAAACAAACTGGATTTTTTGAAGGAACAGGGTTTTTACAGAAAGTAATGAAATTATTTAAAATGCAAAATTACTGATTTATTGTAAAATATAAAAACAAATAATATATTTTGAAATGTAATTTATTCCTGTGAAGGCAGAGCTGAATTTTCAGCATCATTACTCCAGTCTTCAGTGTCACATGATCCTTCAGAAATCATTCTAATTTGCTGATTTGCTGCTCAAGAAACATTTTTGTTTCTTTTTATTATCAATGTTGAAAAGAGTTGTGCTGCAACTCCTTTAAAACATTCTTACAGACCCCAAACTTTTGAACAGTAGTGTATTTTTTTTTTTTTTTTTTAAATGTTAGGAGGAAAATGTGCAGCCAATAGGCAATTTTTGTTAAAGAAAAATGTACTATTGGCACAGATCTAGAAAGTGATAGTGGATCAGCATAGCCTAAAGGAAGTTTGCACATGCTTGCAAGGAACAGAAACCTAAACATAAAAATAAACAGTATATAGTTCTATATAGCTCAATACGCCTGCTTTCTGTCTGTCTGTAAGGTACTTAGCTCTTGATGTATTGTGAAGTGCAGGTGCTGCTGTGCATCTTACATGTAAGTGCAGAATGGATCCATTAACATATTCTAGCAATCGGATGATGCATTTATGGTGTAAAAACAACAATCACACAATTTTTGTAATTTACTAGAATCCATAAATGTTTGGGTATATAATATACAGTATATTGGAATATACAGTATATACAGCACTCGAACTGCATGGACTCCACAAGTTTTATGTAAAACCTGATGATCATGTTCTCCAGTGTGATTTGAGAACGACCCCAAGAGCATCTTGTGCTTCACTGGACTCAAGATCATCTGACCTTTTGAGTTCACATCAGTTGACGTCAGTGTCACAAATTTGCTTAAATTTGCTTAGTGACCTAGAAATAAGAATCTTTTTTCATTTGACGTCATAGCTTTTCTTTGTTTTACGTTTTCACTTTCTGTTTATTTCTAGGTTCTATGTGATCTCAAGCTATTGGGCCTTGCTGTATATCATTTCTGTAAGTCCATGATCATGGTGATAGAGTTATATCTTATCACTCAACAGCACTCATTTCAGTGAAATTATGAGATAATGCCAAATGACCTATATTGTGTTGCTGCTAGTTTGTACCACATTCATTTAGTTCACATCCATCCTCCTAAAGCTCCAGGGAATAAAAGCTACAGCCTCTCCTTATTAGAAGTGCTGTGTATATGGCATCTGTACTGGAATCTGCTTTAAAAAATGAAGTTGGGAGAGTGCTGAGCTGACGGCACTGCGAATCTGTAAACACCAATGTAAATCAATTACAATGGCAAAAACACAGTCCCATGTATAATTTGATCTGATTATGCTGTTGACAGCAGCGGCGTAATGATTGCTTCCACACAACAGAAGCAAGGCACGTTGCAGGCTGTGAGATGGGAATGTATTGTATTATCAGGCCAGAAAATCTTTGATTTGATTTGTCAAGTTGTTAGGGCACCACTAGAAATTCAATTTGATATTAATTAAAGGGAAATGGAGAAAGGGGAAAAATGAATGTGGTAATAGCCTGTGACGACTTCAGAAAAAGAGTTCAGGTGCGTGTGCTTTTTATGTTCGAAATCAATATTAGTGCGCTCGTTTTGATGAGAAGAAACAGTGTGATTTGATCAGTGTAGACCTCAATCTCTTCAGCTCTTTATTGCTTCTGGAGTGATTGCACTCCCACTCCACCTGGGCTCACTCTGGCCATGCATCTGATATCCTCTGTTCGGAATGTTATAGAGCAAACAATGTAAGATGAGTTTTTTGGATTTCAATTTTTACCTCTTTTTTCAGTGTGTGTCTCTGATGGAGGGGGTGGGGTGGAGCTGCTACGCGGAACGCTTGTATAATAAAAAATGAGTAAAGATCGGAACGGCTACATTTTGATAAAGGAATGATTTACTGGGATGCTTTGTGCTGCGTTCAGACCAGCTGTCGTGAAATAACACATTTCACTGATCAACACTGAGTTTATTATATAAAACCTTTTTAATCTATTGTCAATTTAATCTTGTGTTGGTGCAGCTCAAACCTAAAAAAAGAGTATAAACAACAAGGTAATTTTTCTCTCAAAAAAACTTTTTTTTTTCTACAATCATATGACCAGTCGAATTTTATTTGCTTACTCTGAATAGTGTATATATAACAATAGCATCGATAACTGAAGATGTTAAAGGTCGGGTAAGCGATATTTCAAAAACGCTGTTGCACATTGTTAATATTTAAAATAAACCCAAACAAACACACCCCTCTCTTCATTGCTCTGCCAAAACGCACCCTCCAATCCTAACCACCCTGCTCCGAGTCGGTCTCGAACCCCGCTCGCAGAGTGCACTAACAATGACGCTAAACAACACATTCTCTAGCGGTCGTCTTGAGATAGGTTTACCTACACATCTCTCACTAGCTGGCCTCTGTTACACACGGAGTGTGAGAGTGGATGGCTGTGTATCAGCTGACGCACAAAAAAATAACGCTTTACGAAAAATATAGCGCAGATGATGAGCGAACGACAAGGAAGCACAAAAAATAAATGTACAGTACACAAGAGTAAATACAAACGTGTTTGTTGTTAGTTGCCAACAGCACAGCAGCTTCAGACAATCAATGACACTCAAACCCAGTTTTACTCACATGTGAAGCGAAATCAAAGCTGCCTCCGCGTCTGTTTTCAGGCCTTCCTTCTTGGCTCTCTCCAGCACTGGAAAGCTTTCTAATATTAACGTGGGTCCTAAATAGTGTTGTCAAAAGTATACCAAGTCGGTACTGAAATTTTGAAAGTGTGACGATACCAGCATTTTTGTAGTACCGGGAGTACCGCAGTACCGGGTACATTCGGTACCCCCTGATAGGGCTGTGGCAGTATTTACGTGAATATGACACCAGTGAAGCACAAAGCCTTTGTTTACAAAAGAAATAATAGGTTAGCAATTTAATGTGACATCACAGTCACGGAAACATAAGGATTCAGGCTGAATGAGAGAGGTAAGTGAGTCCATAAATTTAAACTTTGTATTCCGTTTTGCGAGTCGCGATCTGGTCACCCGATTATCAGATTTTTTTAAAACAATATTCCATTAGTTATTCCACTGGACATGGAATCTCCTGTTTCTTTTCCCAAATCTTCACTCACGCAGGGGATTATAAACGTTTCTTCCTTTGGTTCGCTTTTAATTAGGCCTATTATATTTGCATTCTTTGCTGTGGTAAAGTAAAAAAAAAAAAAACACAGGAGGACAGAAACCTTTTTGCTTGCACGTCAATTTCTATTTAACAGTTTGTGCTTGTTATTAGACATTATAAGGCGCGTCAAGTTTATGCGTTTCACACACGCAATTTTAGTTTCGTTTTCTCTGGTAGCGCAAACATAGCCTGAATGTCTAAAAAGATAAAACTCACTCTTCAGACCTTTTAAAACAGGTGTCAGTTGCTTAACATCAGGAGATAACATGAAGATATTAAAGAGATGGTCTCTTTCCTGCTCATGTCCCACATCCCTCTCGAAGTGCAGAGCGGTAGGCTATATGACGTATCTGTGTGGAAATATAAAACAAATGTTTTTTAAATAATATTTAACTTTATTATTATTTAGGTTATCATTATTTATTGATATATATTTCATAGTTTTACAGGCTGTAATGTGTTGTTTCACTGACCGAAGTGCTTAAACACGCACGTCTGTTACAGAATGGATGTTTGAACATTTGTTTATTTTTTTATATTTCAAAATGTATTTAACTGAGGTATATTATACACACACACAAAAAAACACACTTCAAATGTTTATATGTATTATTTACTTATGATTACCATCATAAATAATCAACTAATTTAATGTACATTTTTTTTTTTTTTTTTAAATATTTAAATAAAATAGTAAACAGTTCCAACAGATTTTCCTGTGGTACCAAAATTGGTACTGAGAACCGTAAAATTTGAATGGTATTGGTACCGACTACTGGAATTTTGATACCGTGACAACACTAGTCCTAAAGATCTTGCCCAGTCATAACCCATCATTCCAGTGATATTCTTCTGAGCTTTTCTCTTTGGTATTGTGTCTCTCATCTCTCTTTCTGCAGTCTTTTATGAAATCTCCCTCTTGCACGTTCTCTCTCCTCGACCGTCATACGTCTCCTAATGCTGATTGGCTACATGTTTGTTGTTGTTTGCTGGTGTGTCAGTCCGACTAACTTCCAAACAGCGTTTTTGAAATATCGCTTACCACACATTTAACTGGTTTTGCTTTGGTGTCATGATATACACGCACCACTAGACATCAGTATAAGTTCAGGTTAATGCCATATTGGTCCGTGCAATTTGAACAAATAACACTGAGCTTACATTTAAAGTCGGCATTAAAAGGAAGTTTGATAGTCTTTTCTTTCCTTATTTTGATATATATCCGAGCGAAATGGCTTCTTGTCCATCTGGAATTGATTGGACGGTTGACGGTATTGCTGTGATCTCATATGAGTGACAGGTTGCCCTGCCCTCGGGCTAGTAAACGCGTCATCAGAGAAGAGGAAGGAAGTCATTTTAATTAAAAATTATGAGGGCACATGAATTTTGAAAAAATAATGATGTGCTCAGATAAATAATTTATCATAAATGCTGAACTGTTCCATAAAAAATAAAAATAGTTGACTTTAAGCATACTTTCTAAGAAAAATATGGGCTGAATTTCCAAATAGCACACTAGCATACAGCTATTCCTGACATGGCAAAAATAGTAAGAGTAGTATGCTAGAATGCTATTACAAATTTAGCCATGGTCTTGAGGCTTCCAAACCCAGACATGCCTATATCTGAAACATCTTTTCAACAGATGGACATCTAATTATGTGTTCTTTCAACTTCTTTCAAATTTTCAGACTAAGAAGGAACATTGTTGGGCACACAGTAGTTTAACCAAACAACATAAACATTCCCTGAATGGATTTGTTTTCATGAACTTTATGACCTAGATTTTGCCAAATCTTATTTCTATCTCAAATATTTATCTTCACTCAGTGAAACCAGCTTGTTGTATTCATTGAAAACTACATTCTTACATATCACTCAGTTTTCAAAAGCTTTATGTTATTGTTACTGAGATAGCATTGGCATTTATAGACTGAGAGAGTGGAGAACAAGCAAACAGTATAATTTTTGATAAATGAGGAAATGTCATACATAACCATTTTTAATGATCATTATTTACAAGCGAACAGAGAGCCAAGACTAAATCCAAACTGTGATGAATTGCTGATCAATACACTGATGACAAGCCACCAGAGCCTCGGACCGTAATGCGAGATTGTGTCTCTGCTGAATATGTTCAATCAAGCTGTTGTCTCACAGTAAATGTTACTATACAATGCATGTTATTTGACTTGGCACAGCTAGCTCAGTGTGGCATGTGGTTTGCAAAACACAAGGAGGGTTTTATAAGGGGCAGCTGTGATTACATTCCTCTCCTCCATTCCTTCTCATTATGAATGTGAAACAGAATACAGCCCAAGCATAACTTACAGCACTTACAGGAGGTGTGAAACTCCACTAAGGTACAAACCACACCAAATAAAATATACATAATGCCGGTGGAGTTTCTTAGTCTGGCTCTCCTGTGTCCAAAGGACTTGTGCTGACTTCTCAAAATGAAAGGAGAGTCTGTTACAGTGAAGCCATGTAAATAAACATGAACATTTCATAACATTGACTTTTTCAAGAGGCTGAGAGCTCAGTGAAGGACATGACACAACCTAGATACATGTGCCCATCATCTATAATATAAAATCATAAAAGGCTTTGCTATATTATAAAGTATGGAAGCCCACATAAGAAAAAACATGCTTTGCAAAAATCATAATTATGAAATCAAAATTATCAGATGCCAAGTCATAATTATGGGGGAAAAGGCAAAATTATGACATGAAAGTTGAAATTATGGGAAGACATAATTATGACATTAAATAGACATAATCATGACTTTGTGTCCTCATTTGGATTTTTAATGTCATAACTATGACTTATCATGTTCTAATTTCTCTAATTTCTACATAATTTCAACTTCTTATGTCATAATTGTGAATTAACCCACTAAAGTATTTTTTCTAATGTGGAAAAGGGCTTCCATAATAAGAAAATTGCCTGAAACATCAGCATTGTATTACAAATATTTTGATTACTTTCTCAAGATCATGATTATCGTAAGAACGCCTAACACAACCAATTGCTCATTTTTCAGCTGTGTATCCTGATACTTTTCCATTTTTTTTTTTTTTTTTTTTAACAGGCCTACCTATTCAGTGTTATTTTATTAGATATATGATTTACATGATGTTCGGTTCTCTTTAGCTGTTGCAGACAATGTACTAATCTGAAAGTGTTCCTAGCCCTATCAGCACAGAACATACTGTACAATGCGACCAATAAAGTCTGACTCCTGTGAGCTGGTTTTCTTTAGTGAATCAACAACACTCAGCTCGACCAGTGAAGTCCGATTCAGAGCAAAAGACTCCTATGAACTGGTTATTTTTAGTGAATATACAGCATAAGCAGTGAAGTCTGACTCTCGACTGAATTACTCTTGAGAGCTGTTTTTTAGAGAATCAAAAACATAGGCTACAGTGCGACCAGAACAAATTACTCTTATGAACCGGTTCTTTTTTATGAAATGTGATATTAATTAGTAATTACTGAACCCTAAGTCATTAATTCCCGACTACATGAAGCAACTGATACTGTGTTATGTTAGGATTGTGATATCTAAATCAGTGTAGCTAATGACTGGTTTATATAACCCAAAACCCGGATCATCAGTTATAATGTGTTCTCCCAATACTATCAGTCATATTGTGTATTTGCTTCATGATTGTGTTCGTATGTTTATACTATCTACCTACCTTCTGCATTGTCTAGACAATGTTACAGTCCTTTGTATGGATTTAAATGTTTTCACAATTTGATATTACTGCTATATGCAACTGCATTAGCTCTTGTTCTGGAGTGGGCAAATGTCCATTGTCTATATAATTGTTCATGTGAAATGACTGATTATTATGTTATTGCTCTTTGTGAAGTGTCCTTGAGCACAGGAAAGGCGCTATAGAAATTAAACATTATTATTATTATAACAATGTGTAGTAAAAAAATACATATAATGAGTTGTCAGTGGTATACAGTAGTGTTGTCAAAAGTACCGACTTCAGTAGCATGTCAGTACTGCAATTTAAAAAATGTGACGATACCAGCATTTCCCCCTATCATTCTGAGCGCCTTTGAGTGGATTCGTAAACACCTTTGATTGACCATTGTGTTCACGTGCTCATCAGATATGTCTGTGATTGGCTACAATGATCAACGCTTTAAAAACATGTTGTAAATAGACATCTTTGACGCTCTTCACCAAACACTTACACAGATACACACAGGAGCATTTGAAAGCAGGTGACAGACACCTGCTTTCAAACACTCGCTTTCAAATTGCTTTTAAATACTTCCATGTGCTTTCAAACTCTCCCGTGCATTGATCATTGTAGCCAATCACAGACATATCTGTTGAGTGCGTGAACACAATGGCTAGTCAGAGGTGTTTACGAATCCGCTTAACAGCGCTCAAAATGCTAGGGGGAAATGCTGGTATTGCCACATTTTTAAAATTTCGACGGTACTTTTGACAACACTAGTATACAGGAATGAATGAAATATGCCACCATTTGTTTTTGTTTTCATTTATTATTTGTTTACATTATTACACATAATTTCTCATTTCTATTATATCATAGCCTACTTCTTCCTTAATAAAATTAAAATAATCGTTAATGGAACAGTTAAGGACCAGAATGATTAGGAGAAATTGTTAAATAGGGATATTTATTAATAGCTACTGAGCTAATGTGGTTTCTGTGGATGGATGAATTGTTTTGGCCACAGATCAAAACGTCTTCAGCTGAGGCATTTGGGTTTAGTACTCTATTTAGTGTCTTGAGTCTTGGTGGTCTGACAGTGGACTCCTGATCAGAGGTTGTTATGAGCTAATCAGCGGGTTCAGTGATGCTTGGTGGGTTCCGGAAGCTCAGCTTCAGGAGAAAGGACACGTAGTTCAGCAAAAGTGGAGAATCTTATACCACCCTAATAGTCCTTTGATTCCACTGTCACAGCCCACTTGAGGGGCAACAGACCTAGTTTGCTCTGATGATCTCTTTCTGCTGGGTCATTGCCTCTGTTAGAGTACGGTTTGCAGTGACCCCCTTTAGCAGGGTCCTGTCAAGACTCCATAATTTTCCAGCGCTATATGTTCAGACATTAGAGTTTGAACTTCTTTTTAATTTTTAATGTAACATATGCCTAGAAACATCAATTATTCCTGAGTGATGTTTAATCGATGCGCTTCTAAAACAGTTGAAAAATCAATATTGATTATCCTCTAGTTGTACTTAAATGACCACTCATTGGTTTAATTATGCCTGACTCTCTTTCCAATGCTCTTCTTTAATGAGGTATGTTAACAAAATGAAGAGTCCGCTGTGACTGCTATCTTGTATCATTTATCGAGGAATGACTCTAATCTGTATGGGAACGTTAATATGAAGCTTGCGAACAAAAACCTGAGCCTAAGTAAGTTTAAAGTGTGATGAAATTCCAAACTTGGGAGGCTCCATGCAGCAAATTCCATCGTTTCGAGTCTCTCTCTTTCACATTTCATCATCAACACTTGTGTCACATTCACCAATTGAATGGGACATTGTCCTCCCCTCAGAGCCCAGTCTCAATAACTGCCCATTTTCTGGGTCCCTGCCCTCACACAATCACGTATCAACTCCAATCTGTCCACATAATGCTCTGCTGCCTGCCTGGAATGGCTGCTAAAACCTCGTGCCACTCCATTTGCATCCACTGCTTCTGGCCATGCAGGGTGTGATTCCCTGCGATAAGAAACACCCCCTGTCATGAAGGTGCAGGTTTGATAGATTTTGTCACCAGAAGAAACTTGTATATGCAGCATTTCAAAGCAAGGAGCTTGTGTGTCATGGTTTAACTTTTTCTTTTAAAACCATGTTTTAATACTGAGACCATACAGCATGATCTTTAAAGAGAAGCAACACAAAAATATTTTTTTAAATTATGTCTAATAATACAATAGGACAAATGCTGAAGTATCTTTATGTAAGCTTGACATCTAAATAATGTTTGTAACTGCATGATTAAGCTCATCAAGTGTGCATAAGTCAGCTGCCTGTATCTGAGCCCTATTTGCGACTCAGCATAACATTAATATTCCTCTTAATGGCAGTTTTCTTTTCCATAGGCCTGACACTCTAGACAGTATTGCTAACATGACAAAGAGCCTACTAAAGTAACTTTAGATTTAAAGACTGATAGTAGATTAGTAGTGAATGTCAAGAAGGAAGAAATCTGATTCGCTATTTGCTTAAAAGGGCCTTATACTCATTGTGGAAAAAATTGTTTGTATTATACAACAGATAGTTCTGGTCCTTGAATTTGATTGGCCGACAGTCAGTCTGTTCAGTTGGGAATTGTTCTTTCTAGTAGTTATATCATTACACCAGTAAAAGGTAACAATTTACTGTCTTAATGAAAGAGTCTTGTCAACAAAACATTGATTCGTTCTATAAAGGGTCTGGTTTCACAGACAGGGTTTAGATTAAGCCAGGTTTAGACAATTTAGTGTCTGAATGAAAGAGTCTTGTCATCAAAACCTTGATTCATTCTATGAAAACTATGAATGGAATGGAATCATTTAAACGGTTTGTTTAATAACGTTGATTTATTTAAGAACAAAACAAGTGAGGGTCTGGTTTCACAGACCAGCGGTCACACTGCATTTTTTGTTCCATTGACTTCCATTCAAACGCATGCGAATGCGTCAGACCGGAAATGCAAGTTTGTGCAAAATATTTTGCATTTCGCTGCATTCCAAAGTTCAAGTTTGGTGAACTCTGACCTGCGAATTCGCATCATGTGAAGACGTGCGACCAGCAGAAGGTCGATTTGTCATGGTATGACCTCTTGGCTGAATTAAAAGAATTATATTTTTGCAGTGAAGTCGAGTAGGTTCTATACATTTTGTAGGTTTTTTACATTTTGAATGTATTACTTTGTTATGTGTTGAATTCATGTTTATAAAAAAGACGCTGTAGACGGTGCTCTCTCTGCACCGTCATATCACGACAGCATCCAAAGAAATTTCGCACGTTCAAAATCTAGTGTGACTGCGGCTTTAGATTAAACCAGGTTTAGGCCTTAGTTTAATTAATTAAGTAGCTTTTATAAAACTTTTTTCTAAGTGCCTTAGACAAAAGCATTACTGGTTTGTATCTTGACTTAAACAATGGCACTGATATATTTTAAGATATGCCAGTGCAAGTTGCTTTCAGTTAAAACAGCTGAAACATGCGTTTTAGTCTAGAAATAGGCTTAAAGAAATAGGCTTTTTTTATTTCTTAAAAAATGAAAATTATGTCATTTATTACTCACCCTCATGTTGTTCCACATCCGTAAGACCTTCAACGATCTTCGGAACGCAAATTATGATATTTTTGATCAGATCCAATGGTTCAGTGAGGCCTCCATAGACAGCAATAACACTCCCTTTTTCAGTGCCCAGAAAGCTACTGAAAACATATTTAAAACAGTTCATGTTACTACAGTGTTTCAACCTTAATATTATAAAGCGACGAGAATACTTTTTGTGCACCAAAAATAACAAAATAGCGACTTTATTCCACAATATCCAGTGAAGGGGGATTTCAAAACACTGCTTCAGGAAGATTCGAATCTTAAGAATCATTTGTTTCGAATCAGTGGTTCCAGAATCACATGATTTCAGTAAATGAGGCTTCGTTACGTCATAAGTGTTTTGAAACTTCAATAGTTCACGTGACTTTGGCAGTTCCAAATCACCGATTCAAAACCTATGATTCATAAAGAATCAAAGCTTTATGAAGCAGTGTTTTGAAATCACCCATCACTAGATATTGTGGAATAAAGTCGCTATTTTGTTATTTTTGGCACACAAAAAGTATTCTTGTCGCTTTATAATATTAAGGTTGAAACACTGTAGTCACATGAACTGTTTTAAATACGTTTTTAGAAGCTTTCTGGGCATTGAAAAAGGGAGCGTTATTGCTGTCTTTGGAGGCCTCACTGAGCCATCGGATTTTATTAAAAATATCTTAATTTGTGTTCTGAAGATCAACGAAGGTCTTACAGGTGTGGAACAACATGATATAATTTTCATTTTTGGGTGAACTAACCCTTTAAGCCTTGTCTGTGAAACCGGGGGCTAATTTATTTCTGAGTTAGTCTAAACATTCAATAGCGATTCATTTAAAACATTGATTCATTCAGGACATAAACTGGCGATTGCTTTTGTGAGTGAGTCATTGAATCATTCACTCAACAGATTTAGGACAGAAACACCACTACTGTGTGTAGCTCAGAGATGCGCGATCCATTCTTATTTCTATTAGCGTAGCGAAAAAAAGACAAAGAAACTGGCAATATTGTGACTAAAATGTAAGTTAATCAGTACTTATTGCAAACTATTGTTACTAAAAGCTAAAGTACTGAATATCAACACTCTTGCTCTTGTGATACTGCTTTAAAACATAAGCGTAATGAATCTCTGCAGAGAATCTCTTTCATATCTCTTCTGTCCAAAACTGTCACTGATGTTCTTAACAGCCTAATTTGCAAACATATCTGATGGAGCCTTCAACTGTTAACTTACAACAGAAAAAAATGTTGTCTGGAAACAGAACACCAGTTTGTTTTTGTTTTGCCACTGCTAGATTCTGACAACTGTGTAAACTGCCCACACAATCTAATTGCAGAGCAAACGGCAAAAATGATTTGAATATTCTCAAACTGAATGTTGTTCTCTTTGGAGCCTGTGGGCAGAATTACAAGGCCATGTTCTTGTGCACCCCCAGCCCTGTGTTGTCAAGCACACTCAATTCCATTTGGGAGTGAGTGATCAATATCTCTCTCTCTCCCTTCCCCTCCCCCTCTCTTCTTCCATACTGCACATTTATATCTCCCTCATTGGCATAAAGATATGGACGTTATAGCAACCCACAGCTCATTGGTTAGAAATGGTAGTTATTTTTAGAGCAGCTTAATGGAACAATAGTCATTCCTCTCTCTCTCTCTCTCTCTCTCTCTCTCTCTGCACACATTCTCTCTTTTGGGCACAAAGGTCATGGTGAAATGGATTAGATTTTGCTGTTTGATTTATATCTGTTGTTATTATATCTCTTTCAGAATCCCATTCCAGTAAAATGCTGATCTGCACCGCATATGAATTTTCTATATTGTCCACAAACAGAATATACTACAGAAACTATAGTGGTTTATATCTGATTTCTCTCTGTAGTCTTCTTTCTCATTAGAAAACCTTATCATTAAATTCTTTTTTCCATAATACTTCTCCATCTGAGTGTCTGTGGAGGTGTAGTAGCCTGGGGCATTGGGGACCCTTGGGATTTACTACTCCATCGCAGGAATTTCTCTCTCTCTCTCTCTCTCTCTCTCTCTCTCGCTCTCTCTTTAAAAAAAAAAAAAAAAAAAAAACTATGGTCCTTCTCTATTCACATGCAAGGAAAAAAAGAAACTAGTGATTTGATATCTGTGCTGAGGGAATGTAAAGGGACCCTCTGTCTCCATCACGGCATACAGTATATTTTTGTTGCTAAAATGAGTAGTAATGCAGACGGGAAATGCACCAGCTTTACAAGGGCGTTGAGTTGTCCCTCAACCCATGAAGCAACCATCTGTTTGGGCTTTAAGCTCTTTTGTATTAAAGCTGTAATAGCAAAAGGTCATTCCGGGAATGACATCAATAAACTTGTGAATTAATGCAAAACAAAAGGGGGAAGCGATACCTCTGTACTCGAGGGTACATCTGGGTCCACCTAATCTTCTGCTATGGAAACAAATCAATTAGAGCCACTGCCATTATGTCTGATGTGTACAATGAAGGGCTGGATTTTGCCCAGACATGTTTCAATGCATGTTTCACATGCTTAACTGGAACTCATAAAGAGGACAGAACTTCCATGTAGCAAGTTACACATCTTATTGTATAGATTAAAAATCCATGTAATTACTCTATGTAATTAGTCCCACACTTTTACGGTTCAAAATCTGCAAGATAAAACTTAATCATCCATGTCTAAAAAATGCAAGCCCTAGTGCTGTTGGCAACAAAAACAACAAATAAACTATCCATGTGAATATTGGAGGAGAATAATAGAAATGTCAAATGGAATAATCCTTTGTCACTGATATTTCCCCTCTGACCATAAAAGGTCATGGCAGATCACTCAATTAGATGGCCTGTGGCCTGAAACCTTTCTATCCTCCATTTGTAGATAAATACTTGCATACTCAGAGCTCCCCCTGCTGTTTCTTCAAAGCAGCTACAAGTGTGCAAGGAATCATGTCAAAGTACACCACCAGAATAAATAAAGCTGCACTTATCTGAGAACAAAATCCTATTAAGCAAAATAAATCTGTATCCTCTTGCTTTAAATTTATATGCACTGGTACATCACACAAGGGTGGCCAATTGAATGTTTTTTCTGGACCATTTAAAAGAAACATAGAAAACAATAAGTCATCACAAGCAACTTTATATTTACCAGCTTAAATTTATATCTGCTTTGCGTCCATGCTGATAAAATGATTTCAGGTTACACACTTGAGTCATTTATGTTCCCGCATGGAAGCACAATGTTTGATCAAAACAGGTTTGGGCAGATTTGGGACAGTGACATTCAGGGTGAAAGGCACTGTCTGATCCCTGCTCATGCATCCCCCTCTGTGTTCACAATCAGTTTGTTTACTTACAGGTATGTGCCACATAAAAGAGCTCTGGACTATTCATACACATGGCAACTGTAGAGAAGTGTATTGAGAATCTATATGTTTATTTAAAGCACGTCTTTGTGATGCCACAGAAATGAGCAAAGACTGAATGAGCATAGGCTTGGTCAAAGAGAACAATGAGGAAATGCACAATATATTGGTACCATAGTTATGAACTGATATTAGATATCATTTATTTTTATTGTTTGAGCTTGAATATTTAATTTAAGAACTGTTGAATGTAATCTTTAGCAAATCTCAAAATGAATATCCAGTGTGTGTGTGTGTGTGTATGTGCGATATATCAGTACCATATCATCAGTTATCGGCTGTTATAAGAGATTTTACAAATGTATTCTTAAATATTGAATATTTAATTCAGTGCTCATTTCCCATATTTTTACATTTACCTCCAATATTTTTTATGATTACCTTTGCCATACTCTCTCAATTAAATTTAATCTTTAAAGGGTTAGTTCACCCAAAAATGAAAATTCTGTCATTAATTACTCAACCTCATGTCGTTTCAAACCCGTAAGACCTTCGTTCATCTTCGGAACACAAATTAAGATATTTTTGATAAAATCCAATAGTTCAGTGAGGTCTGCATTGACAGCAAGTTAATTCACACTTTCAAGCGCCCAGAAAGCTACTAAAAACATGTTTAAAACAGTTCATGTGACTACAGTGGTTCAACCTTATTGTTATGAAGTGACCAGAATAATTTTTGTGCGCCAAAAAACAAAATAACTTTATTCCACAATATCTAGTGATGGGCTTTTTCAAAACACTTCAAAGCTTTATGAATCTTTTGTTTCGAATCAGTGGTTTGGAGGGTGAAAGTCACATGATTTCAGTAAATGAGGCTTAGTTACATCATAAATTTCAATGGCATGTGTGACTTTGGCAGTTTGATTCACCCTCCGAACCACTGATTCGAAACAAAAGATTCTTAAAGCTTCGAAGTGTTTTGAAATCGGCCATCACTAGATATTGTTGAATAAATTCGTTATTTTGTTTTTTTGGTGCACAAAAAGTATTCTTGTCACTTTATAATATTAAGGTTGAACCACTGTAGTCACATGAACTGTTTTAAATATGTCTTAAGTAGCTTTCTGGGTGTTTAAAAATATAAATTAACTTGCTGTCAATGCAGGCCTCACTGAGCCATCTGACTTTATCAAAAATATCTTAATTTGTGTTCTGAAGATGAACAAAGGTCTTACGGGTGTGGAACAACATGAGGGTGAGTAATTAATGACAGAGTTTTCATTTTTGGGTGAACTAACCCTGTAATACAAATAATTTAATAGCTGTTAAATCTAATCCTTGGCAAATCTCAAAATAAATATCCATTTTCATACTGTACATTATAATATTGTGATGCCTAAATTTACTCATTTAAAATTATTTTTTTTTACTGTTTTATCTTTTATTTAGACAAATATTGGTCCAATATTATTATTGTTCATAACATAATTATTTTCAGAATTTTATAATTGTAATATTAATTTTATAGTATATTTGTAATTCAAAAGTAAAAACCTAACAAATAAACCTACTTAATAATGTCTTAATGCAAAAAGGTTTGTGTAAGGGTTTGGCTTAGGGGTATGAGGATAGAAAATCATTAGCTCAGTATAAAAACAATAGCAGTCAATGCTAAGTCCCCATCATGATAGCATGAATGCAGGCTTGTTGCTCATGTTTGTTGTTCCGTTTTAGACTGATAGGATTTGTGAATGATTGTTATAATCTGCCTGTTTCTGGCCCAAGGGAAAGCTATTAACATATTAACATCTGTATCTTGTTTATTTTTCATGCTATAATTTCCCTCTAATCAAGTCTTAATAACGACAAGAGGATTGAGGAATTAGCTGTCTGATGGGCATTGTGCGAATCTTCTTGCTGATTAGTGGAGTGAAACACTTCATTTAGCGTGACACACTAGGTTGACTACCTCAATTAACCAGTCACCATGATGTCAGGGCATGACGATTTGCTCATAGGATGTGTTTGAAGATGAAAGGCCCTCTCATGCACTTTAACCACAGCTTCAAATGAGGAGTCTAGATATGTTTTTATCCTCATTAAAGATTTGATGATTCTGCTCTCTGATGTGACACTACTATCAGCTTTACATAAGCGATAGAGTGATTTTAACGAATACATTATTATTTTTTAAATGACCTCAGTGCTATATTTGTGTCTTGAACCTCGCAACGCTTTTAAATTGCGCTCATTTGTGTAATGCATCTAATGAGCAATTGGTGTTGCTGTTTGCTGTAATTTTTTTCTCAGACAGCTGAGGGCGCTTCGGTTGCTAGAAGTGATTTGATAACAGCCGTCTAAAAGTCATAAAGTGATCTGATAACTACATCTCTTTGGACTGTTGACAAAATGCAGCTAATCTGGTCCAAAGTACAATTATACATCTTTGTTCTGTGGTAAAAAAACATTTGTGGACCCACGTACAGCACAAACAAGCTACATAGTTTTGCAGTACATGACCTTAACAAAAATTTAAAGTGATGGTATATTCAATATACTGTTTTAGAAGCTTTGAAGCTGCTGGGTGGAGTTGCATATGCTAGTTGCTACTTTATATGGGGGTGCTGACTTTTCCTTGCGGTCTAGTGGAATAGGTCATACGATTTAAATACAGATTCAGTCAGTTTGCAGTTGGCATGTCAACGCTCTAAATGACAGCATGCTTACATCAAAATGGCAGATATACACTCATATTTTGTGGTTTAATGTTGTTCAATTGAAGCAAACATTAAGTCTCCTTAAAGGGATAGTTCACCCAAAAATGAAATGATCATTTACTCACCCTCAAGTTGTTCCAAACCTGTATGAATTTATTTCTTCTGCTGAACATAAAAAAAAAAGAAGATATTTTGAAGTATAACCCAAATTCCGGAAATGTTAGGACAATAAAATATTGGCTCATGTGATTTGAAAGTCTTTTAGTTTTCATTTTATTCAAATTTAAAAAACGTCCCAACATTTCCAGAATTCAGGTTGTATGTCAGTAACCAAACATTTGATGGGCCCCATTGACTTCCAGTCAGTCAGTGGGGCCCAAGTGTTTGGTTACTGACATTCTTCAAAATATCTTCTTTTGTGTTCAAAGAAATTCATACAGGTTTGGAAAAATTTGAGGGTGAGTAAATAATGACAGAATTTTCATTTTTGGGTGGACTATCCCTTTAAGTATGGAAGCACCTGTGTAGCAAATTTCAATTTGAGATGTAATATGCAAAATGGCAATGCAATTCTGTATTTTAATTTACATTTTCCATACTATATGTGCAATGTTTGGAGCAAAGTGATAATTCAAATTTAATAATATAATTTACATTTGCTACTTCCTACATTAGTTTTAACATATAATTTAAACATATATTTTAATGCTTTATAAGTTGCAAAATTAAAATGAAAATGTGTTACAGAAATGGTTATATATGTTCAACATATTCAAGCAAAAATTGTAGCAAAATGACCATTTAAATGTTATTTTTCTTAATTGCATTTGCACTTGCACTCACAGTTAAGACACTTGCAATTGCATTTTCATTAAATGTCCCGCAATGAATGTAGCAAAATTCACTGTGGATTTCAAAATGCATTTCGAGCCGATCACGTCTCCGCCCCACCTTGTCAATCATTGCGTCAAGGCGGGGCCAGGTATTGGAAACATGGCGGCAGCAGAGCCAAGGCATAAACTGGCAGATGAAGCTGAGGAAGAACAGAGAAATGTCAATTTCTATGAAGATTATGCACATCTTTCAGTGATAGAACCAGTACGTTATAAGCATAGATATTTATGGTTAGGACGACTTGCAGAGAACGCGCCTGGCGCTCGTGCGCCTTACCGTGAGGTGCGTGCGCTCGCGTGTCTGTAGAAGTGCTGAAACAGACGTGTCGAGTGAGCGGTGCTTTAAAACAGGCTACTTACTCATAGAAATAGCATGGTTGTATGTTTTTCTCTTTTTATCGTTCTGATTATTGTTTATGCATCATTTATAGGCCTATTAATAAAATGATTTGTAGTCAGTAGGGTTGATGAGTGTTATTTATAATAATAATAATAATAATAATAGTAGTAATAATATTAATAATTTATGTTCCCTAAAATAACTCTGGTGATGTCTAAACCCATCTTAGAAAGCACTTTGGTCTGATGTGAACAGGTGGTGTGGAGGATATTTTCTTGGCACAGTTTGGGGCACTTTAGTAGCCTACAGATGGACCATATGCACAGGATGTTCTTTAGAACTTCTGCAATAATATAAGCATGAATTAACAGCATCAATAGTGTAATAGTTTATAATCAGAATATAGTCAGGAAGGAGAGCTTGGTGCTTTCTGTGTAATTTGTGCACAAGAAAAGTTATTGTTTTTCATGAGATTTTGTGAGTACTTTATACTTCACCTTGACATTTATTTTTTAACCTAGGCTATTGATTTTATAATGTTAAATATTTTTTCAAAAGTGAAATGTATGAAAAAAAAAAAAAATTACAGGAAATGTCTAATATAAGCCAATAAATGCTCCTCTGTCGCCATCTGCTGGTTAAAGTGCTTTTTATTTTTAAATGATAGTGTTTTCTATCAAATGTATTTCCCACATCTTGAAACGTTCGGTTTTACAACTGGTGACAATCTCAGAAGGGTGAACAAATATTTTTGGTCATCTCATTTGAACATTTGAAGTGCTGGAAAAATGTTGCTTGTGTCCAAATACAGACACCATGTTTCTTATTCAAACGTTCCCATTAGCTTTATCTTTATTACAATCAGTAAAACTGATTTATTGGCAAATTAGGTAAGTGTTATAACTGCTTTAAAATATAAATACAACATTAAAAAGCAACCATTGATGGTTTTGTGTCGATGTACAACGAGTACAGAATGACAGCTATATTTCCCCAGAAATTCCCAATCTGGTTTATATGTAACTATGCAACCGTTAGTCCGATTGACTTGAAATTTGGCATGCAGTGTCTTGGTCCAAGGGGGCATGATAGTCTATGAGGACATTGGCGTATCTCAAAAAACATGGTCGCCATCGGCCAATGAAGTTTGAGCACCTATTAGACAAGGTTAACGGAGTCTGATCGGAACGAAACTCGGTGGGCATGTTCAACTCATGGGCCTAGAGGTCTGTACGAATTTTGAAAGAAATCGGCCACTAGTTGGCGCTAATGAGATTTTACGCCTCAGTAATCATGTGGTGTTTCACAGATGTGTGTTTCCACACAATATGCATATCATTGGATAGATCTCCTCATTCTTAACAACTTTGCCTCAAGAACCAATGCTGCAAATCAAATCGTTCATTAATTATTTGCAAATATGTGAAAAACCTACTTTTGCGAACTAGTACTAGGTTTTTCGCCCGATCGGAACCAAACCAGTGCAGGACAATTCTCTGGAATCTTTATATCAATAATTATCAAAGAAAAGTTGAACTTTACCCTTTGGGTTGCTATAACAGCGTCATTTAGAAAATGGGCATGGCTAAATATACCCAAAAGCCTAAACAAAAACTCAGAACTTCACTAAAATAGGTGAGCACGTGCAGCATATGACTCTAAAGAAGCATGACAATTTTGTGTAGATCGGACCATAGGTGGCGCTATAACTGTTAAAAACCTTTAAAAAACATATGTTTTAATGGTTTTAGATGAAAATGTATATAACTGTGGGTGTGGTCGACTTATTTTCATGGAACTCATGTCCTTAGACTCCTGAAACCAACGATACCAGACTTACCAGGTTTCGGCTTATGGTTTGTGCTACGCTTAAGATTTAAGATTTAGCGCTTAAAAAACTTTTGTGAATATCTTCGAAACCATTAGTCCGATCGAGACGAAACCAGCGTAGGAAACACGGAACCTAAACTGATTAACTAAACGTGAGAGCCAAAATGTCAAAATTTTTAAAGAAAGTGGCAAAAAAATCCAATCAAAGACGTTCTTGGGTTATATTTTATGCTCTCATATATATAAGTATCTATAACTTCAAAACGAAATGAGATATTTTCACCAAAATGAACGGGCACACTCTTGAGGACACCCAAAAAAAGTGGTGGAGATCGGGCAATAGGTGGCGCTATAACTGTCAAGAAACCTTTAAAAAACCTTAATAAATTCCCTCTATTGGCTGTAAATGGTCTTTTCCATCTATGATCTAAGTGTTTACATGCCTGCTAAATAAAATATAATACCTTTTTATGTGCTTAAAAGCTATAAATGCTTGAACCTGCAGCTTTGAAATGCTGCTTGCAGCTTTAATTATTATTATTATATAAATAATACTCATTAGCATCCAGATGGACTACATCGTTTTATTCATATAAATGATGCATAAACAATAATCAGAACGATAAAAAGAGAAAAACATACAACCATACTGATAGAGCAAGCAATAATCTCGGACAGCTTGTTTAAGATTATTTCCTGTATAGCCTGTTTTAAAGCACCGCTCTCTCGACGCGTCTGTTTCAGCACTTCTACAGACACGCTAGTGCGCTCACCTCACGGTAAGGCGCACGAGCACCAGGCAACATGTTTGCTTGAACATGTTGAACATATATAACCATTTCTGTTATACATTTTCATTTTCATTTTGCAACTTATAAAGCGTTAAAATATATGTTTAAATTATGTTAAAACTAGTGTACGAAATAGCAAATGTAAATTATATTATTATATTTGAATTATCACTTTGCTTCAAACATTGCACATATAGTATGGAAAATGTAAATTCAATACAGAATTGCATATTACATTTCAAATTGAAATTTGCTACACAGGTGCTTCCATATTTAAGTGCTTAGTAATTTGAACGATTTATGAAACCAGAGTTTTAGGGACAAGTGTTTTAAACAAATCACTGAAATACAGGGTTGCCAGGTTTTCGTAAAAAAACAGCCCAATTGCTATTTAAAACCCAACCAATCACGGCCAAAACGTTTTAGTTTGGGGGTCAACCCGCAGACTAAAAAAACAAAACCCGCGACAACAGTGTCAATGTAGCCCAATGGCAACACTGCAGACACATCAGAGGTGGTATTGTTAACTAAAACTCTTTTTTAATTAATTGAAATAATCCTGAAATAAAACAGACCTATAAATATTAGATTAAAAAAAAAAGAAGAAGAGAGAATTAGAAATGTTACCTTGGCAACTAACTACTAAGTTTAAGATTAAGTAAAATACCTATAAAATAAAATGTATTAAATAAAATTAAATTGAAAACAGATATACAAATATAAAAATAAAAGCTGATTCAAAATATTAATAAATACTATGATTCTATAGAGTGGTGCAGGGATGACGTCAAAACCTGGAATAATAATTCACTACTGGTTCCCTTGAGATTTTCCAATGGATTTTTATAATGGGGTTTTTCAGTTTATGTGTAAAATAAGGTCTGTGGTAAACATAACATAATGATACATTGACATGTTAATCTACAACATAAACTGCATATACCCACACCAAAAATGCAAAATTTGAGGCAGTTATGTTTATTTTTTAAATAATAAGTTACTAGATAAGACAGTTTGGGGTGTGAGTGTGTGCACTTTACGTTGTAGAGCAAAATGTCAAAGTATTGTCAAGTTATGTTTACCACAGGCTTTATTTTCCTCATAATTTGAAAAACCCCAGTATAAAAACCCATTGGAAAATCTCGAAGGAACTACTGGCAAATTATCCTTCCGGGTACTGACGTCATCCCTGCACCACTCTATAGAAATATACAGTGTGACACATTAATTTTTATTAAAATCACATGTAATATAAAATGCATTAAATTTAACTTTATTTGAAATACATATGAACAAATAAGTACATAATGACATATGCCCCTCAGATATGTGAGAATCTATTTGAAATGACACTGTGATTTCTACTGTTAATGTCAGTATCCTTACTCCTTACATGACAATCATTATGATGACAAGGGATTTTTCAAGGTGCAAAAGTACTCTGCAGTGCTCTTCACGTGAATGTGGTTTCTCACAAGAACAGAAGAGTCTGTGGCTTATCAGGTTTCAGAAATAGTACAGACAGACATATCTGTCAATGAATCATGTTTCCTTTTTTGCAGGACTAGAGATGATCACATTGCTAAAAAGATGTATAAAGCAAGAAAATGAAAAAAACAAAAGACCAGTTATCAAACTGCCGTATGCCACCTGACTATTAACACAAATCTAAACAAACATTAAACAGAGGCTCATATTCTGTTCATTCATCAGCAGGTAAAGACAAAAAATGCACCCATGAAATCAGTCTTTGTGATTTTAATCAGTTCATTCAACAGCATAAATTTATTTCAGTGTTAGTATTTAAAAGCCTTCAATGTACAGTCATAAATACCTTCTGATATGACTAAACTTATTCAGAAATAATAAAATATAAAACTGTATGGAATGGGTCATGTATCAGTCATGTATATTATGATCTTCCTATAAAGCCACATTTATAGGATTACACACATAAACATATTGTTAAACTGCAGTATTCTAACAATATTCATCAAGCGTTAGTATGCTCCTTCACTCTTACATATACAACCTTATCACCAAGTGTCTCTTCATAATTACTGGATTCCTCTTGTTTACATAAAATCCAGTATAATTTTGTTTCAGATGAAAGGTAAAAGCAGTTTCTGCACACATCAGGGCCATACTCAGAACATTCAGCTACAAAATGATGCACATATACAGGAAGTGATGAACTTTCACTCTAGCCGGGACGTTGTAGAGCCCTCATCTCTATTTCTTCATCATATCTAATTTCTGAAAGATAAAAAAGGGTTGAGATCAAACTACATACACTGAAGTAGTATAATAAAATATATATATATATATAACATGTATATAATATATATATATAATATTATAGAATAATATATATAACAAAGCTTTTATCTTCTGCTTTTGCTGTGGTTTTTGGTCTGAACCTCACGACAGACAGTACTTTTTCAAGGGTCCTATGCAGAGTGTAAAGACAAGCGATACTATCCTGACTGGACATGGGTATTTTTTTTTAACACTGTCTTATAATGATGTCCTGCCGGAGAGTTTGCTTTTACAGTTCATGAGACACTTGTTGAGTAAAACCAGTACCAAATAACCTCCCACACGTGCACGGAACAAGTCACCGAAAGAATGCACAAATACACAAACATTGTGCAGTATATTTCACGCACAAATAAATGTTGCTAGGATTTAGTAGATTTGGCTAAATGAGTTCAGAATTTTCATTTCGGTTCATCACTACTAAGACTATATTGAAAGCCCTTGTTCATAAGCATATAATTTAGCCTATAGACATGAAATGTATCTAAGTGTAATGTTGTTATATATTGTAGAGATACAGACTGTGGTCACCAGTATCTCTTTATGACACTTTACATTCAGACTGAGACCTTCCTTACGGAGAAAAAAAAAAAAAAAGTTTAAAAAAAGTGCTATTAGTATACTTTTAGTCTACTTCTTATGTAGTTCTCAGAAACAGATACTTATCAGAAATAAACTTACACTTGCACTTAAGAACACTTGACTTGTACTGACATAAAAGTCTAAGTATATTTGGCTGATACTTGTACTCAATCTTTTGACCGATTGATCAAATACTTTTTTCACATTTACATACTGTCTTATAAACTTACATTGTTTGAAAATACTGATTTATAAAAAAAACCCGATAGGTTGCTAATATCTGCATTTTTGTGTAGGCTAGTCCACTGGTAGTGTACATAGGAATTTACTTAAAATCTACTTTGCTCTTTCCCTGCCATTGACTGAATGTTCCGGCTATCTATGTTTTCACTGTTATACGGTAGGGGGCGCTATTAAGCATATTCTGAAATAGTACAGAATCTCCGGATCAAAACACAGGTGAATAAGAAGCAGAAACAAGTGATAGAAGATTCCTCGCGCAAATGTAAAATAACGTGATCATCAAACATTAAACAGCATAAGTTTAAAACTGCCTAATGTTACCGAATGAAATGTGAGGGTTAATGACTGTGAGGCTTTGGGGGTGTTTTAACCATCGTTATGAATCCGATCCAGATGTAGTCTTAGACAAAAATGCAATTTTCTTAGCTTTTTGTTTAAAATGTTGCTTTTTTAATTAAACTTACCCACATTTAAGTGTTGATAAAAAAAGGATGCATGAAGCTAGAATAAAATGTTTTTAAAATGGAATGAGTTAAAGTACAGTTTTAAAGGTATATTTTATGTATAAAAAATGAATACCTAAATAGGAACATAGTAGTATACTTAAAGTGCAAAAGAAAACCTACAAGTGTACTTGCAGTATAAAACTACTAAATTATTAATACTGAGAGTATACTTTAAAGTGTACTTTCATAAACTAAAAAATGCGCTACAAGTATTTGACTAGTAAACTATTAGTATACCTATAATTTCACTTGTAGTATAGTTGCAGTACATAGAAAAAACTTGTAGTTGTGTAGTTGTGTACTCCATTATACACTAAAAGTGGACCAATTTATTCCCAAGTATTGAAACAAGTATACTACTAGTACATTGATATTAGTATATACTTACTACATAAAGTGTACTTAAACATACACTTGAATTTTACTTAAGTTTACTTAATAAAATTAACTTATATTTTTGTAAGGTTTTTTTGTTGTTTGGTGGAAACAGAAATCGAATAAGGATGTGTGGACCCTCAATTCTCAATCCGACTACACATTGCTGATTTGTGAGGCAGTCATGTGACCATTAGCTATCCATTACACCTGAACAATATCTTTACTGTGGCTCCATCAGCCTATCATGTATGTGCTCTTTGTTGCTTAGCACAGAGGAAGTAGTGTGTTCATCACGTGTGCGCGCTCGCGCGTGTGTGTGTGCGTGTTTCTGTGTGTGTGCGTGTGTGTTTCTGTGTGTGCGTGCGTGCGTGGTACAGAAAGGTGGGGGAGAGAAATAAAGACAGAGGTAAGAGCAAAGGAAAGTGTGTGTGTGTGATAATATAAATATGTATGTGAGCCAAAAAAAGCATGTAGTGTAAGTGAAAGCGGTTTTAACATTACTAATTTGCCTACTAATAGAGAAAATGCAATTAGTGAAGTGACTTATAATTGCCTAATTTGTCGGCTGACATCAATTTTACTGCTTAGTACTGATTCAGCTAATTTACATCCTGACTTTAGTCTGATTTACTGGCAGTTCATGGCCATAGTTTGAAGACGATTGCAACATACTTGACCTAGTTGGATTTTTTATATATATACAGACACACACACACACACACAGGTACTGGTCATATAATTAGAATATCATCAAAAAGTTGATTTATTTCACTAATTCCATTCAAAAAGTGAAACTTGTATATTATATTCATTCATTACACACAGACTGATATATTTCAAATGTTTATTTCTTTTAATTTTGATGATTATAACTGACAACTAAGGAAAATCCCAAATTCAGTATCTCAGAAAATTAGAATATTACTTAAGACCAATACAAAGAAAGTATTTTTAGAAATCTTGGCCAACTGAAAAGTATGAACATGAGAAGTATGAGCATGTACAGCACTCAATACTTAGTTGGGGCTCCTTTTGCCTGAATTACTGCAGCAATGCGGTGTGGCATGGAGTCGATCAGTCTGTGGCACTGCTCAGGTGTTATAAGAGCCCAGGTTGCTCTGATAGTGGCCTTCAGCTCTTCTGCATTGTTGGGTCTGGCATATCACATCTTCCTCTTCACAATACCCCATAGATTTTCTATGAGGTTAAGGTCAGGCGAGTTTGCTGGCCAATTAAGAACAGGGTTACCATGGTCCTTCCAGGTACTGGTAGCTTTGGCACTGTGTGCAGGTGCCAAGTCCTGTTGGAAAATGAAATCTGCATCTCCATAAAGTTGGTCAGCAGCAGGAAGCATGAAGTGCTCTAAAACTTCCTGGTATATGGCTGCGTTGACCTTGGACCTCAGAAAACACAGTGGACCAACACCAGCAACTGTCAAGTCAGCAGTCTTCCCCATGATTGTGTAGCCTACAGAACTAGACTGAGAGACCATTTAAAGGCCTTTGCAGGTGTTTTGAGTTAATTAGTTGATTAGAGTGTGGCACCAGGTGTCTTCAATATTGAACCTTTTCGCAATATTCTAATTTTCGGAGATACTGAATTTGGGATTTTCCTTAGTTGTCAGTTATAATCATCAAAATTAAAAGAAATAAACATTTGAAATATATCAGTCTGTGTGTAATGAATGAATATAATATACAAGTTTCACTTTTTGAATGGAATTAGTGAAATAAATCAACTTTTTGATGATATTCTAATTATATGACCAGCACCTGTATATATAAAGTGGGAACTCAATGTTTGAAGGGGTTTTGTTTATTGCGGTGTGTTTACAGCTCATGGCTTCAGATTATTTGAATAATATCTGAGGTGAATAACAATAATTTAAGGGAGTACATTTAAACTGTTTGCAAATAATATTTTATTTAAAGATATGCACACATTCACTCTTGTTTGTATGTCTAATATGTCAAAAATGTAGAAGGGGTGGGGGAAATTTGGCCATTTCCAATTATTTGGGGGTACTCGTCCCCCTCAATGCCAATGGTGGTTACGGCCCCGTTTCATCATCATCCCAAACAAATTAAAGAGAAAACTTGAATGATAGTGATTGAGACTATAGGATCCTGCTATTCTTTCCTGAGATTCCTTGGGTTTCTCTGCTTATCAATATAAGTTACACGATAAAGCACTTAAACCTTAAAAGTGTAGTATATAGAAGCACAGTATCGCCAAAGTAATACTTTAGATTACTCTGGTTACATCATCAGACATTTTTAGCAGCACTGCATCATCATGGCCTAAATTATCCTGCTCAAAGTCTCATTTCAAAATGAATAATATGCAGGCAGACCCAGGTGTTCCCTTGAGAGCCCTAGAAATAGATAGATCTATACACAATGCTGCAGCTAGTCCTAGATCAGAAGGAATTGGGTTACTCTATTGCTCTAACCCTTGCAGCACTCTTTTGTATAGTGATGCTAATACTGCTAAGAGAACTTGGCCTATTTCCATTAAGCTACTGCACACTAAGCAGGGGCTTTTGTACAGTTATTGGTCAGAATTATGGTCATATGGAGATGAATCTTCCATTTTCTGTCATTTTGGAAGTACTAACAATTTTGCACTAAAATCCAGGTGGGCTCTTGCCGCAACCCAGACAATGAGACATTTAATCAGCTAATGTGAGGAGCCTAATCTTAACTCCTCCTTTACAAAGAGCAGCCAAAGCCATACGTAAGCCTTTGCATTATGCTCAAATGAGGGTGCTCCGCTTGAATAAACAAAGAACAGAATACAATCTCCTGTAAATTTACCCATGGCAGATTAAAATGGATCCTGCTGTGGGGGTTTTACTGGAAAGCTGCCCTGACCACCCTGTCGCTCAGGGGCTGGGTGGGTCTGAAGTTGTCCCCGAGCATCCCGTCATTGCCTTCTGGAAGCTCTGCTCCTTTAATGTGGGACCTAAGACGACGAAACTCCTCAATCTGGGGCAGAAAAAGAGTTTGAGTTAGTTCACATTTACATTTATCCATTTAGCAGATGCATTTACCCAAAGCAGCTTTCAAAAGAGGAGCAAAAGCAATCGTTGAAAAGAGGACCCGCATTGTGTGTGTGTGTATGTGTGTGTGTGAGTGTGTGTGTGTGTGTATTGGTTTGACCTACATAATGAGGACCCACAGTCCTTATATTGTGGTGTGTATTCAGGTTTCAGGCCCTGCCTCCTATATCACGAGGATGTGCTGACGTCCTCATAATTCAAATCACTAAATAAACCATTTCGTATTAAAATGTAAATATATAGAAACATTTCTGTCAGGTTATGTTTTGGGGTAAGGGTTAGATGATAGAAAATGTCATTAGCTCAGTACTATTAGCTCAGTATAAAAACCATTATGCCTATGGAATATCCTCATAATGTTGATATTTAAAACAATCCTCAAATTTAAGGAACAATATTATTTTATTAGTAAGGAATTACTGCACATCTGTGTCCACATGGTTTGATTTGAAATATACACACATCTAGCATCAGCAAGAGTCAGAATATGCTTCTTACAATTCAGTTTAAATGTAGATGTTTTATGCTTTTTATTCAGAATTACCAGCCAACTGGTGAATAACTCCATTCCTTTTACTCAACAGTGTCACTTTTTGCTCACATTTGGTGTTAGTGTTGAATTTGGACCCTGGGTGTGAGCTTTTTTAGAAACACGAGGAAATGAGTATTTTCTTATTTTTTCTATTCTTTCTCATTATTGCTGTTATCGAAGTCATAACATAAGCAGGGTCATATTAGTACCATGTACACGTACAAAATAGGGATAATGCATTTGAACTTAATCCAAGAAGGAAACAATTTATAATTTAAAAATGTTATTATAGTCGTCAAATACGGACAAGACCCTGACCCATTTTCGTGTTTTATCTTTGCATCATACTCAACATATGACTGGCTTTTACTTGAAAGACCGTGTTCTGCTAGTCATCGAGATCAAAGATAATCTAAGTTGCAAACAAACAGCATACATTGTCCTTCACCCTATGATGTAAAGTACTGTGGTAAACCCCAGTTAGGTCAAGTCATGTCAAAGTCGATTTCTGATTTTCCCTTTTGTCTATTCACATGAATGTGTGCTCTAAGAGAGTTTAAAATTAAGCAGCACAACTGTTTTCATTACTGATGATGTTTCTTGAAATGCTTCTTGAACACCAAATCAGCATGTTAGAACATTTAAATAGTCTGGTTCATTGATTTCTGTAAAGTAGTCCTGCAGCGAGTTCCTCTGAACCCTCCTCCTCCCCCAGCTCCACCTGCCTAGATCTGCTACAGGATTTATGTATGTCTATTTATGCAGCATATCTATTAGCAGTAGCAAGTCCATATTTACTCTGCAGCAGTAATAATCAACAGCAGCAGCAGCAACGTAGCAGATCTAGTCCACCAAGCCCAAGCCATATTCAATAACCTGCTAAAACTATGCATTTCTGAGTAATAATAATATTTAATAAAAGGTGTAAAGGTGTTACCTGCATCTGAGAGATGGTAAGGGGGTAACGGTAAAGAATCCAGATGACGTTCTCACTACAAGGCGGTGTGGTTAAAGAGCCCTCATACACCCAGTAATCTCTTAAGAGAGGATCTGAGGAGGTACACAAACCAACAGAGGCATTCAGATACAATATTGATAACCCTTAAAGGGTTAGTTCACCCAAAAATGAAAACTTCTGTCATTAATTACTCACCCTTATGTTGTTCCAAACCCGTAAGACCTTTGTTCATCTTCGGAACACAAATTAAGATATTTTTGATAAAATCTAATGGTTCAGTGAGGCCTGCATTGCCAGCAAGATAATTAACACGTTCAATGCCCAGAAAGCTACTAAAGACGGATTTAAAACAGTTCATGTGACTTAATGTTATGAAGTGACGAGAATACTTTCTGAGTGCCAAAAAAACGAATAACGACTTTATTCAACAATATCTAGTGATGGGCCATTTCAAAACACTGCTTCATGAAGCTTCGAAGCTTTACAAATCTTTTGTTTCGAATCAGTGGTTCGGAGCGTGTATCAAATTGCCAAAGTCACATGATTTCAGTAAACAAGGCTTTGTTACATCATAAGTGTTTCGAAATTACAGTGGTCACCACTGGGGGGGTGTGACTTTGGCAGTTTGATACACGCTCTGAACCACTGATTCGAAACAAATGATTTGTTAAGCTTTGAAGACTCATGAAGCAGTGTTTTGAAATCGGCCATCACTAGATATAAAGTCGTTATTCGTTTTTTTTTGGCGCTCAAAAAGTATTCTCTTCGCTTCATAACATTAAGGTTGAACCACTGTAGTCACAGTCACAGTTTTAAATACGTGTTTAGTAGCTTTCTGGGCATTAAACGTGTTAATTGTCTTGCTGGTAATTCAGGCCTCTCTGAGCCATCGGATTTCATCAAAAATATCTTAATTTGTGTTCTGAAGATGAACGAAGGTCTTACGGGTTTGGAACGACATGAGGGTGAGTAAGTAATGACAGAAATTTCATTTTTGGGTGAACTGACCCTTTAACTAGGATATCATGATGTAGTCAGAAAAAAGATCAAATATCAAAACATACAAAATAGATACAAATATCAGTATGATAGATTATGAATAAGAAATGACTCATTTACCAGGCAGTAATGTGTTGGGGTTAAAACATGGAATTATTTTTGTCTTTCCCTGTACACACAAAAAAGGCATTTTAGGTCAACATGTCATATTTTTTGCTATAGTCTCTAGTGAGGCAGCTCTTCTGCTCACCTTATACTGCAGGTCCTGCAGGACGTCTGTGATGGCCTTCAGCCCAAGATGTTCCTTTCCAACCTGCATTAACAAATTAGAGCACCAGTGTCAGCTGAGCATAATATACTGCAAGAAGACCAGAGACATCTAAATCTGACTTTGTCTTTTGAAAGGCTATCTATATTTACACTAGTAATACCATGTTTATTTACCCAACATGATTGGGTATTTTTGTATCTGTCATGACCTCCAAAATACCTGTACAAATAAAGCGATGATGAGAATGCCTTTGTTCTTGCCCATGGCCTCCTCCACGCTGTTGAATAATGTAGCGTTCCAGTGGATTAGATGAAGCTGTGAGAGATATTTATTACTGCTTGAGAGATCTGCAATAAACTGAACTCTAAAATCAACATATACAGAGTATGCAAAATTATGAAGGTGATGATACTTTTATGCCAGTTCTGTATCCTGTTAAAAGACTGGTTTGACTTGCAATTGTGCCAACAGCTTGAGGAACCGCAACATGGTAACAGGTTGACAAACATGGTGACACATTGAGAACAGGCTCTTATCTTTCTCCTTGTGTACAGAAGACCATGAGTTGGAGAGCAGGTGTCAGAGACAGGTTGTATAGATCACTTGATAATAAATCCTTCATTGGAGCAATTGGCATTGTTGTTTTTGACATGAATTGAGATCGCAGTTTATAATTTGATTTGTAGCTAAAAAAGGCATCCTTCCTTGTACTGTTCCTTGTTTGTAAACATGCATATCAGGCAGTGAGGTTATTTTCAACGTGCTGTTTGCTGCTTCTGATGCATTGCTTATGCAGTGTAAATACCGTGACCTGTTAATATGGGTCCCTAAGTATAAATATGTGCTGTCTATGTGTGCGGTGTGAAACAGACTTGTTTTAGACATCAGGAAGGATGAGTGACTCGGGGGACCAACAAGAGCAAACGCTCGATATGGACAGAACTGGTGGAGTGACACTGACCTCCATGGGAAAAGCCTTGAAGTTGACAGTGTGTTCAGAACCCCTCTGGTTCTCTTTTCCCCAGTGGAAGCGCACCTCGCTCAATTCATACTCATGGTCACTGGGGAGAGGACCCCCAGTCACAACTGAGACAGCATTCACGGGTCACAGGAAAGGGAAGAGAAGAGATGATTTGATAAACAATACAGATTTCTTACAGACATCAGATTTAGGTCTTTTAACCTCTCAATAACAAGAAAAGCAAAACATCTTATGATTATTTGTGGACTTTGTAGAAGGGTTATCCCCAAATGAAAGTTCTATCATTATTAACTCACTCTCATGTTCCAAATATAATATCATATCGTCTACTGATAAATCAATAAATCCAGGCAGATATATCGGCTGATATTTGGCATTTTTTAATTGGAAGAACTTCTGTATTTGTGAAAAATACTATAATACAATTACAGAATTAAGAAGTTGCTAGCATATAAGTAAGCAATAAGGTACGAGAAAAACGGTTACCACACAATACAAACATTAAAGCCAAAAATATGTAACAATGCAACTTTCATGAAGTAAACTCTTACAAAAAGCCTTCCGCCGGAAAAAATAGTCCCTGACTGTAAACAGCAACAGAAGTTACATTATTACGCCATTAGATGGCAGCAAAGACTGTCTTTTTGAGTATGTCAGTCAGTAGCAAAGACTTTTACATTGAAAAGACTGAATTGTGAACAAGACACAACTGACAAATACTTTGACTAGCGCTGTCAGGAACGGGAAAACCCCTTAACAGTTAAAAGGACAAGATAATACATCGGACATTTAAACAGATTTTTTATTATGAACATAGGTCTGACCTGAAGGAAAATGCTAAATATGAATGCAGGTAATACTCTTCTACATAATACAGTTTGCAGCTTTAATGAACAAAATATCAATTGACAACATACAGTAGAGCTGCACGATTCTGGGAATAAGAATCACGATTTTTTGATTTCATATAGACATCACGATTCTCCCATGATTCTGAATATACAACCAAACAAAATAACATGTAATTTACTAGAGGTTCTGACAAAATATAAATTGCTGACTTTGCTGAAAAATTAATTATTTAAAAAATGGTTTTGAATGAATTCAATGACTCATTAATAAATACTTGTTTCATTGCTGGATGAATCAGTGTTTTTGAACAAGTCTTTTGAATGAACGATTCAATGACAAATACATTTTTTAACAGTCAGTTGTCGCCACCTAGTGGAATTGTGTAGTGTGGAAGGGTGTTGTGTAGTGATACACAGAACCATTGGGTGAAATAAAACACAGCTATTGACCAATCAGAATCAAGGACAGGAACTAACTGTCCTTTTTGGGACTTGAAAGTTGTTGTCAACTGTCAACTTTTTTGGTGTTCCAATGAAAAAATTATGACAGAGTTGTGAATGACATGAAAGTCATATGTAATGAATAATGGCAAAATATTTATTTTGAGTAAACTATTCCTTTAAATTCAAAAACAGAGATAACTTATACCTGATTTAGACTTGAGCATGATTCTCACAGTGTGACCATCGTTAATGACTTCACAGTCTCTGCAAACTACATAGTTGGGGTTAAGCCCCACCTCCAGCAGCCGCGGGTCATAGCGTGCCTCCCTAGAGTTAAGGTTTATGGGGGACTGGTACTCTCCATTTGCCTCAGGAAACAGAAGACCCCATTCAACACCTGGATTCATTCACAAAAGACAAAAAAGTTGATTCAATCAGTCAACCCTTAAATGGTGATAACATTTTGTTTTAATGCATTTATCAAAGAATACTTATCTTGTTTTGAGTGTATGATAACACTGTCCTTGTTCATGACCCAGACCCACAGCCTGCTGCTCAACTTCGAATCAAACTTTGTATGTAGCTATGAAAAATTTGGTGTTGCCACAGATAATACAAACAGTGGTCCATTTTTATGTCCCAATGTTGAAACTAAATAAGGGCTGCTAAAGCTCCAGTGCCTCAAAGTCATTACTGAGGGGTCCAACAGGAATAGCAGACACAGGGGGGTACAGGATGTGCTCATTTTTTTCCTTTGTTGCTTTTCATCTCACCCTGTGTATATGTATTACTCGCTCCGCTCTTCTTTTATGCTTCAATATACGTTTTCTTTATTATCTAAAATTGCACTAGAGAAGTAAAGAATGCTTTTCATTGTAGACTAACACTACTAGAAATAGTACAACTTGAAGCTCAGAAAAATTACTCTTCACACAAAAAGAAAAGTCTTGGTGTAAATACAGTTTAAATTTTTTTTTTCCTCTGCTATTTTCACATAATGAACATTAATTATGCAATTATGTTTTAAATATTTTTATTCAGGCACTCATTTAATAAAAAATACCTTATAAGTAAAAAAAAATGCGCTGATTCACTGTAAAAAAAAGAAAGATTTGAATTGGTTATGAATTAAGTGACTATGCAGCATTGTTAAAAAAAGGACAGATCACGGTCTAATTTTGTCTGTGTATTTAAAGACTCTGCAGTGTAAAAACGGCATATATATATATATATACACACACATATATATGTATATATATGTATATATATATATATATGTATGTATATATATATATATTATATATATATGTGTGTGTGTGTATATATATATATATATATATATATATATATATATATATACACACACACATATATATATATATATATATATATATATATATAATATATATGTTGTTAATTCAGGCAAATTGAGAAGAGCTTGTTTATCATGGGTGTGACAATAAAGTTTCATGTTTTACAAAGAGGCGAATTAGCAGCGATTCTCGCAGTCCTTACCTTCTTCATAGCCCCATTCCAGCTCATCCTTGCCAGGGTAGTTATCGGCCTCCTCAATAACATTATCTGCCATGGCAACTGAATTTCCTCTATGGCTTTCAGAACAACTTGTGTTCTGTCCTGAGCAGATGGCAAAAACTTGTTCTTTCTGGTCCGGTTTTCAGGGTGAAGTCTTCCTCGTCGTTTGCTCACTTCCCACTCATAAAACATGAAGAAAGTGGTCTATAACAATACAAGTGGGAGTAACTGAACTCAGTTGCTTTAAAGACACAATGTCGTCAACAGTGAGACCAACAGAAACTTGTCATTCCATTGAAAATTATGAATTTTTTTCTCCTGTTCTCTTCCAGGAAAGTTGTCCTGCTTGTATAAACTTCAGAGCACACCAAAAGTAAGTTCACAAACTCACTCTGTTAGCTACTACAGCCCACACGGTTCCCCCCACAAGTGATTGGCTGCGTGCAGTGACTCTTAAGCCTCTGATGTAGCACCATAGAAACAGCTCAGCAGTCTAGCCTGGTTTACAGTCAGGCCACGGGAAGCACAGTGCACACAGGCAGGAATGCAGGAGTGATGTTGCTCTTGGAGAGTTCCTCCCACAATGGAGGAAATGGGTGTGGTTAAAAAAACACCCACAAAGAGGAGGGTGAAGTAAGAGAGACTGAAGAGAGGGAAGGTCTGTTATTGTTTGCTTGGCACATTACTGATAGTGTTTTCAAGGTAAGGATGAGAGGGGCCCATACTGTGCTTTCCCCTGGCTCATGGTTGTGTTATTCTGGCATGTTATTTCCTGGTCACCAGCGAAACAAAATGATGATGAATATTTCTACCAACTTTAATCAGAAGTTTACATGTGACCTTGTTGTTTGTCAGCACAGTCAAATCGTATCACTCTTTTTAGTTTAACAATGCTTCGATATTTTATCAGCTGGACAACTGCTATCAAGAACAATTTGAACTGGATGGATGTATGAAAGTCTCCTGAATGCACTTATTGACCCAGATAAAAAATGTAACAACTGGAGGAGGTGAACACTTGAATTCTATACTAAGAAAATACTTTGACCCTAATTTTCTAAAATTAAAGGCAGCACATTACACAAAAGTGCAATCACTACCTAATTAATTATAAGTAGGTCATTTTACTCCCCAAAGCTCAGGGACTAGAACAGGGTTGTCACATGACCTCAGCATCCTCTATATTAAATCTATATTTGATCAGATATATCAGGAAATTTGCATTTGCACGCGTCAAAACATAAGCATTTCATCAGTGTATCGGATGGTGTGGGTGGTTTGATGTTGGGGAATCATTTGAATACTTTGAATTATTATTCATGAACAATAGACCTCCTGTTTGAGTCCAGGTTCAGCAGATTACAGCACTGTCCTCTAGTGGGCATAATAAGACATGACAATATATAATGCAAGTGGTTTGGTACAGAAAGCTATGATTAAAACAGTTCATTTTTGACTCACCTTTGACCTCACGTATGGAGCGATTGGGGGCAAATAAATCTACTCTAAAAAACAATATCATAGTAATAAATAATGTCTAAGATATCCATGACCATCAGGCCTATATACTAGTCACAAAGGGTCAGACTCTCAGGCTGGACATTTCAAAGGGGGGCATTATGATTGTGAATAGTGCATATGATTAAAGACAGTTTTGACAGAAATTTGCAGGGGAAGTCCATTGAAGGTCATTTACATCAATATTTCTTCAGTATCTAAGGTCAAGCTCTTTCTCTCATCTCTGATATCTTAACCAATTTTTTTAGGCTAAAGCTCACATGGCCTATTCCTCTCATTAGCTCATTACGCAATATGCATTACAAATCTGGCACTGTCCTGATAAATATTCATTTAAATGGAGATTAATAACTGGAGGTTTGTAGACATAAGTTGGCTGCCCCTTCACCTGTGAAATAATTTTGTTTCGCTCCAGGACCATCTAACTCTACACCACCACTGTGGCCAAAAGCAAAGCACTTAACTCCAAATAGCACCATTGGCACTTTGATTCTTTTGTCCATCTGAACAAGGACAACCATGTCTTTTCAGTTTGATGGATAGCCTTTGTTGACATAAAAAATGTATTAGTGCAAACTTTGCACAAGAAAAAAAGCATTACTTCATCGCTGGATAAGTAATGTTTAATTATTTGCTTCTGTATACTAAAGGTATTTAGATGAATATGTATGTGAAAATAATATGGATAAACATGCAATCAAGAAATGTAGGGTTATGGTAAATGTGAAATATTAAAGGATTAGTTCACATGAAAATTACCCCAAGCTTTACTCACCCTCAAGCCATCCTAGGTGTATATGACTTTCTTCTTTCAGATGAACACAATCAGAGTTATATTAATAAATATCCTGACACGTCCAAGTTTTATAATGGCAGTGAACGGGACCAACAAGTATAAAGCTCAAGAAAGTGCATCCATCCAAAGCAAAACGTACTCCACACAGCTCCAGGGGGTTAATAAAGGCCTTCTGAAGCGAAGTGATGCATTTGTGTAAGAAACATACCCATATTTAACAAGTTATAAAGTAAAATATCTAGCTTCCACCAGACTGCCTTCAGTATTCAACTTACGAAGAAAGTGTAATGCCTCTCGCTTACACTGTCCTACGCCTTCCGTATTCAACTTACGAAAAAGTGCTGCGAGGGCTTGAGGTAATTTTCATTTTAAAGCGAACTAATCCTTTAAAATAGTGTGATTCTAGAGATCACAAAATAATATGGATAAACATATGAAATAAAGAAATGTAGGGTCATGGTGAATGTGAAATATTAAGAAATAGTGTGATACTGATTCTAGAGATCACAGAACATCTGGTAGGTGACGCCCGCGATAGCCAATGAGATTTAGCAAGCATCCCCTACCGGATGTTGCATGCTTCTTTAGTTGAAACTTGGCAGCCACAAACATGCCACGAAACTGGAGTATTGAGAAAGAAGATCACCCATATTCTTTTTTTTTTTCTGTTGACTTCTGTTTTTTTTTTTTTTTCTGTTGCATTCTGTTGACAATGCCGATTGTCCTCCATTTGTTTTCCTAGTAATAATAATCCAGTACTTTTTAGAGAAAGTAATTAATACATAAATCTATTTACACTGTTGAAGATGTAATTAGTAGCTAGTAATTAATTACTTTTTTAGAGTAACTTACCCAACACTGATGACCTGTAATGCTGCCTGAATCATAATCATTCACTGTTTGTTGTTGGCCAGAGGAGAATTTTTGTCAGCTGATGGAGTTTGGGTGCCTTGCCACTGTCGCCTCTTGCTTGCTTAGTTGGGGACACTTGATATTCAACAATGTTTTTGATCTGCCTGCATTGACACCGTTGTATGCGACCTGAACTGGGCTGGACGATAACATCACTGTTTTCTCCAGAGCTGCTGTATAGATAAAAGAACTAAATTAATAACTAATGATTTTTTCAATGGAATGAATCCATACCAAACTTACTTAAGCTGGACAGTGACACCATTTTCTTCTAGAGCTTCTGTACAGCCAAAATTATGTTCCCTCTATCACTGTAAAGCTGCTTTGACACAATCGGCATTGTAAAAAGCACTATATATATATATAAAGGTGACTTGACTTGACAAAGTAAATATATTGATTATATAAGCTAATATAGTGCATATATTTATTGAAATGTTTCCCTCAAGAGTTAATTTCTCTAGTGAACTAACATGCTGTGGACACTAAATTATTTAAAATAAATGTAATGCTATGCTAGATATTATTCTCAAGCTGTTTTATTGACGTCTTTCCGCGTTTGAAACACTGGTTGCGAAATTACTGTTTCTCAATATGCGTTCTTCAGCGATCTTGCGTCCTTGTGTTCTTGCTCTACGTCATCATCAACCGACGAAGTTTAATTCCAATACTCAAGAATGCAAGTACAGAGGACGCATGAAAGTACCCGGATCTGTTCTTGATATCTACGATGCATCGAATGCAGACTCGAGAGACTCAAACCATCAGAAATCCCAGAAGACGCTGCGGGAGGTCGATGTACAGAAGCCCGTAAGCTTTAAACTTCTCGTTCTCACTTAAGAGATTCCCGCTGCAAATACGTGACGGATTGTGAAAGTAAACATTTGTCTTTTTGTTTTGCTTAATTTGAATAAAGTGATAACCTGAAGAAAGCCTGCAGTATTTTTATTGGCATATTAAAAAGAATCTTAACATTGACAAAGCATGGTAACATGGGCTACTCATTTTCAATAATACACGCAGTAAAATAAAAAGATATTAAATTTTATGAAAATAATGTCTATAATAATATGAGAGAAATGTTTTAATAGGTTGTGACATTTGTTTGTGATGTTATGTTGTACTTATTGTGCAATGGCTGCTACTTAATATGCTGGGACGGTCAGCAACAAGATCACAGCACATCTCAATTCTCACAAGGATACGGGTCCTCGCGTCCTTCCGAGTTAGTTCTCTCAAGGTCACCTGGCAAGACCAGTCTCCACAAGAACGCAGATCCGTTCTTTGTGTTCTTGGAACTGAGAAACAGCCATAAACATATCTGTGCATAGATCGTCTGTTCTTCTTCTGCGCTTTTTCCTGTTGTGGTGGTTAGCAAACAGCGTTGCAATACTGCACACGCCCCCTTCTGGATTGGTGTGTGAATCGCCTGTAACTGACTTCATCGTCTGTATTATATATATATATATATATATATATATACCACAATGGTAATTCAAAGTGCTTTACATGAAAAAAGGATTTAAAAAAAACATAAAATAATACTCAATTCCTAACTGCCTGTGATCAGTAAGTTTTGGGGCGCCCCTATCTGGAATGGAAGAATTTGAGATTTGGGTTTGTGATCTTACACTAGAGATATACTTCCTGGCTTCTAGTGTCTTTTCACTTCTATGGGGGTGGGTTCTCCTATGCGCTTCCTGCTGGCTCTCAGCGCCCCTCACCCCTAATTGATTGCGTAGCCATAACCTATGCACTGTCTGCCTCTGATGGCTTCCAGCGACGTCGTTTCACTCCTAAAAGAGTGCTTAAACCCTATATACCGGTTGTTACACAGATGTAAACTTACACCAGCCTGCGACCTCGGTCCTAGTGTCTTTTTCCTGAATTTTCCTGAATATTCTTGAAAAAAGTGTGCAAAAATTGTGCCTTAGCGGTATTTTGTCACTAGGGCAGTACCCTTTAAATGATAAACCTATTATCTACTCCTAAAAGGTGCATATAAGTACCTTAGGGAGTAGTAAAAACCTTTAAAGATTTTTAATACAAAGTATTTTTTCACAATTAATTTTAATAGTATTTTTTGTGCCATGACTGCAGGGGCGAAAACCTTTAACGTAGCCATGCACACTTACTAGACATCTCATTCTATCGTCTAATGCTGAGAAGAACTGTAGCCTACAAGCCTCAAGACTGGGCTAGGAAGGTCGTAGACTCACTAGAACACAGCTTCCTAATTGAGAAGCACCCACTGGTTGGAGAATACCTGCATATGTCTATCGTTTTCACTGTTGAATTAATATTTTTTCACTGTTTCACTGACATTTTGATTCAACATTACAAGGTAAAAAAAAAAGAAAAAAGAAACGTACACAGATTACCTGTTCACTAAATATGCATTTAGAAAATATATGAATGTTTTTAATTTTTCCTTCTATGCCAACCTGTGTACTACCTTTTAGGGGTAAATAAGGAACAATGTTTTTGGAACAATTTTTACAATTTTTTTTTTTCTGAGAGTGCTCAAGTGTGGTTGATAATTGGTTTTAAACGGGAGATTCGTCAGCTTTGTTGTTTCAACATTCAGGAGTTCACTCACGACCACTTTTCGAGAGATCAATACAAGGTGTGAATCTTTAGAATGATAATTCTTCTTCTTCTGTAAGGTGTCTTGCGAACAATAAAACCCTTAGCCTACGTCTACTGATATATCTGCCCTCTCGATGAACATTGACCTGACACATAGCGGTTTAGGTGAGTGAACTTCCGGTGAAATCCACAACCTCTTCTGTTCTGTGTGCGTGGCGAAGGCGGGACGTGTGACGTAGACCGGCTGGAGCTCGAGGTGTTTATTGTTCCTTCCCGTCGAGAGGAGAAAAGGGCTGGCTTAGCGGAGGCATATATCACACACACTTTCCCTGCGGTTTTAGCTTCAAGGAGCCATTTTAGTAAGGCCAGAACAGGTTGATAAAGGACCGGTTGGCCATGGCGTACGCGTATCTCTTCAAATACATCATAATCGGAGACACGGGTAAGCAGCGACAGCGAGTGTTATTTCCGCAGTGTTGGAGTCAATGACGTGGTTCAAGCAGAGGCGCGAGGGGTGGGAGGACTGACAGCCTGTGTTTTTTTTCTTTGCATTTCTCTCCATCTGCCTCATTAGCTCTTAGGCTAACTCTTATCACATACATAAAGTTAATTCCTAATCGTGTGCTTCATGTCACGGCAGCGGTGTGAGGTTATAAGGCTGCCACGGTCTTTTGTTTTCTGTTGGGTGGGGGAAGCTAGCAGGCAAGCTAAACGCTGCTTCATATCAGCTGTTTGCCTCAATAACAGCAGCATCCCTGATTTCTATTAGCATGACATGTAGAGCGAAAAAAGCAACGTGCTGTGTACGTGTCAGTACGTCTGGCTCTGTGATCGCTTGCTTTACTTACATCTTTTTCTAGTCCATTTAAAGGCCACAACCTGGCTAGTTAGCCAACATCGCTAGCAGCTATTTACTCTTTCTAAAAATGGCGTTGGCTCAGTCGCGTTTTATCAGAGGATAAAACATTTAATGAGCAATGACTATAAAAGAAATGTCCTTGTTTTATTACTAAAGTCCCACATTTATCGATCAGGGTCATACAATGTGTATCTCAAGGCTGGTAACCCCGTATATTTGTGGCCTGTTAGTGTTCTCACCAGATTTCTGTCACTAGGCCTTTCCCCAAGAGATACGGCAACAGCAGACAATATCTTTTAAATGTGTTTATCTGTCATTTACATTAGTTACGAACAGAAGTTTTATTTTTTCCTCGGAAAATTAATATTTAACAGATAAGATGAATACATTAATTTAATGCTGAGGAGGGTGCTGATGTTTATTTCAACCCAGCACTCTCCTTATGATTTTGCATCCACGTAATTCCAGTTAATGTTTTGGGCCTATTTATATTATTAAGTGTTATTAACTACTGTGTATTAACATTAAAATTAATAATTCGATCTCATGCACTTATTGTGTACATATGTTCTTCACGTTTTACTTGTATTTATAAATACCTGCATGTAGTTACTTTCTAGTTCTAGTTTCTAGTTAGGTCTATAATTACGTTTATAGATGTAGATATATGATTACACTATAAACCTGTCCCTAACCTTACCTGTCTCCCATTTCAATAGCATCAAGTGTTTTGTTAATATAACATGAGTGCAATAAGTAGGATGTACCTAACTTTTTTTTTTTTTTTGGACAAGTACATAGTAGTTAAAGACACCTAATATAAAGTGGGACTAGGACCATTTTTGTCCTCTAAATAATGCTGTGATTTCTTTCCTACATAAATTAGCCTATAATGATAACTCAGTGTTTTTACATTGGTAAGGTCAATTCAACGGTGGAAACAATGTTGTATTGAGGATTTGTTGCACTGACATACACAGCGTTAAAATAATCATAAGACAACATAAATGCATCCTGACATAAATGGTGCCTTTTGTGTTGTAAATGTAACCTTCAACAAGCTTTTCACTGATAGAATAGGTAAGTTTTCTTCGTTGACTATGAAGTGTCTTTTCTGCCTCATGTCGAGATGCAGCGGAGACGCAGCCATTTTTTTTGGAAGACTGAACCATGTAGATGTTATCCCTTTTGCAAGTGAAGAACAGCAGCTAAAGTTTTTTATTATTAACTATGCATTCATATATGCAAAATAGTTTTTTTGCCCACATTAAGTGTTTGAGAACAGATTATGAAGCTTGATTTACTTTATTAATCTCTCTCTTTCTCTTTCTCTCTCTCTCTCTCTCTCTCTCTCTCTCTCCCTCCCATATGCATGAGTTTAAGTGATAGTTCACCCAAAAATGAGCAATTCTGTCATTCACTCATTAACTTCGTTAACAAGTTAATGAAGTTAACTTCCATTGTATGGACTAAAAACCCTGAGACATTTCTCAAAATATCTTTCTGTTCCACGGAAGAAAGTCATTCATGTTTGAAATGAGGGTGAGTAATAGATGAAAGGAGTTTCATTCTTGGGTGAAAATTGTCTAGGCCTAATTCTAGAATAGACTGTACCATAACATCTGATGATCAGTTTGTTGTGGAGCCAAAGCATTACAGCATCTTGCCCAACTCGACACTTCCACTTGCACAGTTGTCTGCAGTGGTTTTCTAACTTTTGTATCAGGCTTGGGCTGTGCTCGAGGCAAAAGCAGCCATCATATAAACTCTACAATGCCTAATGCATTTCCTAAGACTCTAAACAATAGCAAAATTATGTTTTTCAGTCTTCGTTTGGTTGTAAAAGTGATTTGTTAGTATGTGTAAACAGGCTCATGCCTCTGCTTGTTGCTCAACCCCAGTTAGTTGATGCTCATCTGAAACTCGATCTAGCTAGTCATTGCTAGGCGTCGTGAGATTGCATTTAGCCTGGTTTGTGTTCATGCTTGAGGTATAGGTTTGCAGTGTTAAAACTGTCACAGCTTTTGCTTGATTTCTGGACAAACTATATTTGGATTTATTCATTTAGCAGACACTTTTATCTTAAGTTACCCACAAATAAAAATAAGCATAAAAGATTAGTGTAAAGAGGCGCAACTATACAAATAGTGCTACTTTAGGCTTCCCATGAGCACTAGAACTTCAATGCAAGTCCAGAAAAGCAGAGAACATTATGATTAACTCATCCCTGTGAGTTTGATTTCAGATGCCTACCATGACTATACTGGCATAGATAATACTAAAGGGTTAGATTGAAGCAGTAGCATCTAGCTGTTGCCACATTATGTTGTTGTTGTCACCATTATTTACAAAAGGCAAAACATCACAAGTATTTTGTGAAGGCTGTTTTTTTTTTTAAGTTAGTTACTAAATTGTTCTGCAGGTCTGTAGGGTCAGTGTAGTGTTTGCTGTAGGTGAGTCTGCACATTACACATTGTAATTTCATCATTGTTAGGTTTTCTCCAAACATCTCTCTTGTGAGCGCTCTTTGAATGCAGCTCACTTGCTTAGCAACGGCTGTTGCTCATGGTAACGCCTCCTCCTAATGTCATAAGCATTTAACCTGTTTGTGTATCATGGCAGATCCTCTAATCTCATTTTGGTGGATGAGTTTTAGTTATGCCAGTAATATAAAATGTCTTGAACTGATGATTTTTTTTCACTCAAATAATGTAGTTAATATCTTACAGAATCAAGTCCATATAAATTACCAGGTGACATTTTGTTAATGAATAAACAGGTATGTATTTTAAAGTGCAGAGAGAACCTTTTTTCCCCCCTTATTTTTTACATTCACAATACACAGTGAATATTAAAAAGAAAACAGGATATGAGAAATGTCTTTGTTTTTGCTATCAATCCATCAGGTAATTGGTTTTACATGCCGTGTTCTCAAACTCATCAGCTCTAATGTAACTCATTTAAATTATTTGTCTTTTTTATTTGTCTGATATTGATCTTGGTGCATGAGTGTTTTTTTTTGGTTTTTTTTTCCTCATTCTTTTTATCAGTAGAATAATGAGATGGTCTTACAATGGCTTTAATTAAACCATTTATGTTTATGCACATTGTTGGAAAATGAGGTGAAAAGGGGAAGCCAGTTTTAGCCTCACTACAGAAATGACCCCATCACTTTTAAAAAATTTTCAATTAAATCCTGAACAAATGATTTTGATGTAATGGGATACAGCAGATGTATAGGCCTGAGGCTAATTGTTGCCATTCACGCGTGACCCTCTGTGTTTGCTTTGCAGGTGTGGGGAAGTCGTGCCTATTATTACAGTTTACAGATAAGCGCTTTCAGCCAGTGCACGATCTCACTATCGGTAAGGCTCTTTTAACCCAACCACATATTCTCTCATTAATTAAAACAGCAGTAATGGGTCTCATTTTAGCACAGGAAGCAGACTGGTGCCAGTCTCCTTGGTGTGTTTTTGTAGGGAACCTTCTAAAAGCACATAATAGTGAGATTTGTTTTTTGTTTGATGGAGCTGCACAAATTGAGAATCATTTCTCTGCTCTCTCTGGTTCAGCGACAGATTTTAATCTTTCGCTGTGATCGAATTTGTTTTATAGTTTAATAGACATGGCCGAATCACTTTCATTTAGCAATAAGATCCCACGTGTGCAATCTTTTAATGATTAATCATGTAGTTATAGTGTTTTAGCCTCCATCCACTCCATATGAGCCCATTCCACAAAACCAAAAAAGTTTTTTATATCACTAATGCTTTAAAATGAAAGAGTTGATCCGTAGTGTTAATGCAAATTTGAGGTGACGTGTTCACTGCCCTATGCTGTTGCATGAGTCATGAATCAAGCTCTGCCTTAATTTGTGTTGACAGGTGTTGAATTTGGAGCACGAATGATCACTATAGATGGCAAACAGATAAAACTTCAGATCTGGGATACGGTAAGATTACAATCTGATTTTTCATGCATCTTATTTATGCAGAAATCACAAGTTTGTTGCTCAGTGTGATCATTTAGGTCAAATTCATGCCCTTAGTAAATATTATGAGTGTTACCATGCTTGAGAAATGAAACTGACACAGTTGAGACAGTGTTGAGGGAACATGTGTTTCCTGATTAGGCAGATTTGGCTATACAATAATGCCAATGCAGCAATATGCCTGAGGCTGCTCATGGGATCTCAATTCTGCTCTCCGGTTGTTTTGGGCCAGTTAAACATAAATGTCATGTGACTAATGATTCTAGAGACACAGGAAAATTGTCATGATGATGCTTATTGGCACCAAAATAAGTCCCAAGCAGTTTAATAGTGACTATAATGTGCTTTGATGTCAAGCAAACAGAGAGAAATAGAGGTTAATTTCACCTTTTTAGAAGCCCTTCAAAAGCCCTTTTTTTCCAGAATCCATAGATATTTTTTAATTGCTGTCAATAGAGGAAGATGATGTTTGCAGCCAAATGGTGTAGTTATGACATGAACCAGCAAGGCATCCCTTGCTTCATCCTCTTTTTCTTAAGCCCTGCTCTGCAAAGACATGTCAACAAAACTAATGTCTTGTTCAAAATTATTGACAGGGAGAAAAGGTTTCTAATTTGTGTTTCCATGCTGTATGCCACTCCCCTGGCCTTTTGTTTGTTTGTTTGCAGTTTGCAGCACCTGTTGAATTGAAACATGTTTGATTTCATAAGATGCTGATCTGTGGGAGATTAACGCTAGTGTGTAAACAAAATTACACTGACTGTAATGTTTATTTTAAGGTCTCTTACGTACACCAAGGCTGCATTTATTCGATCAAAAAAAGTAAAAGTAATATTGTGAAATATTAAACTATAACTGTTTTCTGTTTTATCATATTTTAAAATGTAATTTATTCCTGTGATGGTAATTTTTCAAAGCTAATTTTTCAGCATCATTACTCCAGTCTTCAGTGTCACATGATACTTCAGAAATCATTCTAATATGCTTATTTGCTCCTCAAGAAACATTATTTTATATTATTTTTTTCAAGATTCTTTGAATAGAAAGTTTAGAAGAATAGCGTTTATTTGAATTATAATATTTTAACTTCATAAACGTTAGAGCTGGGACACCTATCTCCCAATTCGATACTATCACGATACTTGGGTGCCAATACAGTATGTATTGTTATTTTTTTAAAAATTGCTGCGATTTAATTTTTGTTTGCTTTTTTCCTCTAGACCATGGAAAAAGTTGACTGATATACTTATACATGATGGTGCAGGTCATATATCCATAGATGTCTCTCCGTCCACCATTTTTCACTTTCTCGTGTCCATTAGTAAGAGATATGACATCATGTAATTCTCAAGTCAAGTCATATTGCCCTCTCAGAGCTCAATGCTAAGGATTTTTTCTTCCAGCCTAACTCATATAAATTTAAAATATTGTTAAAGGCAAGTAAACTGTCAGTAATAGAATAAGAACAAATAAGCAAATTACAAATAATAGCACAAATACAATAGAAACAAACAAACAAATAAAATAAACACTGCCTTTCATGTTTTTCAAGTCAGTCTAACAGTAATTTTCAGGTAGAGAAAATGAATAATCAAATGTAAAATAGCACTAAATAGTCTTAACTGTATATATATTAAATATAGGTTAATCCTTATTAAAGTTACTAAGGTTATTCAGTCAAGCAGTGAGGGTTTTTTTTTTCTTCTTCTTCTTCTTTGTCCTCCATTGTTTGATTAACATTAAAACAAAGACAGCAGTGGGTTTATTAGGCTGCTGTCACTTTAAGAGCTGCATGGACACTTACACATTGTTTTATTTCTCAACTGTTCACTTAAGATATAGCAGACTTTGTTTACTAAAGGATACTCGCAGAGACTGGCATTTTTTGACGTAATTTTGTGTGAATATGTCCGTTCAAGCACAAGATGATGTGAAAGAGCTCAATTCAGCATTCCCACGCTGTCTGAGAAGCAGCTTTCGGGCTGCACGCTTCAGATGTATGCGCACACAAAACTTCTCATACTATTGAATTGAGTTATCTTTTGCGTTTTCTTGTGATGAATATTTAAACTGGTAAGGCTTAAAAACACGTGCAAATGATCAACTTTCATGATGCAGCACTGGCCCAATCAGTCAAGTCAGGCTGTCCTTTTATTGTCAAGCCCTGCCCTCTGCTGAAATAAGAGATAACTTTCCTCCACCTCGTCTATAAGCAAGGACTAAAATAAAGCAATTTAATATGAATTAATATCAGTTCTGGATTTTAAATTTTTTTTTTTTTAAATTGTAAAAAAATTAATATTTGCGATTAATTAGCTGAATCAGTTCCCCCCGCCATGTCTTTTTTTTTTCACTTTTTATCAATTTATTTATTTATTTTTTAAATCTTACTGACCCCAAACATTTGAACATGTGTATATTTTCTTTTTCCTTTTTTTTCTGGTTATCACTGCAGTTCTTCATAGTTCTTCAAAGACACAATCAAAATATTTCGGTGAATTGTGTAGACTTCATTCTATGTATTTCAAAATATGCTACCCAGAATAGAACTTTTATTTTTATAAGCATTCCTTGTAATTGGTTGTATGTTTGTTTTAATTACAGAGCTTTTAAAACCTTGTCTCAAATAACTTTGGTCAGTTCTTTGTCAGCATGCATATGTGTTTACAATATAGCAGTTAATATTTTGAGATGATCATTGAGCAGACTTGTTTAATCTTTCTGATATTGGAAATGCAGTCATAAAATGCCTTAGCTGCACAAACATTTTGGCCAGCAGAGGGAGACAACATACCAATGGCCATGATGTTGTGTTCATAGCTTCAGTATTTGTTGTATGTATCAGATGTCTTGTTTTTTTCTTTCTTTTCATTTGTACACTTGTATACTCTTAGACGGTAGCTAAGAGACGCACACCAGTTTTTTGTTTTGTTTTTTTGTTTATGTGTAAAGGCGTCTCTTTGCAACGTAAATGAAGTCACATTAAATGTTAAAAAAGATGTGTTCCTGTTTATAGCCAGTTTGCCTGGGCGAGGCTTTCTTATGAAAAATCTAATGTCAGGATAATTAGGGGTAATCATGCGGTGGTTGTTTGGTGTGGGTTTGATGCGATGATGTCACCTAGATTGTGCTGTGCCTTTAAATGCACCATAAATAATTCATTTCAAGGTTATTTCAACAAGCTCTGTGATAAAACTAGAGAAGATGGGGGGGAGTGTTGGATGAAGTAACAGGAGAAATCTGCATGTCTGGCCTTCCTGTAACCTTTCACTCCAGCAGATGGCAGGCATAACAGTGTCATTCATCATTTATTCACAATGGGCTCCATTAACTCTAATGTTAACAGCTGCCCTGGGGAATGGATTATTGAATTCAAATACGTGCTCCTGGCTTACTTGCCTGCTGTCAAAGGGGCTGGGTTGACCAGAGGCCACCTTATACCATGACACTCCGGTGGCCGTACGCTGGGGGCCGGTAGATTCGACAGGCGTCAGTAAGGCTCTAGAGAAGTGTTGTGGGGTGGAGAGTCGACGGATGGTCTGTGCATGTGAAGTCACTGTGGCCTTTTAGAGCTGGAGTTCCCAGAGCAACACCAGCCTGGAGGGATTGTGGTGAAGATGGTTTACGCACAGAGTGTAAACACAGTATACCCAGTGGACATTGTTGCCACCTTATTGTTCCTTATAAACGGGCTTTTTCTGGTGGTGTGATCCCTGTGTCTGTGTGTTTCAGGCCGGACAGGAGTCCTTCCGCTCAATCACCAGGTCTTACTACAGAGGTGCAGCTGGGGCTCTGCTAGTTTATGACATCACAAGGTGAGACCAAACTCGTACGACTGTCATATTTCTCTTCTGCTCCTCTGCTTTACTATCTTGTCTAGTCCAGTTTCAGTTCTTCACCACAAAGATTATTCTTATTTTATTCACTCAGTTCATTTATTTTTTTATGTGTGGATGTTTGTTACATTTGCAGAAGGGACACTTTTAATCACTTGACAACTTGGTTAGAAGATGCTCGTCAACATTCCAACTCTAACATGGTCATCATGCTCATTGGGAATAAAAGGTCAGTGTACATCATTTTTATTGTTGTTATTATTGGTAGAAATAGTCTATTTTATTATTTATCTAGTACATATTGACATAAATATCTTTTATATATAACACAGTTTAATTACAGCAAATGAGATGAGAGAAATAAGAGTACCTAAAATTTCTAAAATGACCATTTGGATCCATCTAAACTCTGGTGTACAGTGGTTTACACCACATTTAATCACTTAAAGTTTTCCATTTTCAGTATATTATCTATTGACATGACATTTGATTTAGTTCTTTTGAACCTTAAATTAATCAAATCATCCTGAAACAAAATATATCAGTTTCCACAAAAATATTAAGTCGCACAACCATTTTCAAGATTGATAATAATAAGAAATCTTTCTTGAGCACCAAATCAGCATATTAGAATGATTTCTGAAGGACCATGTGACATTGAAGACTGGAGGAATGATGCTGAAAATTCAGCTTTGTCATCACAGGAATAATTTACATTTTTAAAATATTAAATATTTATTATAAAATAATTAAAATGTGCATAAATAAAAATATTTAAATAGAAAAGTTATTTCAAATTGTAATATTTGACAGTATTACTGTTTATACTGTATTTATCAAATTAATGCAGCCTCGGTGAGCATAAGAGATTTCTTAAAAAAAATAAATTAACAAAACCCTAAAATCTTACTGACCCCATACTTTTGAACTGTAGTTTTTCACGGTCTAGAACAATCTTACGAATTAAACCCAATTTCATTTGTTTCCTCGTGCCAGTGATTTGGAGTCACGGAGAGAGGTGAAGAAAGAGGAAGGAGAGGCCTTTGCCAGAGAACATGGGCTGATCTTCATGGAGACTTCTGCAAAGACAGCATCAAACGTAGAAGAGGTAAAACAGCTCTTGTGTGGCTCAGAGGTCTTCAGTGCCTGTGTCGTGATTTTATGCCTGGGTTTTTGTGTGAAAACATGTGCACATACATGCATATAGATAACACCCTAGGGACACACAGACTGGGGAGAAAAACATTTGAATCTCTGCAGTGGAAGCCAAGAAGCTAAAGCAGGGTTTAGAGCTGGCTTTAAAAGAGTGGGGATGTTAAATTGTGGAAGTCCCTCCCCCATCCTCCCACCCAAAGTCGCCTCAATGATTAATTTGTCTCATTAGTGTCGTGTGAATTCTTCTGACCCTTCCCCCACCCCTTTATGACGTTTCAATCTCCTATTTAAGGTTCATGCATATTCATAGATTCCCTGCCCCACACACATCCATCCGCGGATACGAGCGCACACATCTGTGGCACTCGCTCAGCCATCTATTTCTCTCTCGGTGGTAATTGAGCCACAGAGGACTGATTGCTCTGGAGAGCTGAGAGGCAGTTGCACCAAAAAGCAAAGCAGCTCTGTTAATTAGGCTACAAAGTGCCGGTGGCAGGTTTTAACACTTTAAAGGTGAGCCGTGCACACGGCCGTGTTTATTTTCTTTGGGTGACCAATGTGTGCTCAACTGAGTAATAATAGACACCATCACTTTCAGCCAGATGGGGGCACCAGCCTTCAACTGTAAAAACCTTGACGGTTTGAACATTTCAAGTTAATCCTATGTTTTATCTGACTAATTTATTTATGAATTATATTGATTCCAGTATGCAGTATTGGTTATGTTTTGCATCGGTTGCATTTAATTGAGTACGAGTTCTGGATGAATTTATCATCTAAAACAGTTAAAGGATGGCATTTTAATCACATGGATAAAATATGCTCCTTTTTGTGTTTCAGGCATTTATCAACACGGCCAAGGAGATTTATGAAAAGATCCAGGAGGGAGTCTTTGATATAAACAATGAGGTAACCCATATGACAAGGAAGCACATTCTTTGTTTGTTTGCCTTATAACTTAAAAAAAAATTAATTGGGTCAAGAAGACTTCCTGTAGCATTACACTGAAATCTATGGTCTGGTGGGTGGATTCAAAAACTTGAAACTAAATTTACAGTCCTTTTCCAGGAAGGTGAAATGTGTAATTTAGAGCAAGTATTTTAATTGCTAAAATACTTGCTACTTTTTCCTACTTAATATACAGAGACAGTGTTAAGTAAGATATCCATAAAATGAATACCCCAAAAAGTAAACATTGTGGCTCTGTGACCACTTTGGGGTGATCCAAACTATAGTGTTTTTATTTTCTTTCCTAATTTAATTCAGTTTAGTGAAATCTAAATTGTGTACTTCACCTTTAATTTTAGTGGAAGCTCCTGCTAATATGACAGACACTTTGTCATTGTTTTCCATCGGTAAATGTGTTTAATAAAAGGGTAAAGTCATATACTAGAGTCACACATTGGATGGTTGATGCACTTTGTACTGTGACGATGTTTTCCCACAGTAGCCACATTGTTGTCCTCAAATCTATGCAAATTCAGAGGTAAAAGCCAATGGAGCATAGCAGATATTATTGTACTGGTTTGCACGTGATACAGGCATTGTAACAGCCCATAAAATGTTTAGGAATGTAATGGTGGTGCATACTTGTACAATGACATAAACGCATATACAACTAAAGTTAGAGGAAGGAGCCAGGTGACGACGAACACAGATATTCTCCAGGGAAAGCTCCACACAAGCCCTCCGGCCCTTTGGTTTCTATCTACTGGCTGGTAGCCAACACACAAATTCCTCACATCTTGTAAGTTACAGCCAGTTGGATGGAGGTGAGCCCACTGCAGCTTTTTTTATTGGAGTAGTAGGAAGAGTTTTCTTTAAAAAAAGAAAAGAAAAAAAGTTAAGGCGTCCAAACCGCATCAGCTGATAGAGATTCTGGCCAGGAACCTCAAGGCTCACATGTGAGCTCACCCCAGATCACTATAAATCAGATTTGGCGCAATGAGGAGTTTCCTGAGAACATTACAAAAGCACAGCTTCGCTACGGCATGTCTGTTTTGAACACAAGCCCGCTTAAGGGAAAAGTTGGCGTGGTGGATGCCTTTGTGTGATGAATGAAAGTGCCACCAGCTTGTGTGTGTGTGTGTGTGTGTGTGTTTTTTTTTTAAAGCTCTGGCAGGTTTCCCTACGTCTCTGTGTTACCGCTGGAATAACACTCCAGAGGTTCTCCTGCCTCAGTGCTGACAAAAGCAGCCTACTAATTCAGGCCTGCAGGGGCTGGTATTTTCTACTTAATACAGCGTTATGTGACGGTACAAAATCACCATCATTTCACATGGATTCTTTTCACTTTTGGAAGCAGAGGTTCAAATTGTGTGGTCTCTTGTCATCTGAAATAGAAATGAGTGTTTAAATGTTTTTATTTGTGTGTGTGCAGGCTAACGGCATTAAAATTGGACCCCAGCATGCTGCCACCAACTCCACGATGGGTGGCAGTCAGGGAGGACAGCAAGCCGGAGGGGGCTGTTGCTGAGCACTACCCTTTACCCTCCAGTCTCCTCCACGCCCCCCTCCGCCCCTTACGTTTCTACTGGACTGGTCGGGCTCACTAACATTTTCTTAACCTCCCACAGCCCAGACCCCGGATTCAAATCATATATTAGATGGCTGTCCAAAACAAAACAAAAAAAAACAAAAAAATATTTATAAAGTCCAGGTCCTCTTCAAACCTCCTGACAACTCCTGAAGCCTGTTTGGGCTACAGAAGACATTATATGGTTACTAGTAAGGAAAAAGGCAGGAGCTTTGGAGTTATTATGGTAAATATATTCATGTTTGTTTCTCAGCAAATTGTTTTTTGTTTGTTTTGTTTTGTTTTTGCCCATTTGACTTCAAACTGAACTGTATTAAACACTACAAAGTCATCTTTAGTATTTTAATCAGTTTATGTGGGTGAATTCAATGAAAACTGTGGTGAACCCTGAAGTCAAAATAAAAGGAACGTAGAGCTGTTCTAAAAAAAAAAAAAAGGAACGGCTGTTATCAAAGTGAAGAAGTTAAAAGAAGAAAAAAAGCAGGACTGTTTTAAATCTGTATTTATCATTCACATTCTGTATATATAGTTATCATTTCTTGCTTTGGTGTACGTTGACCGAGCTAGAATTCTGTACTGAATTTGCTTAAATTCTATACTGTATGAATAGAGCTTGAAACTGCAACAGTATTGCGATATTTCCAAAACTGCTTTGACACCATTTTAAGGTAATCTTTTACTTCATTTATTTTAGTTTGGTCCTGCCATCTGCCTTGACCCCTCGTATATACGTGCACCCGATCCTCCTCTCTGTATAGAAACTCTGGCTCTATATACCTATTTTAATGCCAAATTTGTGTTTACCTGTGTTCTAAAATCACGGCTCCAGATATGGATCACCTCCAGAACTAGATCTGCTGTTTGCCTTAAAAGATTTTGGGACGTCAAAACAATAACATATTCATGTTACACAGGATCATTTCAGTCATTACGTGCAATCGTATATTGCATATGATAACGCTAGACTCAACTTATCCATTAGACAGACACTCACGCATACATGCCTGTACTTATATATCCATACAAGTCGTCACATATGCATGCATTTGTATGCATATAAATATATCTATTGTTTTTCCTTTCTTCAAAATTAATTTTCTCCAATGCAGTCCGCTGTGTAAAGTCAGTGCAGATCCACATTAATTTAGGTGTCTGAGTGATTGTGTAAAGACTTGCTTTCTCTTGGCACTATGTTGTTAATAGATATACGGTGAACATCTTGTCTGTTGTGAAAGGGGTGTGATAAAGCCAAACCTGGAGTAACTTTGTGACCCTCAACTTTATTTGCTGTGTTCTCAAAATGAAATGCTATCACGAAAAAATATAATAAAACCTTCTAAACTCAGTTTGTTTGTGTGTAGTTTTTATACAACGGGACTGGCTTTGTGTTTGCTTGCACACGAATAAAGCGTCTGTTTATGATAAAGAAAAAGTATATTTAGCTATTTTCTTGCCATAAATGTTTATCTTTTAGTTTAGAAAATGAGTTACAGTGAAATAACTCGATAATACATGAACCACAACGTGTAACGATTGATGATGAAACGTGCGTGAGGAATGCATCGACCCGAATGTGTATGCAGTAGGCATATAGAACTGACGTATAGAGGCAGACCTGAACATCCGGGGTACCGACGCCAACAGTGATTGGTTGTTTTACGAGTCAGGTAAATTCCGCTTATATGTGTATAGCTTGGCTGCGTGTATAATTATACCAATAATTGTAAGGTTGTGAATGGAAATTTGCTCAGATTCAAGAAAGCAAGCACAGCAGGTTTAATTATCGTGCTTATTAATTCTTCTTTAAACTGCGAAAGACAAAGTGATTCACAGTATTCCGGTAAAAAAAACAACATTAATGCTTCATGCAGATATTGTGTTAACATATAGAACAGTCAGTCAGCACACAAATAATCTTTAAAACTTAAAGATAAAATATGATATGAGATATGCATAATGTTCACCAAAAAGGCGGCTAGATAAAACATGACGAGCGCTAAAAAGTTTCAAAACCCGAAATGTGAAATATTAAAGACTGATTTTTAAGCGAAAAACTGCAATATCGAAACAATACGTAATGTTTATAAAGACCTGGAAAGTAAAAGAAAAAAAGCACTTGCGTCACAACCCGGCGAGGTCACTCACGCGCACGCATGTTTATCCAGTAAGTCATGCACGCGCCCCCTGCCTGTGGAAGGTGAGCGCGAGTGTCTAGAGGAGAGGACACGAGAACGCGACTGCCTGGATCGATCGGATTAAACTCGAATTGAGTGAAATTAACACAAAGGAGAGAAGCAGAGTCGGCGAGGACGGGACGCTGAGACGCCGACTTTACCGACAGAATTTTAATTTCGACAGTTATTCACGTATTTAAACGGATTTTCGGGATAGATGAAGAGGAGTTAATTGGTGAAAACCCTAAACTGACCCGCGTTGAGTAGGGTAAGGAATAGTCTTTCTTTCTAATGATACAATATGAATCAACCAACTTTATCTGTCGCACACAAACTTATTAGGTAGTTCTTAGTGTTTTTAACATTGTTGTACAAATATACCTGTACTTTCATTGTGAGAAAACTGTTTTTGATTGTACATTTAACTTGTTTTGTACTCTGGTGATACCCGCGGTGTAAATTGTGTTTTAAAACAGTGAAAAGTTGTTTTAATTCAACGTTTCACAGGGAACACAGAAACCGCACGTTAGTTTTTCGTTTCCCCACATTTTAACTTATCGAAGAATCTCAAACTAGCTCGAGCACATGCTAACATTAGCTCGTTTAGCTCACGCGCACTGCATTGTATAGAGCCGCACGGATCCCTATAGGGGTGGAAGCGAGAATATGTTAGTTAAATTATATACAAACAATTTATGTTCATTGTCTAGAAAATCACTCATATCCTTTACATTTCTCACGAATTGATAAAACTATTTTTTTCAAAATCCCATAAAGTAAGCTTTCGTTAGCAAGCTAATTGTTGAGACACGAGGTGGTTTGAACGTAGAGGTGAGTCATTGGCCGAGCTGAATGAGGGAGATCCCCGACCCCTCGTATCAACAATTACACTTAAAAATAGTTTTCACGCACACAAAACTGCACGTGAGAATAACCCTAAAGTTTTATGCTTGTGCTTTTCGCTTATATAACATTCGATGATGCTCGAAACAGTATGTGGAAACGGCAAAGCGAGCCGGAAAGTGCGCTCGTCCGAAGGACAATATAGATACCGGGGAAGGTTGCTTGAGGCCAGATGGTCAGTTCCTCGTTTTCTTTATCTATTCGTTTATGGGAGTCAAAACTTTAATGTGTTTTACGAATCACAATTCATAGGTGTTGCTTGTGTTCTGGGTTGGGGAAAAATGTTTTATTTTTATCGTTTGGTCGGCTGTGAGAGGTGCGTTGGAGAGCCAGACGTGCGTTGAGGTAATTAGCTAGTTGGAAGTGGCCGATCTGCTGTGAGAGACGGACAGCGTCGACTTCATTGTCTCACAACAAGCTAACTTGCTAACTGGACACAACTCATCTCACGTTTCTTTTGTCCCCCTTTCCCCTCAACAGGTAGAAGGGTTTTAAAGGGAGGAGGGATCGGACGACGCTTTATTTGAGGGGAACTGAAAAAATGCACCTGGTTTATCTGTGGGGGAGTTCCCGTGTTTTCAAAAGTTTACGATTTTGTTTATTTCGTACTATATATAAATAGCCGAACAGGTTTTATTATCCAATCTCCATATTAAAGCCACACAGAAGCACCTGCTTCGTTTACAGCGTCGTAGAGTGGGGGAATGGGGGAAAAGCTAATTTATAATTTATCCTGTAGTGTTTTTATGCCATTTTAACGCGTATCTGTATTTTTTTCGTTAAAATGAACTCAAAAAATTGACGTTAACATATTTAATGTTTAAAAAGTTCTTTTTAAACACACTTTTAAACTCGAAAATCTAACAAAGAATCGTTGAAAGATGGTATCGTCGTTGTCTCGCTGCCTCTTAAGTCTTTAACCTAAGATGGCAGCTTTTAATGTGTGTCGGTCCACTCAATGAGCAGATATGAAGCCGGTATGGCGGAGCATATGTGAGACTGCTTTGTAGTAGCTTTAGGCTTTTCATCTCGCTTGCCTTTTCTTGTGGTTGCCGGGGCTTGTTCACTAGTTGTATCAAATCGAAAAGTCAAGTGCCGGTTCCTTTTTTGTCCTCAGAGAAAGTTTGAATCCAACTTGTTGTTGTTCCAGTACACATTAGTATCTAGTGTAAAGTCGCTTACATTGCATAACTTCGCCCGTATCGAAATACTGGGTTTGATTTGTTCCGAGAGAAAACATTATTTGTATGAGTTACATAAGCTTCAGAGTTGCAGTTCATGTTCAGAGAAATACTTATTGATTTAGTTTGCTCAACTTTTTTATTGAACTAACGAAATTTTCGATAGCAACTTGTTTTCATAACCAATTTTGCCACTTTAAACGAACAATAATGGTATATTTATGCCCTGTTTTATTATCTCAGCAAAATAGAAGTCGTTTTGATAAGTTTGTATGCTTTAGTAAATGAGATATAGAATAATGTTCCTAACCTAGTTTTATGATTAAATGCAAGTATGGCACATGATGTCGGTTTCATCCTTGTTAAATGTACTTTTAAGTGCATTGCATACTATATACATACAAGATCTGGTCAGCTGTTTATTAACGCATTTGAATCAGTATTGGTGTTGTTTTGATAATGAAATGATTACTTTGGCCTTAAGACACTTACACACTGCAGCTTTAAACCATTTGAAATGTTCGTGGATTCATATCTTTAGTATGTGCCTGAATGAAATTCAGGGGGGTGTGGGGGGGGGGGGGTCTCCTGTGTTCCTTGAAACAATACAGTGAACATGAAAACCGATGCCATAGTTATATCTTGCAAAACAGTTAGCATAGATATGTTATTTATTTAACAATTTTAAATTCATGCAAACCATCCTGGTACTAGACTAGCTGGGGGCTGGCTGTGACAAATTTGGAGGACTGCAGTAGATGTGGGTCAGGCACCCCCTGCATTGACACATGTGCACACAAACACTGGTATTGGACGGTGCTTTCAAAGCTGGTATTTCAGATATCTGACAACATGCTTTCAATCTACGCCAGAAACAGCATCGCAGTGTGCAGGCCCTTTCCCTTCAACCCCTCCTCTCTTGCCGTGGGTTAGCAGGAGGGCTGCGGTGGCCTGTTGTGCTGCAAAACAAGCAGGCTTTTTTCCCCTTCTCACTGACCATCCCCCTCTTCCCTGCCACACAGAAGATGGAGGAACAGTTTCAGATGAATAGCTTAGAATGGATGAGTCTTCTAATATTCAAATAAGAGCTGCTACTCTTTAATTTATAAAGATTTAGATATTTAAAGTTTTCCAATTTTAGGGGCATGCTGCATAGGATACTCTTACTGTTTTTCCTCTGTGAAGACAATAGTTTTTTCATAAAGTTTCTGTAAATTCCACTTTTATATGGACAGCAAACAAAGTGGTGCAAAAACGTCTGTCTGTACCATGATCTGTGCCCCTCTGTTAGTGCGTGTTTAATCATGCCTTTCAAAATATGTCAAAGCTTTCATAATCGCATCCGCTGTTAATATTGTCGTGCATGCAATTCACACTGTTTTTGTGCCATTTCCCCAAATTTTTTTTTTTTTTTTTTTTTTTGGTCAAACAAAGCAGCCTTTTTCCACTCATACAACAACTTAAAACTTGCTTATTTCTGTCATAATTTCTTAAAGCCACACATGCTTTGAATCTGTAGGCTTTTTAATGTAGTAATTCCCTTCAGGTCATTTCTATGTCCCATGTGGCTACAGGAAGTCATCAGAGCCTCAGGATATACAATCTTAAAATCATCAGCCCAGAGGGAATGTCAAAATCAGTGGTATGCCAACATTGATATTACTACTTGTGATGAAATCAAGATTTTCCAATTCTTCATGTAGCAAGCTTTTGCATTAGAATATTTCAGTGTCCTTAATTTTCAAATTCGTTTAAATATGCACTACTAGGGCTGTAACGATACATCATTATATCGAGATATCGCAATATAAAAAGTGACGATATGTACCGTAGATGTAAACGATATGATTTTAGATATAGAGTTCGTTTTATCCAAGACTCAGCCTACGTGACGTGTGAAAACATGAGTAATTGCATAATTTTAACTTTTGGATGAACTAACCATTTACAGTTTGGGAATAGTCATTTTGACATGCTTTGCGATTAGAACTGATTGATTGCATTGATCACCTGATGCATACATGCTTGAGCGGCAGTCATTAAAGTGAAAGCACACACAATTTAAATCAACCTATTGTTTTTCATTTTAGTAGTATGATGATTCAAACCATATTAGATGGTTTATTCTTATCATGTAAGTGCATTAATAAAGGGAGAGACAGGACATAGTGCGCACCGTAAGAGTCCTTGTAAGAGATCCAGCAAATGCGCAAGTCGTGTACTGCGTGAGGGGAATCTGCATTTGCATTTATCAGTCTGTGTAACAGAACATCAGCATTTTTTTGCTGTCTGAGTAAAGGGGGAAAAAAAGTGCTTACAGGATTCTTTAGGTAAACAAAGTGTGTATATATAAACTGTTATATATGCAGACTGTAAATATTCTTAGATCCTGCTTTAAAGGCTCACAGTATTGCAGTTTTTTTTTAAATTTCTCAAGTATTTAACAAAGTACATAATTCATTCTGACACTGAATTACAGAGCTTGTGCAAGCATATCCACATTGCTATGATCAGATGCTTTCTTAACTTCTATTTTCTCACTGTTGTAATTTGTTTTTTTGTTATTGAGAGAAAAGCACCCAGCACATATTTACACACCCTCATGTATGTATTTTTTTTTTTCCTGGATCAGGTTAACCGTATAGAGGTTTTTAATTTTCCAAGTATTTAACAACAGAAAGTGTAAAGTGTTAAGCTGCTTGCTTTAAAGCATCTACATCTGTTGTATAAAGTGCTATATAAAAGTTCCTTTGCTGGAGTGCTGATTTGCAGAGCTTGTGCAAACATCTGAATTATGATCAGATGTTTTCTTGCTACTGTTTTCCCTCCATTCTCATTTTTGTGTATTTATTTTGTTATTGAGAGGAAAGCGTGCAGTACATATTTTCATATTCTATCGAAATGCGTCAAAATATTAAGTGAGCTCTCAGATTCAATGTGTTTGAGTATTGGATTTTAGCATCATGGCTTATTTTGCAAACAACATGACTCTTGTCGATCTTCTTAGTGTAAGCCAAAATAAGTCTACACTTCAGCTCTGTACATTGCAGTGGGAGCTGGTATAATACTATCATCTTGAGAGCTGGGTTTCTGATGCTAACATTAGATGCACCCTTGCGCTGAGATAACACTGCCATTTAGTAAGTGAGTGTTGTAAAATGCATTCTACTGTTGCTAAACTGTAGAACGTGCCTAATATTAAGTGTCATTTAAGTGCATTAAGCCTGGAAAGGGACACTGTTCCTCAGGCGGCTTTCTGTGCCGAAGGGGTTCGAGAAGGGGTGGAACATGCATAAGCAAAGTATACTGTGGGCTTACGTGCCTAAATGGTCAAATAGCCTACACGCAAATGTCAGAATGTCGTTTTTATCAAGTATCCTCGTAAACCCAGTTGGATATGTCTTAAGTGAATGTAAACAGTTGAGAACTTGTGTAACAGTGTATTGGATCAGTGCATTTGGTCTTAAAGTGACAGTAGCAGAATTTTACTGCTTCAGTCTGTCATTAATGTTAATCAAACAACAAAAGACAAAGAATCACTCACTGCTCTTAAATGTTGTAGCTTTAATTAGGATTAATCTATATTTAATGTGTAAAATGAAGACTAAGCAGTGTTGTTTTATCAGTGTTGCTGTTGTAGGCTATTACTTACTGAATACCACTGTTAGTACAAAAAATTAAAGCACTTTATTTCATTATTTTTGTATGTTGTATTTAGTCCATTTAGTTGGTAATTGATTTATTTGTCCTTATTGTGTTGCCGCCTGTTTACTTGTCCTGAAAACAATTAAAGATGACCTTTTACTTAGCTACATAAGTTAACCTAGTATTCGTTTTTGCTGAAGTAGCCTATCGATAATTGTGAAATTTTACATGCATCCAATTACTTGTTTCATAAAGACTTTGATCATTTAATAATGATCAATGACCAATATTAAATAATCGTGATTTCAATATTGACAAATAATCGTGATTGTGATTTGTCATAATCGAGCAGCCCTATATCGCAATATTCACATGTATCAATATTTTCTATGAGAAAATAAGAACAAACGTGACATTTACAAATGCTTATCTACCTAAAAGTACTGCGAGTTTGAGTCACTTATGTACATTTGAAAAAGCAACTTGCGTCAAACATCTTTCCAGACATGAGAAGCATTTATTAACATCTTGTCCAACAAAAGATAATATTTAATAACGTGTTTTTTACTCCAAACTCACTTCATAACGACAGTTGAGCATCCTTCTGTGATATGATGTGGCTTCTCACACAGAATAAGACAGCTGTGTGTTTATTAGTCATGTTTAATCAATCAAAGCGTTTCCTGGGTGTTATCTACTTCTACGGCAGGGCATATTTAGAGTTTCTGTGCAAGAGCGGCCTCTGGCTTTCAGAAGCACTTACTACTGATCACAGAGCTTGAAATTTTAAAAATGACGCTTTGACTGCTGTTGAGTGGATTCGTAAACACCTCTGATTGGCCATTGTTCACGGCTCATCGGATATGTCTGTGATTGGCTTCAATGATCAACGCTGTAAAAATGTTGTAAATAGTCATCAGTTAAGTTTTTCACCGAGCGCTTACACAAATACACACGGGAGCGTTTGAAAGCAGGCGTCTATCAGTCCGCTCCCGCTTTCAGAATAATTGGTTAGCAGGCAAAAGTTACATTGTGACAATGGAACATTTGGATTCATACTAAATGAGAGGTACGTGAGCCCATAAGTTTGAATTAAGCGGCTTTGTTCTGTTTTGTGGGTTGCTCACTCGAATTTCCATGAATTTAACAATATTCTGTGAGGTATTCCACTGGAGATGCAATCTGGTTTCTTTTTCCCAAATCTATACTGTCTCACCCTCTATTTTCACGGGGGAAGAGCAGCATCCAATTTAAATGTCTTGCTCGTGTGGAAGATATAATTCACTTTTCTGTCAGTGTAAGTAGCTTTGGAATAGACGCTATGCCCTGCGTGTCCCAAAGCCCTCTCAAAGCGCAGAGCCCGATATATGATGAAACACTTATCTTTGTGGGGAAGTAAAATTAAACTTGACTTAAACAATACAAAGTTCTATTGCTTTCCATGTCCAAGAAATTTATTAACTATTTCAATGCACTTATAAAGTTTGCATCGCATTAAATGCGTTATTTGTACATTGTGAAATATTTGAGCAAAAGATCCAGCCCCATCACAGCCCTGACTACACGTGCTTTGTGTGCCACATGCACCACAAATGCACCTTGCTTAATCGGTCTTGTTTTATCAGTTAAATTATCAACGATGAATTGATTGTCAATTAACCGTTAGCATCCCTAGACTAAATGGTTGTATTTTGCTTTTTTTTTCCTGCAGGTGTGACTAAATTTGTTAGAGGTTGCACTGGTGTGACCACCGTTTCCCAACTGATAAGAGCTGCCATTTCTGTTGACTATGAGAAATTCCAAACGAAACGAAAGCACGCTACTTGTTTGAGCTGCGTGTCATGGACCGTTTTATCAGTTTAGACCAATATAGACAGCACATCATGAGCTCAGAACACGTACTTGCGAGCCGATCTTTGATTACGCGACACCATTACTACACAGTGCTGGGAGATCTAGTGAGAAACATTCAAATTCAGCACAGAATTTTGTTATAAACAATATATAGCTGCGCTGACATGGAAACAAGCACTGACCAGGAGAGACATTGTGCCATGAATGAACAAGTTATAGAAGCCTTTTCAGTCCACAAATCAACAACATTCACCATGGGTTTTATGTGGTAACGTTAACTGTAAAAATGGTATTGTGGCAGAAATAGTTGAATGTTTTTACATTATTCATTTCAGGGTTCATGCAAACTTTTGAGAGTGAAATTTAAAGCACTCTTCTATGACTTTTTTTTTTTTTTTAAAAGTGCTTCACACTTTTCCCAGCACTTTGACATTCTAAATATCAAGTTTAAATGTTAATTTTAATGTGATGACCAAAAACATGAATTCTTCATTCTTCAAAGATTGTCCCCATTTGTAAAACTAAAAGTTGTAGGAAAACTAACACTTTGTAGCAAACAAACTTAATTAAAAATAAAAACCAGTAGATGGTGGCAAAGGAGCACTTTGCTTTTTAGCCATTTCCACTCACTAATATTTCTTTGCACACGTTTTGCTTTTGATTTTATATTTAGACATTATGAAATCACAAAATTGTCTTTTGGCTCTTTTTTTTTTTTTTTTTTGTACTGAAGTATGAAGTCAAATGCTCTTATTCAAATTAGGACTGAATTACACAAAGCAAGTAATGTTAAATCAAATGTAAAATAACACTGGATAGTAGGCTTGCTACGGTAGTCTGTTACCGGTCGCAACACCGGTTTCATCACTTGCCCATCGCGACACAAAGGTTCCACGTTAAAAATATTTGCATTTAATGAATTAACGTAGTATCCATTTTCTGCGTTATGATCAAGCTCTTATTCATGCTAATGCTTTTAAACTATTCAAGCACGACAAGGCAAAAGAGAACGTGCTCTAGGTGAATGTCCTGCCTATAGGAAACGCACAACGCACGCGCGCCAGTATCGAGTTCTCTTCTGCTCTTAACGAAGCATAACACACAAATTATGCCAAAATGTAGAGTGTTTTTAAGTAAGAGTAACCCACCATTCAAGCAATTGCCGTTAATTAAAATAAAAATGAAAAATAAAAGTCTGCCTTTTCGTAACAAAAATCGAAAGCTCAGCCGAACAGCTGATCATAGCTGTACAGGGCGGGTTTTTATTTTTCATTTAAAAAACATTCCTCATCGTAGAGAGCGCAGTTCATGGTTGCATAGCAATGACAGAAGCCACGGGAGCGCAAGCGCTTTGGAAACGAGGAGAAAGCGACGTGGCCACGCTTTCCACGCATTTTTAGACGCGATATGTGAACAGCCCCATAACCGGTTTTAAAAAAAAAAAAAAGAGGTGGAGGCCCCGCCCCCCAGTGACCGGTGTTGTCACATGTCGTTTAACCGGTGGGAAAATTTTCTCAGTCATATTCCTACTGGATAGTCTTCATTGTAAAAAATTAAATACAGATTCATGCTTACAATTAAAGTTATAAAACTTAAGTCAAGAGCTTTTTTTTTTTTTGGTCTTTGTTCTTTGAATAACATGTCAGACAGCAGCAGGAATATTAGATTGCGTCACTTTAAGAGTTTATGCACAGACCCAATATACTGTTATACAATATGTGTTCTCTTTCTAAACTACTTAACATTTCAAAACTGACTGTTTAACTGAATACAATTTTGTATGTATTTGACCGTTGAAGTGCAGAAAGCCACTCATTTTGGTACTTGTGACTCAAGCTGCTTGAGACTGAGAAGCGGCTTGTGCGTTCCACTAATATAGATTAGTGGTGCACACGCTTTAAGCACTATTTAACCAGTGCAAATGAGACGAGTGAGAGAGAGGAGGCGGGTGTGCGTCACCTCGCCATCGGAGAGAAAACTGAGAACGCCTTATTGCCTGTGCTGCTGCAAAGTCCCTTTCAAGGAAAGTCTGTTCACTCGGCGACCATATTTGCAATGCCTCCTGGCAGCTATTTCGGGCATCCAAGAACAAGTCCTATCTATTATAGATAGATAGATGGAGATCTGCTTGGTGAACTTGCAATTAAATAACATTTCAAATCAGCAACAAAATCTGACATGAATGTCCCATAAATGTTTATGAAAAAAAAAAAGCTTATTTTTCAGGCGAGACGAGCCAATGCGCATATGCAGTCCTAAGCGAGAGTCTCAGGTTTCTATGGTAACCTGAGCTTCTAACGGCAGCTGCAGTGATGCAATGACTTGCGATTGGTTCTTTTACTTAGAAGGCAGGACGTATTACGCCATATTGCGCTTTGCAGTTTATCCTATTCATAACTCATAGGAGTGAACCGTCTTTCTGTATCTATTGTATTTGGCCGCTGATAGCAAAACGGATAGGCTCGGAATTTGAAAGACGTGAGACTGGCCGGCCGGTCACTGAACTGGGCTGATCATGCGGGAAATCAGCCGATTCCGATCCCTGGCTGGTCGATCGGTGCATCTCTAGTAAAAAGAACACCTTTTTATAATCACTGAAGCTGTCGGTCAGTTCAGTATGATGCTATAGAAGAACAATGGTACATTTAATAAGACATTTAACAATTTAAAATTGGCCCTATAAAATTGTTTTTTACACTATCTGCATCTGGAAATGTTAATCTTTAGCTCTGATCTGGTTAAGCTTCCTCCATACTATGCCAGTGTCATGGTGGTGATGAATTTGCTTTAAAGCCTTTAATTGTCTTCTGCTAGAGGAACAGTGGAGTTTCATGGCTTCTTGCCCCAGCTGACCCTGCTGCAGGTTCTCAGCTGGTACTCAAACAAGTGCTGGAGGCAGGCTGGGTGACAGCAGGTCTGGAAGTGAAGGTCAAAGTTCTCTTTTCCTTTTTTTTTTTCTTTTTTTTTTCTTTTTCCCCCCAAATCCGCTTCCTCTGTCTGTGACTTTTAGCGCACTCAAGCTCTTGTTTTTATGTGTGACTGAAGTGTTGCCATCTAACTGTTCCTTCTAATAGGAACTGCTTCATATTTGGTCTGTAATATGTTGGATTACATCATATGCACGGAGTGCACAGCTCTCCGCATGCAACTTTTTTTTTTTTTTAACCCAGTATGCATGAGCTAGCATTAAGTGTGAAGGGAAAAAAAAACTCATCCGTTTAATTACAGCAGCATTGTGTAAAAGAACTAGTTTACACAAATGGAGCAGCTCTACGGCCCTAACCCCCGCTTGCTCTTCAGCTACCCACCCGTCACATCCTGTGTCACCCTTACACCGTCTTTGTGCTCAGTAACTTGCCACAGATACACCCCCTCCAAACCCCCGCCCATGCATATAATGTGAAGGAGCACACATATAAATTATGCCCAGCTGCAGTTACAGCTTCTAGTGGGGGTTGTTGAAGAGGGGAATGAAATAAAAGGAATGCTGCTGGAGAGCATTTGTGCAAGGAGCTTGTTTTGAGTGCAGCCCCTCCTTTTGCTATGATGCACACCTCGTATGTTAAACTTAAACTCAAGAGACAAACCACAGGTGGCTATAAACCTGCCCTCTCTTAACAAGGTTTTAAAGCTCCCTGTGAAATGGGGAAAATTGGGGAGGTAGGATTGGTTAATCAGTGACTTGCTTGCCGAGTGCATTAAAGAGACTGTCGGTGTTAATGACTGCAATCACACGCACTTGGTGGGCCTTTCCTCCCCCACTTTTTTTTTCTTCCCCCTTTAGTCTCTTCTGTGCTAGTATCACCGTGCATTGCTCTTTTGGCAAGGCCACGTTGGTTGGTTTGGTTTCAGGAAAAAACAATGCGGGTTGGTGCTCTGACACAGATGGCTGAAAACCGGCTCTGACTGCTCTTATGTTTATCGCTAGTGTCAAAAGATGATTGTTGAACGATTATTGAAAGATAGCATGAACTTGGTCACCCTTATAAACGTGAGTTTATTGTTGGCATCATTTCAGAGATACTGATGTTTTGTTGGCACCTGTTACTGAGGGTTTTTGCTGCTTTTTTCAGGTTCTTTTAGTTAACCAGATCTCCAATTTATTATTCTAGCCTATATTAAGACTCCAGTGACCTTCAATGTAATGTTCATGCAAGATGAAAAGTGACCTATAATGTTCATTAAATTTATATTCCTAGTATAAGGCTTTATCAAACATTAATGGTGGTTTTGTTTATCCCATGAATACCACATGCACCTCACCTCTTTTGTATAAGGAACAGCAAAAACCTCAGTGAACTGCTCGTGTAGCCATGATGTCAAAATCGGTTATCAGTGTGACTGATTGGCTTTCTTACATTGTGTAACTTAACTGTTATGAAACTGATTTTAAGGAAGATAGTAAGTTGCACGAATCCCTTCCATTCTCACGTAGCTGGCAAGAGATGTTACCTATTTTGTTCCTCAGTGAGACCTTTCTCATGTCGTAAGTCTCCATAAGTTTGTTTGTATTAGAGCTGCACGATTCTGGATAAATTGAGAATCACAATTTTTTGTTTCAAATAGAGATCACGATTCTCCCATGGTTCTGAACAGACAACTAAACAAAATAGCATGTAATTTACTAGAGATTCTAAAGTGTTAATTGCTGAAGTCTACTTAATGTTTAATTCACTTAAATTATTAATTTTTTTAAAAATTGGTTTGAATTAATGATTCAGTGACTCACTCAAATACTTCACCTATTTCATTATTGGATGAATCAGCGTGCAGCTCTAGTTTGTATGCATTGTTTGATTTCAGTCAAAGTAAATGCTTGAGTCTACCTGAAATTGTACCAGTTCTGTTTTCAGTGAAACAACACTGTGATTGTAGATAGGCTTTGTATGCATATTAAATCAACTACAGTTGGCCTCTTTGTTGTATGCCTGCTCAGAGACAGAGGTAAGCACTAGGGCTGGACAAAATGACCTAAAATTAAAGTCTCGATTTAATTTAACATTTTACCTCGATTACGATTAATTAATAACTTAATAATAATAAATAACTAATTAATAAATAATAAATCACTTTTTTTTTTTTTTGACCTTACAGTTCCCTGACAAGGTTTGTACTGTAAATATGCTTGACTATTAAAGGTGGGATATTTTTTCCTAATAAAAGTGATCTAACATAGCTCACTTTCAGCAGTTATTTTATCTATGGTTCGTAACATTTCTTACAGATTTCTGCTCGTTGTAAATCAGATACAGATAAATTAGCACAGTACTAGTACGTTTGAGTGCATTAATTAGAAAGCGAATGTGTGTATGAATTAGTCATACCATCTCTCTATTCATTGTGAAGCTGTGGGTTGTAAGTAGTTACGTTGTTAAGTAGTTCGTAGAAAAAGATATGCTATAACTTTTGAGTTTCTAAGCTACTTTAGTGATAAATCACAGCATTGACAGCAAGTTTCTGCATGTGTATGTGTTCATGTCCCATGATGCATCAGCGTAGTAGCTCAATATAATACATATCCGATGGTCTAAAATCGCTTAAATGTCCAAATTGGCAAGCCATAAAACACATACAATTGACAAAGTTTAGTGAAGACGCAAGTGAAAGTGATTTCACTTCGGGCTAGCGTGCTGTCTGTGTGTATTGACTCAGCATTTCAGTTCGCCTCAGTGCTGATTGAAGGGGGCGGAGTCACATGACTACACACGCAGTAGTATCTTTTTAAGGGGAAAGTATTAACAGGATTTTTTAAAAAAAAACGGAATAACCAACATGGGAAAATGTCGGTTACAGATTTCGGTTTAGATTACTTTTTGATTAATCATCCAGCCCTAGTAAGCACTGTGTAAATATCCGTCAAATGTATTTGATTGCTCTTTTTTTTATTGTGTGTATTTGGGTACAGCTAAACACTAGTTTTGACTAAGCAAAACTAGTGTTCTAGTTTTGCTTAGTCCTTTTGCTGTACTTTGATTATTACTGCTTATGTAAACTGGCTCACTGTCATAGAAACGGAATGAGAAGTATAAACTGACCAGCAGATCATAAGATCAGCACAGTGTCTCTTTAGAATACTCCAGTTTTGCTAAATCAGCATTCAGTTATTCTCAGTGAGGGGTTGGGAATTGTGGCTATAACTTGCCTGCGAGTGGACTTTTATTCAGATTTATTATGCAGCACGGTAGTCTCGCACTGAACCACACTTTTCACCTGCTCTAGGCTTTTTGCCCTATATAACTTGAGCTATGAATCACTGGTAATGTAAAAGGTGGATGTTGTAATGTTGCCAGAGTATTTGTTACTTAACCAGTACATTCTTTCCTCTTGACATTGAGTTACAATGTATGATTTTAAAATGAATTATGACTGTTGAATGGTGTTATTCCTCGTTATTCACAGTCTTAGTGTGATGGGGCATGTTTTTAAAGGCCAAATTTGATTGCTTTACCAAATTAATCAAAAAGGCCTTGCTTCTTGTAAAGAGATCAAAACTATTTTATTTTATAGATGCTGTTCTGGTATCTCCTGCATTCATTTGTCAAAAATTGACATTTTTCCTTTTCCTAGGCCTCTTGTTTCTCTTCAGAAAATGATTTGAGAATTTTTTTTTTTTTTTTTTTTTTTTTTTTTAACACAAATCCAGCAGTCTAAAATCCACAGCCTGGCTGTTTGGCTTTTATGTTGGAGGATACAAATATTGTAGACAACTTAAATATGTTTGTTTTGGCTTGGTAAGGTCATTTTAGCAATGTAGTGTATTTTTGTGGTTGTGAATGGCTGCATCTTCACTTCCTGTTCTGCCCTCCGGTCAGGGGCAAGCCTGGCCACCCACTCGCTGCAGTTACGTTGTGAGTGTGTATGTCATTGTGCTCTTGCCCTATGGCTTGTGCTCCTCCTGAGGGGTGTGGCACTCCAGAAGGAGCCGCCCTGGCACTCTGCCACATCTGTCACTCTAAAGAGAATTGGGTGAACGGTCAGCCTGCTGGCTTAGACGCCAAATCTGATCATAGGGATTCAAATTTGCGGCTTTTAGCATGGCTCTGTAGGATCTCCCACCCTCCCCCGCCAGTGCAGCAAGAGTAGCGTAGTACTCTGGTAAATAGGGACTGATTTATGGCTGTGGTGTTGAGACTTCTCTTCCTGCTCTTAACTAGAGCTGTGAGGAGATTAAAGCTGTGGTGCTGTCACCCACAGGCATCTCTCATCCTTCTGATCACTTCTCCTGTTGAGATTAGCTGTGTTTGTAATAGTCAGCTTGTCACCATCTTCAAGGCTTCAGGACAAAAAAAAGTTAAGAAGGGTTTAGTTATGTCTGCCCAAAAAGGATTCCATCCTTATCAGTTGAATGAATGGTTGTTTGTTCCTGTCTGCTGGTTTTGGTGAAGGTGTGTAAGAGTGTATTGTTTATGTTCTGTGTGGTTTGTAGCAGAGAGACTGTATACTGTGATTATTGCCTTACAGGAAGTCTTGACAACATCTGCCACGCTACACAACCACTAGCTCATTACAAAATTTACATCACTCTAGTTTGACCAGAAAGGGCTTTTTTTGTCTGTAATTTGTTTTCATAGTGATGTATAACAATAAACTATGAAGTTTCATGTCCAGAACTTCTGCAGCACAGTTTTTTTTTTTTTTGTTTTTTTTTTTTGAGGATGTTTAAAATGGAACAAGCTGAAGCTTGTTTTAGTGTGACTCTTTGATCCTAAGATTAGGCTGGTCAGAGTAGATTTTCACCAGGATAGTTTTAACAGCCATGTGGAGAGGCCTAGAGAAAGAGGGAAATTGGGGGTTGGGTGAATAATGGCTGAAGGAGGAACCAAATGGGAGGAGCTTGGGATGGAAAATTTTTCTTGTGGGGTAGTTGAAGTTGAGGCGACGCATTCCTTGCCACCCCCCACATGCGCATATTCGCTTGCTAACTTATACACACATGGAGGCAGTTGTGGTTGAGTAGACCATCTCAGCAGGCCGCATCTTCCCCCACCCTTGCCTGGTTTATCTCACATCTACATAATTCCCCCGCTCATCTGATTACCTTGCACTTAGGACAAGCTGGTTAAGTACATGTGCACATGAATTTAAACCTTGCTGATACTCCAAAATATTCCAGAAACGATCACAAACGCAGGCGGCAACAGGGATGGTTTTAAGTCTTGGCTTCAGCAGGTGGGCCGCCTGCTTGTGTTTCTACATCTGCCTGCCTGGTCTGGCAGCTGCTGTTGTTTAACTACCACTGCTTCTGCTGCTGCTTCACTCTAAACTCCTTTGTTCTTTCCTCACCATCAACAAATTGTAAAGAATGAATGAATTTAAGCTTGGTGCCTGTGTGTGTGTGTGCTGGCCCTTTTGTTTGGAAGCAGAAGGAACAGAGGGTGGGGGTTGGGATCAAAGGTTGGCAAAGAGTCAGTTACAACTGATTTAACTGCACAAAAAAAAAAAACCCTCTGTCTCACCACCCTTCAACTGCTCTCATATCTCTCAACAGCTGTGACTCACTGGCTGAAAATTTAATAAAGCATGGTTAAAGTGAACAAAATGGAAGAGGCTTGCTCTCACCTAGAGCTATTTGTGTTAATACTCCCTCTCTCTCTCTCTCTCTCTCTCTCCCTTCCTTTCCAGGTCCCGTAACCTGACTTTGCCTGACGCTGCGTTCTCTGAGAGAATTAAGGAAATATGGAGTGACATGCTGCAGATTAGTTAGCGGATTAGCGGCTTTGAGGACATCCACCTCTGTGTGAGCACACATTCCCTGTCCTGCTCCTGAAGCTCGGCTGCACAGCAGGAGCACTGCAGCCATGGCTGACCCAGGCATGATGAACCTCTTTGGAGACGATGGGAATCTGTTCTCTGATGAGTTGGAGGGTCTGGGAGACTGTGGCTACCCCCAAGGTCAGGCAAATCCCATGAGTCAACAGATGCCCCATGAGCACCAAGGCTACGGGCAGCTCCCCTCTTCTCTTCACCTCTCCTCACCTGCTGTTCCTGGACAGGCCAAGCTTGGCCACCATTTTGACCACTTTAATCAGTATGAGCAGCCCAAAATGCATCCAATGGACCAGCAGGGGGGCCGGATGATGGGGAATGGACCAGTAAATGGCATTTCCTCCCCTCATTCCCGCTATCATGGTGCTCCGCCAGGTGCAGGAGGGACTGCAGGGCATCACGTTTACCCAGGTGCACAAGGAGATGGGCGGAGCCAGTCATTCCCAGATGGTGGAAATGTGTGGGGTGCTCAAGCAATGCAGGTGCCCGAACAAGCTCGACCATCTTTCCAGCAGCAGCCTCCACAAGCCTCTTCTCATCAGCATGGCCCTTCTGGACCACAAGGACACGCCCACCAAATTGGCCCTTTTATCGGCCGCGGTGACTATGCCATGCAGGGTCACAGCCAGACCCAAACACCACCTAGAATGAACCACTTTCCACAAGGCCTCCCTCAGGAAGCCAATCATTTCATGGGGCACGTGGGGATGACTCAGAATCCCAGCATGACGGGGCCCCCCATGCGTCACCCGGCACAGCCTAGTCAGCAACCCAATCAGCAGTTTCTCCACAGACCCGGCCAGGGTCCGGTTCATCCGGAGTCTGTTGCCAGCCATAACCCCCAGTTCCCACAAAGCCCTTCACGACAGCAGCAGCAACAGCAGCAGGTCATGGGTGGAAGACCCCACCAAAACATGGGTTTTAACATGCACAACCAGCAAGTCCCTTCCAACACTGTAAACAGCTCAGGGCAGTACCCTCCCTATCCTTCGTACGGCAACCTTAATCAGGGATTAGCCAACACTTCAGGGATGAGTCCCAACTTGAGCCTTACCACCAGCAGCAACAGCAACCCTAATGCTCCTGTGACCCAGGTGCAACGCTACCCTGCCCCAACAGGGCCCCAGCGCTACCCCACACCTGGGGCTCAACAGGGACCAATGCACCAGCAGCCCATTCATGTGAACCAAATCAACACCCAGCCTATGCATCAAGCTCAGAACCAGTCTACAGCCCAGCAGAAGCTGCAGCAACAGCATCTACCGACTCCACCTCAGGGATCATACGCCTCCCCTCCTTCCATGTCGCCCATGAGGAACCTGGCTACCCCTGCAGGCACTCCACCTCCCCAGCAGGGCCGGCCACCCAGTGCCGGTTTGGGAACTGATGTTGGCAGCTACCCTGGTGTGCCACATCAATCTCAAGGCCCAATGGCTCACATTCAGAGAGGAGCCTGCCCAATGAATGCAGCACAGCAGCATCCCCACCAACAGCTGCCATCCCATCCCTCGCATCCACATCCTCCTCCAACCCAGATGTATGCTGCTTTGTCACCCAATCACAGGGCCACAAGCGCTCAAGGAAGACCTCCAGCAGGACTGGGTGCAAACCACACAGAGCCGCTGGGCCCGCAGGACCAGAGGCTGCTTGCTCAAGCACAGCGCCAGCAGCTGCAGACGCCCCCATTGCCTTTCCAGCAGCAACAGCTGCAGCAGGTGCACACCCCTCCTTCTATTCCTCCATCACAGACACACCTGAGTGCACACCACCAGAGCTCCCCTCCATCTCAGCAGGCATGGGCACCTCCTCACCAGTCACCTCCACCCATGCAGAAAGTGCCTCACGTGCAGGTGAGTTGTGCAAATGAAGCATGCATTCCATTACCATTAAAAGTCTTTTGGAAAATCCATGTTAAGCGTGTGGGTGGCAGAAGGCCCGTTTGAGGGTTTCTATGGTGGCTATGGTGCCGCCTGTGCCCCACAAGTGTGGAAATGGATTTTTACAGCTGTTTGTTTCCTCCTCGCTGCATATCCTGGCCCTCCCCAAGACACAGGCGCCACAGTGCTAATCTCCTAACCCCTACCCCTCCCCCCTTCCCACTCTGAAGGGGAAACGCTCCCTTCCTGCTCGCAGTAAGCATCACTCTCCTCCCCCGTCTGCACTCCTTCCGTTCCCCTCTCGCTCTTGCTCGCTCTCTGTCTGCATTATTTCTGTCTCTCTCTCGCTCTGTTCTCTCTGTTTGCTTTGCCTGTCTCGGAGGACTCATGCGTGAGTTAATGGCGTACAGCAGGATGCGTCCTGTTGGGAGGGTGGAGGAGGGAGCCAGTGGGGAAGGGAGGTTAGCAGCTCTCAATAGCTGCGTGTGTCACGTGCTTCTGATACCATTAGCTTGTTTTGCTCTGAAAGCCTCTTTCTCTAGTGACCCATTCACACACAATGGCTGCTGTTATTCTAGCATACACATCCTGCACATAGCATTTTTGTCTCTTTCTCATCCATACCACCATTGACAGCCATGGCTCAATGTCAGTTTGTTGATGATATTTAAGTTTTGTTGTTGACATTTAAGATCAGTCAGTATTCATTCATCCACAGTGACCTAGATGAAATGCATGTCCGGATCATGAGTTGCCTAAAGACATTTGATCTTAATATTTTTTTTCTTTCTAATATGGTGATTTTATTCAAAGTGGGCATGAATTTTCACCATATTTTCTAAATGCATGTTACTGATCTTAGTGTAAACCATTAATCTGTGCATACATTTCACACACAAAAATCAGTTGACTTTTTTTTTAATCATTTTTTTGTTTTGGCATTTCACCATGTACGAAATGGATCCAGAATCATAAATCAGATTAACTATATACAAACAGATGCCATGAAAACTGTCCACCTTAAAGGAAAATGATAGGGTATGTCAAATAAATGAGAGAAAATATCAGGGCTTTAGCTTGTCCAGCAACACTTCAGCAATTTCTGCCCAGTTCTGAATAGTCCTGTTTGCACCAAGACCTCATAGTTTTTAATCAATGTCATAACTCGATGTTGAAATGAGACTTCTCTCGTGACGCATTTCAGTCCCAACATTTAGTCCACTTAAACCCTGCCCATTTCTTACAAATGACTGCAAGCTCACTATCAGATATGCCTCTATCCAATCAACAACTGATGCATAGAACCAAGTCCCTGCCCAACGTTTTTCTTTTTCAATAATCCATTTTACTCTGATGTACACAACACAAAAGAAAAGATGTTGCTACTTTCTTTACATCACCTTTTAAATAAAATAAGACTAGCTGAGTGACCATGTTAATTTTATTATCAGGTTACCTTCTCATTTCTGAAAACTACAGTGGCGGTTGTAAAATATTTGGGCAGGAATATAAATTGCGTACATTAAAAATAGTTCAAGTCCTCCGTTTTGTTACTCCTATACTTTGTCGTCCTATACTTGGTTGAAGTTTGTATGAAGTGAGTGAAATATGATGGTCACTTCTTTTGCTGAAAGCTTCGTTATCAAAGATACATAGCCCCCCCTTTGCACTGCTCAGACCCCACTGTGCTCATTTTTCACACTATTAATTGCCAGAGCTGTGTCACTCATGGAATATTGAGAGGTTTGATGAGAAATAAAAGAACGTGCCCTTTAAGTAAAGCAGTGCTTCATCTGAAGGAACAGACTCTTCATTGTGGCTCCAGTCAAACTGGTACCAAGCGCAAGTGTTCACAGCATCACACTGGGCTTTAAGAACTAAAATAGAAGATCAGATGGGAATGAATGTATGAGGTTTTGTCATGGCTAGGCCTGTTGTGATAATTACTATATTGACTTGTTGTAAGATATATGGGCATAAGCTTGATAAATTTTGGTGACGCTGTATGTTGCCCATTATGTGTACATGCGTGTTTGTTTACATGAAAAAAAAATAGGCTAAAATGTTTGTGGAACTTATCACACTGCCTCAGTCATCTCATCTGATATGAGGTGAAGGCAGGGCTCAGGCAGCTCTGCCCCACACACAACAGAGAGAACAGACCGCGACAAGGGAACTGAGCATGTGCAATTTACACGCATCTGTCCTTCAGGTCACGCCATATATTTGTGGAAAAAAAAAATCAGTTTGCCATCAGTTGTCAGAAGATGAAAGCAATATCTTTGTCGTAGTATCCTTTCAACGTTCAAGGGGACTTCCCCTGACTGGCGTCAGTGCTGTTCAATACACTGAATAAATGCCATTGATCTCTTTAAAGTGAAATATCAGCTTCAGCGTTACCCAGGTAATGCGCAGATTGTCAATTGTGCTTTGTGAAGTGGCACTCAAATTTAAATGAATTTCGTTAACACTTTAGTATAGGGAACATATAAACTAGTAACTACGACTTTTCCCTTAATAAACGCCTAATTTCCTGCTTATTAATAGTAAGTTAGTTGTTGAGTTTAGGTATTGGGTAGGATTAAGAATGCAGAATAAGGCATTGTGTTTAAAACAAGTACTTATAAATAGCCAATATTCTAGTAATATGCATACTAATAAGCAACTAGTTAAAAGAACCTAAAATAAAGTGATACCTTAAGCTGTTGAAATTGTTTCATAAATGAATCAGCATTTTTAAGCTGATAAAGACAGTCCCTTGCCGCCACCTACTGCCGTAACAGTGACTTCACTAATTGACAGCCTGTCTAGCACACCCAGAGATGTGCCAGTGCTGATAGATTCGATAATCTGCAGAGACGAATTTTACATTTGTCAGATGGACACATTTTCAGAGAAAAGGACAAGAATGTAAAACGTAGTAAAGTGCATTATTGCAATCTATGTGCGGCACTGAGAACTTTTTAGAAATAGCACTTGAAAAAACACCTGGGCTGGTGCCACGCTAACACTAATAAACGAGAGATCTCGGAGAAGAGAGAATGCGGCAGAAGAGAGCGCGGGCGAGACAAAGCAACAGATGCAGAAATATCAGTGAGCTACGAGCGTGCATACACGGTTTGTTTGCGCATCAATAATAACGGACTCACGCATGACTAATGTACGACTCCTGTATGTCACTGTAATCGTCTTTACCTTAATTACAATCGTCATCAAAACTTTATTAGCGACAATGGTTTTCTTTATCCAGCTGAGAGTTTGCGTATAGCCTACTATACTGATGCAGTTGGGTGGTTTGAGCCGCCATTCAGTCTGTATTTCACACAACGTGATGAGAAATGGCCTGTTTTCCAAGCACAACACAGTGAGACTAATGAATGTAGGACAGCTTCATTATTACTCCCATGAAAAAAGTAATAATTATGTGCTTGTCACAGATTTAAAGAACAAATTTCACAGTGTCCAATAACCTTCAAGGGGCATAATTACCAATATATAATTGTTATATAGACATTTACAAACAAATTACTAACAATACAAATACTATATAGATACAAATTAAATAAACTTGTTTTTCAGATAGTGTTTATTTACCATGTATATATTTATTTAACATGTTTTATTAACATTAATAGGCTACTGTCCCTTTAAGACCAAGTCCATGGATGTAATATCTGACACGCATCCTGTTTTCACCCATCTGTTTACGTCCACTTAAGCCATAGCCGATGAGATATCGGAGATACTCCACACGATGGACATTTTGATAACTGCGTGCGCGTCATTCTGCGTGATTCTGCCTCTCCCGCCTTCACTAATCGATAACAAATTCTGACTCAAAGCATGCAGTTTGCAAAGTGTGGGTTGTCATCATTTATTTTGAAGTATTTCCACACCCCTGAGGCTGGCATTGTTTCTGCTGCTGCCGCCGGTGTCTCTGTGCACAGAAAATTGTCAGTTACGTCATGTGAAGTATCGGTCTTTGGTATCGGGGATATTTTTACGAGTACAAGCACATGAGCTTGGTATCGGCCTGATACTGGTATCGGTGCATCCCTTGTTAATATTTAATTTAATGTATTAATAATACAATAATTGAGTTAACTTAAAATGAATTTAACTATTATCTCAAAAAAAAAAAAAAAAAAAAAAATCTCCAAGCCCTCCTGGAGGCATTGGCCTACAAAGTCATTATGCTATACCACATCGCCCTCCACTGGATGTATAATGAGCAGCAATAAACTACATTTTGGCATTTTATGCCGTCATACTTCTGTGGATTATTTTGGTGAAAGTAACGCAAAAGTATTGTAACGCATTACAATTCAGAGACTGTAATATTGTAATGTAACTAATTACTTTTAAATGACAATAACTAGTAATATATAATGTATTACATTTTGGAAGTAATTTGCCCACCTCTGGTTATAAATATAAAAATAGCCCAACAAGCTTATTTATATAACAGCATATTATGGCGATAATATTGCTTATCACGATATTGATCCACATATCACTGCAAGGGAAATTCCTTCACCGTGTGACAGCCCTAGCTGTGGCTTAAATCCAGTAATGCCCTGTGTGAAGAGTAAACAGCCATGTTTATGATTCGTTTTTCATTTTTACCAGTTTATGCAAGGTGCTAGCTGCTTGAGACTCTTTGCTGACAGCAGCTGACAGCCATCTTAGTGGTGTCGCACTCTGTCTGGGTCAGATGCAAGCAGAGCAGTACTTCCTAAATATTCAGCTTATACAGCCAGGAAGGTACTGTTGTATGTTTGCCTTTGCTGCTATTTAATTTGCGCAAACTAAATGTTGTAAAAGGAAGTTGCGACACAATGTCAAGTGTATAAATGTTCTAGTGTCTGTTTTCACAGCTCTTTGTCTTAAAGTCCTAATGTGGCAGATCTTTTCGTTGTCCATTTATAAACTTGTTTGACAGAGATAGAAAAGCCTTTACTTTGGCATCCTAAAGCTCTTTTTATTCTGGGGGGTGGGGGGTGTATTTGGAGTAGTTAGCTGCTAGTAAGCTATCTTACAGTATCTAGGTGTTTCAATGCCATAAATTTGTAGCTCATTAGATTTGCTCTGAGCCAGAAGCAGACTGAAGTTCAGCAGCAGTAAGTAATGAATCTTGAAGATAAAGTTTAGCTAGGGTTAGGCTCCATGTCTGGGAGCCAGCTTTTCATCAGATGAATTGGGTGTTAACTCACGGGTTCACCCTGCAAAAAGCCTGCCGTGCTGAGCCGAAGAGTAGTGCTCCTTCAGGGAGTATTTAGCTCATCGAGTGAGCACTTTGCCTGCTAGATTAACTGACACGTCAGTCTTTCCCTCCGAGAGATGAAATCCTATATTGAACATATTGTATTCTGGACTGCTGCTGTCAAATTAGAAATGCAGAGAGCGCATGCGGTAGGCCTATTGTCATTCATGCAATTGATTATTGGGGAGGCTTGGCAGGAGGAGAGACATTTATCCGTTAAAGCGCCAGAAGAACACTCGCTGTTCCAGCTGCTCTAATGACCACCGTTGGACTGGGTGTTGGGCATTTTCTGTGACCTTGCCACTGTTTGGCATGCACGGTGCACCCTTATTTCTCATGCTGTTGTTTACAGGAAATATGCATTTCATCACCACAATGATGTGGTTTACGAAGTCTTGTTTTAAAGCGAAGTGCATGATATGCATAAAACTCTAGACTAAAATCAACACAAAGCTTATAAAGAATACACAATCTTCTTGGTTTGCCAGGATGGAATCTTTTTTTACCAGGCCGGTGTTTTTTTGTATATGCCTTTTGAAAGCTGTAGCCTTTGCATTAAATTTGCTGACGTTGAAAATTAAGGCATTTATGAATTATAGATATAATTTATTAGTGTCATAATGCCTCAGTCCCATCTGCTGCAGGGACTCTGAGAAGCTGGACTCTTAGCACAGCTGCCAACATGTTCCCTGTCAGTCTGTCTTTGCCATGAATGGAGAGGGGAATGGATATAATTGCAAGAAAAAAGGCAAAACCATTGCGGTGTTGATTCTGCTGAGTTACAACTAGCACTGGCACTAATGGGAGCAAAGAGAATCAGACCATGTAACATGGCATGCCTTAAGGGCCAACAGCAGCAGGGGCAGCTGTTTGAGTACATAAAAATGTTAAGATGTTTTTATCCCCCCCCCCCGGAATGGATCTGGAGTTGATCGATGTAATGAAGCAGTGATTCCATGAGCTTTGTTTAACTACTTTGTGCCTGTGAGATATGCAAAAAATACAAGAAGGAAATCCTCTAATCCTGTGTTCTGCCTTGATTTATTTCTTCATTCTTGGTACTAACAGATCTCCTCATTTCTCTCCCCTGTCATTAGCATTCTCCATCAGACCCTTCCTTGGAGATGATAACATCCAGTAAGGCACCTGCCTCTGGCCCAAACCTCCAACAAGCCAGCTGTGACATACAGCAGACGGAGAGCGAGCTCAAGCCGAAAAAGAAGAAAAAGAAGAAAGCCAAGGTAAGTGAAGGCCAGGAGGGTAACGACATCATCGGTGAGGCTGGTGGAGAGGCAGCTGCTCTGATGAACGAGGGAGACAGTCTTATGTCTCCCGTGGAACAGTCTGCTGTTGAAAAGAAGAGCAAAAAGAAGCCAAAGGAGAAGGAGCCCAAGGAACCGAAAGAGCCCAAGACTCCCAAAACCCCGAAGACTCCCAAGACACCCAAAGAACCCAAGGAACCTAAGGAGAAAAAAGTGAAGACTGCCACCCCGAAGCCTAAGAGCTCCAAAAAGCCCAGGTATGTAAAATTTGAGCTTTTTGTAGCGTTCACATTGCCTCCAAAAAAAAATCTACAGTTTTAAACTGTTTGATAATCTAAATGTTGCAAATACTTTTACATGACCTTCCAAATTTAATAGCTACATCCTTATTGTATGTGTTTACCCATGTACATGTGGATGGAGTCAGAAAGCCTCACTTGATCATCTAGTTCATTGAACTGTGGATATGTTTACTATGAGTTGTTTTCTAGGTGTGGTACAAGCTGATGGTGCTATAATCAGAGTTCACTCAGTTCAGGAGCGTCAGGTTATTCATTATACTTTTGAGACCCAAGAAACTTGATATTGTCTATAGATTTTAAAAGACAACAGCTTTTTTTGCTTTGAACTGCAAGCGCTAAACCACAAACTTGACGCCTTTCTGATAAACCCTCTATAGTTACATGAACATTCTGTAGGGCTGTGAAGAGGTACTCTCATCTTTTCTGATCATTTGTTCTGTCAAGAATGTTATGTTAATAACCACTGCCTAAAACGGCATGCTATCATGTAAATCCACTGTATATTTGTCTCTCTACTGGATACAGTTAATCATTGTGCTCATCACATTTTAAATGCCCCCTTCTTTTTTCTTTTGATTTTCCCCATTTCCATCCCCCTTAAAAAAGAAAATGAAAATGCATCCATCCTAAATATGCAGAGCACCAAGGTTATATGGCCTCTTTTTTTTTTTCTCTAGCTGAGGTAGTAACATGATCCGGCTGAGGAATGTGTCAGCCTTCCCCCTTAACCTCCTCCCCCTCGCCTATCCAAAGCCCGTCACTCCACCACCGCATCCCTTTCATCCAAAGGAAAAGGGCCAGGCCAAAGCAAGCTCATCTGCAGCACAGTGCCAGAGCAGTAGGTCATCTAAAAGGGGAGGAGGGATGAAAGTGTGTGTGTTTGTGAGAAAGGAAAAGAGGAGGGGGAATGTCTCCATTCAAAATGGCAACTAATGCTAGTTAGTCCACAATGCTGTCTCATTAATCATGCCGGCCTGAATTTGACCAAATCTGCTACAGTGCTGGATGTGTGGCATTGGAGAGTCCCTGTGGATAGTTTTAAAACTGTGTGGCCCCATTTCTCAAAAAGTGGGCTACATATAGCACATCTCGCATTTGATGAGAGTATGTCATTCATTTCCTTTCCCCCTTCTCCATTTGTTTGTTGTCTGTCTTATCAGCTCTTTTAATGTTTTCCTTGATTAGTTACTAGTTTCAATCATGTGAGTGGAAAGTAGGTTGGACATTAAAAGTCTTGGCCTTGTATCTGTTGGCATTCTTATCTGACAAAGAAAGTACAACTATAAATAGTCATTCTCAGGCCGCACCCAGGGTAAAATGTGAGCGTCTGTGTACCCAGGTTTGTTTCCCCTATACATACACACAGCCATCAAACACTTCAGAAAGATCCCTCCTCAGTGCTGCATTGCATGTGGCTTTTTCCCCCCACGAGAAGACTGTTTTGCATTGCAAATACACACCTCTCACCTTCAATTTATTGGCAAGTTCCCAAGCAACTACAGTAAACCCCATTTTAGTTGGTGGGGTTCTTTTTTTATTCTAACTGCATAAATACCTAACCTGGGTGGGCAGTTCCGTCAGCCCTTTGATTTTTTTTTTTTTCTTTTTTTTTTTTTCTCATGTCGAAGCAGACTCTTTCTCTTTCGCAGATTATCTTAGCTACATCCTGTGCGCTCACATACAAAAACCACAACAGTCGCGGTTGCATAGGAAGTGCTGCAATGTGTGTACTCAAAGCTCTTCGCTTGCGGGACCAGCATGCCTGTTTGCTTGCGAGTCTGACTAAATCACCTTTACGCCAGACTGCTTGCTTATTTGTCCTCAAACAAGCGCTCCACCTTGTCTTCCCTCCAGGCTCCAGTGGAAAAAAAAGTTGAATTCTGTGTGTGACTGAACCTCAAAGACAAAGTGCATAGAGGTGGATGGCACAACAGAAGAAAAGGACCAAGCATCCAACTTTGTCCTTCCTGTTTATTTTATCTTTCTAAGACTGCCAGGCCTGTCCCACCAGAGTTTGGGAGTTTTCAGTTCCTGTGAATTCTTGGGTTTGCTGCTTTGGTGATCAGACAGGCCACCGCCTCAAAAGAGCAAGCGAGTGAGGCAGTGTGGTGAATGGATTCGAGAAGTGCCGAACGCTAAATGCGCAGCCACTGGGGGGGATGAGAGTGAAGACTCAAATCACCGGTGCTACCCAATTCCATCAAAATCTCCCTCATTTAAAACAAAAAGCCAGGCCCCATGCTATGCACATGAAAGTCCCTCCACTTTGAAATGACTTTAAGAAGGCTAAAAAAAAGTATCTCGAATAGTCTCTCGGCAATTTAACCACCTTAAGATGTATGTTACTTTGTTTTGTAAGATGTATGTTGCTTTGTTTAGAGGTACAATGAAACGCAAGTCTGTGTAACGCAGAACGTGTTTCTTTTTGAGCATAGTTGCACTCTCAGTAATAAACCAATGATGCTGAGGAATTAAATGGCTCCACAGCACGGGTGACCTTGCTCTGAGAGCAAGACACAACACAGTTGCTTCCCCCTGACTCTCTTCCTGTGTTTCTCCTCGACTGGGCCTCTAACACTTTCACACACTCTTGCATGCCTACACTGTCCTTTTTTACCTATTATCACACACTCACAATCCTTCTGCCGAGTCTTTCTCTTTCCTCCCATTCCACAGCACAGTTTGTGTTCCTTCTCTCACATATCTCAACTCACCCACTCACATCCTCTTTCCACACGTTCTTCCCTCACAGACCGGCACTCTCAGGCATTTCCCCTCCACTAATTCAGGCACATTTAGCACAATTTTAATTGCACCACCTCCATTGATTCCTCTTGCTAGTACTCTGACTAACAGGGTGTGTTTGGGTTCTGTCCCTCTTTTTAAAATAAGTGTGACCTTGTTTTGTCTGGTGGTTCCTAATTAGCCTGCTTGCTTTGAAGGACACAGATGCCCGTTTTTATTTGCAGTTGTTAACTTGTCGTAGCATGTTAGTTCTCTGCGTTTTTTTTCTCTTCTTGTTTATGTATGCTTGTTTACGTTTGCGCCTGTCCGACGCTGCAAAAGAGCTGTTGAGGGTAAACGTGTGTGTGTGTGTGTGTGTGTGTGTGTGAGAGCAGCTGCTGTTAGAGAGAGCACCGTGCGGGGTTCCAGCTGAAGATGAGTCATCTCACTGGCGACGGCAGGTGTCCCATTAACCCCCTGGCCCTCTCTCCTCCTCCTGAGTGTCAGCTCTGGAGCAGTGTGGCTCCTACAAACCTGCAGTAGGGCCTGCATCCTCCCCTTACTAATGCCAATTAGCCCCTCTCTCTGCCCGTTCATCTCAAAGACTACACGCGCCATGGCCCACCCCGCTGGCCCGTTAAACTGGATCTTCAGTGTATGTCCTGTGTCCTATAGCAGCTCTTTGCGTTTTATGATTCATAAAGGTCAGCCATCGAAAGGAAGCCTGTCCTCCCTCCCCCTAAACTGAGCGTTCTTCCTGCCCTCGTGGCTTTTTTTCCCTCCTGTCCCTTTTTTTTTCTTTCTTCCTTTTGTATGTGCCTTTTTTTTTTTCTCCTTATTTCTGGCTGTGTTTGCTGAGCAGTGACAGTATGAAACCCAAAGCCACAGAGCGGTGCGGCTGCAGGTGCTTGAGGAGTGTTGGAGAGAGAGACTCTAACTGAGGCAAGCAGATGGCTTTAGCCAGTGGCGTCCAGCCAGAGGAACAGGTGCGGGTCACGTGACCGCCGGTTACCAGGGCGATTTGATTGCTCTTGGCGTGCAAATGAAAAGAGAGAGGGGGGCCCCAGAGCGAGAGAGCGCAAAAACCTCCAGGGCATTGTGTAATCTGTGGCAGGGAGAGAGCACGACTCTGAACTGGAAGTGGAGTTAACTAGTTCTTGTCTTCATTCTCTTATTCCCTCTTTTATCTCTCTGAAACCAAACTTAAGGGGGAAAAGACGTTTAAAAAAGGCGTTTTTTTTTTTTTGTTCCTGGTCTGTGTGAACGCAAGGTAAAATTGAGTAAAACTACAGACACAAATACAAAAACTATGGACAGCCTGAGATCACTTTCTTTTTCCTTCCTGCGTTAAAGTTGCCCATATAGGTTCACATGACATGACTGCTTTAAACTGCAACTTTCAAATTCTTGTACAATTAGACACGTTGTTTATTCTACAATTGTACATCTCATCTTAATTTAAAATATTTACATCTAAAAAAGTTTGTCAGTTTACTATTTAATTGAACTGTTGAGGCTAACAGGTGATTTAAAAAATAAAAACAAACAGAAAATATACACATTCCCTTATGCATTCACTCATGTGTATATATAAGTTGAAAGGCATTAAAGTTCTTGGACTGGTATGAACAGTTATGTTTTTTTTTTTTTTTTAAACAAACTTTTCAGCGTGATGGTTTGACATTTGACCCAGACAAAATCTGTGGTTTATTGGTGTGACTGTAACATTAACCAAACCTCCCTGTTTACCCACAGTGCAAAAAAATCTGACTTAGAGTCCAGTAATAGCAGCAAGAAAGAGGCAAAGCGCAAGAGAGAGCCCTCTGTCACATCTGATGTGGAGAAAACGCCGCCACATTCACCAGAGGAGGAGGATGATGATGGTGTTCAGGTGAATATAGTTAAAGTTTTCACTTTGGCTATAAAAAACAAAGTTCTTATTGTCTCTAAGAAAAGTTTGAATGTTTTCTTTGCTAGTGGTAGATATGGGTTTTTTCTGTGGCTAAAACTGATACCTAAAGATTGACAAGATAATGCTGATAAAATGGCATCTTCATTCTACTTAATATAAGTGACAGTACATAATCATAAACACATTATCATAGCTGATTTTATTCAGTTTATTGGTAATCTCTATCAGACTAAAGACTTGTTGTCTTCTTTCTTTCTTTTTTTTCCCTTTTTGGCCATTTGTGTAACTTTTTTTTTTTTTTTTTTTTGGGGAATGTTTACTACAGAAGAGGCGATCTAGCCGGCAGGTAAAGAGGAAACGCTATACTGAGGACCTGGAGTTCAGAATTTCTGATGATGATGGAGATGATTCCCCAGGACCAAAGTCTCCAACAACATCTGAGCAGCAGGTCAATATCACAAGTTGGAAAACTGCTGATGTAACCCGCTGTTTATGCGTGATGGATGTTCTCCCAATGATTCGGTGTCCTTCATTCCTGTGTGTACTGTAGGAGTTGCCAGATGCGGAGGGCCCTGTGGTGGAGAAGATCATGGGGATGCGCATTGGAAAAAAAGAGGTGAGCTGAGCCACCAAAAGCCTCTCACATGAGCTTTAACCGCTGCTGTCAGCTGGATAAGGGCAGATTACACCTAACAGCTGTCTCAAATCCTGCCCCAGACCCTGTGATTGCCAGGAAGATGCCTGAGTGGGCTGATATTGTCTTCTGCCTAACAGTAGTAGTATTAATCCAGTAAAGGCCATGGTCGGTTCAGAGCAAAGCCTGTGTGAGGTTTTGATATGAATCCATGTAAGAATAAACTGTCTCTCAGCATGTTTAATCTCAGACCCTTAAATGCAGGCCGTGGTAGTGTGCAACGTTACTCCTTTGAAACCGCTCCACAAGGCAAAGCCTGGCCAAAAATAATACACCGTGCATGGCTTTTAGTAGCGCAGCTGCAAATGGGCTCCCGCCCGAGGAAATGGTAGGTTTGGCGTCTGCCGTAGCGCTGTGGTTTTGGCAGGAAGCCAGGCCCTGGGTCAGCTCCCTGTGAATGGGGCTGTGTGTGGTAGAGGAGCTGAAGTGATTCATGACTCAGCCGCACAGCGTACTACTAGCTGGAGAAAGAGAATAGGGGAAGGATTGCTCTATTTTTTTATTTTTTTTCCCTCCTAGTCTCTGTTGTCATACTGCTTTTGTCCTGAGGCGTTACAGTTGAGAGCAATGCTAAAACACAGTTGTTTGTCACAGGAAATGAGTTACACTTGTTGGTGGTGTGATGGTTGAATGATATGCACGCTAGTGATTTAAAGACCAAACATGTTACAAACACGTTTTGATCAATTTTATTCCTGCTGCTGATTTTACAGTTGTCATCTGGTGAAGAGGTGGAAGTTGAGGAGTTTTATGTCAAATTCAAAGGCTTGTAAGTATCTGACCTAACATGTCTTCTAGCTAATGTGACTTTCTTGCATAATGAAGGTAATTGGAGAATAGTTAATAAACTGTAAACAGTTGAATAAACTATGTTTATACAGTTAAACATTAATTGAATCAATTTGCCAAATAATGCTACTAAAAAAGCTACTAAACTATTGAATGAGTAAGTTTAAAACTACTCATGCCAATGGATCATAACCTGTCAATAAACCTGTTAAGTCATTGTTCACCCATGACCTTTTTATTGTATTTTCTTTTTCTTCAGCTCCTACCTGCATTGTCGCTGGGCAGACATTGAAGAGCTGGAGAAGGATAAGAGAATCCAGCAGAAGGTTAAGAGGTTCAAAGCCAAGCAAGCCCTCAGTAACTTCCTTAGTGAGGTTAGTATCAGCCCTCCATTTTCCTTGTCCTCCACCATTTTGTCTTTTTTTTTTTCCTTTTTTTTTTTTTTTTTTCCATTCTGTTTTCCCCCCTCATTTTATGGCCCTCACTGATAATGGTGGCAGTATGTATGCTCAACAGTGGTGTATTGTGCTGGTATTATAGTGGCTTTTTGAACAATCTCATGCATGCTAAAGCAATAAAACGCCTCACTCCAAGCCCTTATCTCAGTTGCACGCAATCTCACTTAACATGCTGCTTAGTTTGGTTCACAAGTTAAAGTAATTCAAGCAGTTGTATTGAAATGTATGCTGTGACTTTCATCTCTGGTGTGCAACTCCACACTACCATTCGAAAGGGCTTTTCACTATCAAAACCAGGTGGGGTTTTCCCAGAGAGATTTATGCCACCCACATCAGAAAATTATTCCACCTGGTAGATTCTCATTTAGAGGCTCATAGTAGTTGCGGCTCAAGCGGCAGTGAAACCACCATTCTGCAGTGCTCCAACTAACCAATCAATCACACTCTTATTGACAGATGGATGATGAGCCCTTCAACCCAGATTATGTGGAGGTGGACAGAGTTCTGGATGTGTCTGAAAGCACCGATGAAAATGGAGAGGTATGATTTTGTCTCATCATCTGCTTCAATCGTTCTCAAACCATCTGTCTTTCAAAACATGGATAACCTTGATTAAAGCTCTTATGAGAGCTGTGAAGATGTCAGTCAGAACACCCCCAGAAAATTTGGAAAGATGTGAGAACCCACTTTTGGAAAACTGTTGTGTTGATGTGTGTTCCTGCAGCCTGTAACTTTGTACCTGGTAAAGTGGTGCTCCTTACCCTACGAGGACAGCACGTGGGAGTTAAAAGCTGACATCGACCAAGGGAAGATTGAGGAGTTCGAGAGAGTGATGGCACGTGAGCCAGAGCCGAAGCGCGTGGTAAGAGCTGGCACTCTTGTAGCCCTCTCTTTATTTTTGCTTTGGAGTGCTGAGCTAGTTAGGGGAGAGGGCCACGTTCTTGCGGTTGCACAGAAACCACCAACGGGAATTGTTTTATTTGAAACAGGAGCGACCTCCCACCAGTGACTGGCAGAAATCCGAGAGTTCCAGAGAATATAAAAACGGCAATGCGCTCAGGGAATACCAGCTGGAGGGAGTCAACTGGCTGCTCTTCAACTGGTACAACACGTATGTATGCAATTACCCAGCTGTCCAGCTGCACTATTCACTCATACATGGGCTGAAGTGCATTTTTGATGCTATTTTAAATTCAAGGATGTCATGAATTGCTGCATGAAAAAGGTTATTCTTACTGGTGCATTTGCACTTTTTTTTTTTTTTGGTTTCTGCTCTCAGACGAAACTGCATTTTAGCCGATGAAATGGGCCTTGGCAAAACAATCCAGTCCATCACATTCCTCTATGAGATATACCTGAAGGGAATCCACGGTCCTTTCTTGGTGATTGCACCTCTTTCCACCATTCCCAACTGGGAGAGGGAGTTCAGGACATGGACTGAGCTAAACGTAGTGGTCTATCACGGTAGCCAGGCTAGCCGAAAGACTATTCAGGCTTATGAGATGTACTACAGAGACACACAGGTACATAATGCTGCTTTTGTTATTTGATATGCATAGGTCATTTTTTTTTTTTTTTATCATTTGAGTTATTGATGCTTTACAAGATTTCTCCAGGACTCTATACATAAGGCTGTGCATTCAAGAACCCCTTTATCATAAATAAAATCTCTTCCTGCAGGGTCGTGTAATAAAGGGAGCCTACAAATTCCATGCAATCATCACCACATTTGAGATGATCCTGACGGACTGCCCCGAGCTACGGAGTGTGCCGTGGCGCTGTGTGATCATTGATGAGGCTCATAGACTCAAGAACAGGAACTGCAAGCTGCTTGAGGGCCTAAAGATGATGGACATGGTTAGTGCTTCCACTTCAACCAAAAAAAAAAAAAAATTCTGAAAATAACCTGCTGTAAATACAGCAATAGTTTTAACTTTTACTAGATGCAGGGCTCCTATGGTGCTGCAGCTCTGAAAAATCACAGAAGTTCATTTAAGTCATTTTTCAGTTTAATCTACTCTATCTCTGTTTTGATCATCATTCTGAATCCGATCCATATGTAGTCTTTGAGCAAAAAGCTGAGAGAACCACGTTTTTGTCAGTGTTGCTTTTTTTAATTAAACTTTCCCACGTTGTTGTTGATTTAAAAAAAATAAAAAATAAAAAAATATGCATGAAGCTAGAATTTTTTTTTTTTTTTTTAAGCAAATGCTCTGTTCTTTCTTTTGATATATTGCATGTTCAGATATTAATCCAACAAAATATTCTGGGGGCCATGAATTTTTTATGAAAATGACAAAACTGGCGATGTCAACTTTTTTTTTTTTTTTTTTTTTTATGCTGGCGGGGAAAGAGTTAATGGAACAATCTGATAATAAATTCATTGGTCAATATGGATGCTCTGATTGATTGAGTGTTGATTATCGGCCGATAATAGCCTTATATGGTTTAATCGGTGGTCTCTTTAAAGGCCAATCAGAGCCGATCAGATGATGCAAAACTCAGGAGACAATTTTTCTATGCGAGCTAAAATTCCTTCACTACATTAACTGGTCTGGCAGTTGTAGCAGGTGTATAAAAAGGACAATAAATGTGCAACGTCTTTGCGGAGACATTGAAACAACAGCAACCCTACAGCAATGACCGCAAGAAACTAGAGCTGTGTAATTTTAGTGCATTTCTTTCCATCACAGCGGTGCGCTTTGGTTCCTCCCTGAAAGACACAACTCAACGTCAAAATCAGCTACATCAGTGACTGTTGTAAAATGTAGTCTATTGTTTCTAAACTGCAGGACAATAAGAGTTAAAACTGCATTTAGCCGTGAAAGAGATGCTGTTCTCCAAGCAGCTTTCTGTGTGCTCTGAGACAGAGTGGAACACGGAGAAGCGAAGTATACTTTGGGCTTCAGGTTCAGGAACTGGTTAAATACACACGGAAATATGTCAGTTGATTTTCTCTTAAGTGAACATATAAACGAGGATACAAGTCACATATGTAACAGGATATTGGATCTGTGCATTCAGTCTTAAAGTGAACAGCAGCCCAAAAAACCTGCTGCTTTGTTTCAAAAATTAAAATGTTAATCAAAAAAACAAAACAGAGAAAAATCACTCACTGCTCTTTAGTAGATTTAGTAGGCTTAATCTGTGTTTAATTTATACTGTTAAGACTGCAGTAGTTTTACATTTGATAACTTTCTGTTGATGGACTGTTCAGGGTTTTTTTTTATTTCATAGGAATGCTATATTTGTTAAGCTCCAAGTTGTTCCTAATCACTTTTAAGGGAGGGGAATGGAATATGTTGCACACATTGCTTGCCAATAAATAGTTGTCAATTCATGATATTTTCTTAACTCTTTTTTTGTTTATTTATTTTTTTATACTTAATAAAATACTTTGTTGTTAAGAATTGCTAAATAACCACAGTGGGTCTATGTAAAGCCTTTTTATGTAGTATTTATTTCAATGATTGATATTGGTGATCAGTATCTGCCAATACTGCAGATTAGAGCTCCTTTATTGGTCGACATTGGATAAGACTTTAGAGGAATTCATTCTTGTTTGTTACTTAACAAGACTCTATCTTCCATAGGAACACAAAGTCCTGCTGACTGGGACCCCACTGCAAAACACAGTGGAGGAGCTCTTCAGTCTCCTTAATTTTCTGGAGCCAGACAGGTTTCCTTCAGAGTCTACCTTCATGCAGGAGTTTGGAGATCTTAAAACAGAAGAGCAGGTATGGAATATCAGCACTTGTTAAACCACTGCACTTGGTCTGTAAAACGTTTCAGAGATGCCTGGATGTTTTCTAATGGATGTAATTTCCTCGTTTCAGGTGCAAAAGCTGCAGGGCATTCTGAAGCCCATGATGCTGCGCCGACTGAAGGAGGATGTAGAGAAGAATCTTGCTCCGAAAGAGGAGACCATCATTGAAGTGGAGCTGACCAATGTGCAGAAGAAATACTACCGTGCCATCTTGGAGAAGAACTTTGCCTTTCTGTCCAAGAGTGGAGGCGGCGGAGGAGGAGGAGGCGGAGGTGGAGGAGGATCCAGTGTTCCCAACTTGCTGAACACCATGATGGAGCTGAGAAAGTGCTGTAATCACCCCTACCTCATCAATGGTGAGCAAAAATCTCCATGTGAATTAAAAAGTTTTTTGCTAACGGCGTATGCTTAAACTATATAACAATTTCTTCAGTCAGCCAGACTTAAATTTCACTCTCTTCTCTGTCTGTAGGAGCTGAGGAGAAGATAATGGAGGAGTTCAGGGAGAGTCACCCCTTAGACCAACCAGAGTTCCACCTCCAGGCCATGATCCAGGCTGCAGGAAAACTGGTGCTGATCGACAAGCTGCTCCCCAAACTGAAGGCTGGGGGTCACCGTGTGCTCATCTTTTCCCAGATGGTGCGCTGTCTGGACATCCTGGAGGACTACCTCATCCAGAGACGGTAGGATGTCTGAGCCCACAGCACTGCCAATGAATTGAGAGAGAAACACTTTTCAATTTAATGTGCAATCTCATATGTCAGGGTAGAAATAACAGAAAATACTTAAGAAGAAATTAAATCAACCACTAGATATTTATAGTTAATGTCTGCTTCATTTCCTGTAATCTAGGTATCCATATGAGCGTATAGATGGCAGAGTTCGAGGAAATCTCCGCCAGGCAGCTATTGACCGCTTCTCACGGCCAGACTCTGACCGTTTTGTGTTCCTGCTGTGCACCAGGGCTGGAGGCCTGGGTATTAACTTAACTGCAGCTGATACATGCATTATATTTGACTCTGACTGGAACCCTCAGAATGACTTACAGGTAAGCATGGTAGTTTCACACCATATAATGTGCCTATGCAAGTGAAAATGTGCTGGACCTGAATTGGAAGCCATTTTATTACATAAAGAATCTTAAAGCTGCATTCCAGCTAGCTACTCAGCTGGAAGTGCTTTATCACATTGTGCAACCTTAGCAGTTTTCTAGGATGTGTATGCGAGTCTTTAGGGGTGGTGTGTGTGACTCTTTTGTGCTGTTGTCTTCAGGCACAGGCCCGATGCCACAGGATAGGACAGAGCAAGGCTGTGAAGATTTACCGCCTGATCACCAGAAACTCTTATGAAAGAGAAATGTTTGACAAGGCCAGTCTAAAGTTAGGACTGGACAAGGCTGTGCTTCAGTCCATGAGCGGAAGGGAGAATGCTGCCAATGGGGTATGAACTGCACACAGCGCCACCATCTTGTGGTGTTTCACTGAAACAGTATTCCAGATGGTTCATTAATCAAACATACTTTGCACATGTTGGCAGTCAGTGGAAAGACCTCTGATTCCAGTGCACTGAGACTTATCCTTTTTACCATCTGCCTAAATTTATCCATTCCATAAAATACTCTAGACGAAAACCATAAATTTGAGATCTTTATTTTGTGAAGTTGATTTTGTTTGTTTGTTTTTTAGGTTCAGCAGCTCTCTAAAAAGGAGATTGAGGACCTCCTGCGTAAAGGGGCTTATGGAGCTCTAATGGATGAGGAGGACGAGGGATCCAAGTTCTGTGAAGAAGACATTGATCAGATTTTGCAGAGACGCACACAAACCATTACTATTGAATCAGAAGGCAAAGGCTCAACATTTGCTAAGGTGATGGCATTTAAAATCATTCTTCTTTTTTTTTTTTACCATGGCTGAGGTATATGATTTAAAAAAAAAAAAAAAAAAAACACCCATCAATGTTATTACGTAATTACCAGCATATATGCTTACTATTTCATTGTACTCTTAAAATAGTGCAACCTAAAGGGTAAGTGTCTCTGATCTCACTATTTACATTCATTTTTTTCCCCCCTACCAGGCAAGTTTTGTGGCCTCTGGGAACAGAACCGACATTTCTCTGGAGGACCCAGATTTCTGGCAGAAATGGGCAAAGAAAGCAGAGCTGGACCTGGATGTGATCAATGGCAGGGTAAGATGCAAATTAACAGAGGAAAGGATCTTTCTTGTACTGTGAAATGCCTCACAGGAGATGTTGCATAAAGTGAGACACTAATCTGTAGCACCTCTTTCTTGTGTAATCATGTGTGGAGCAGTTATGGCTGACTATTCATTGTTTTGTTAATGCCAGGGTCATGCATTAGCAGCTTTTGACGGGTATCATATTCATAATTCTGTTTGACAATTGATAACTGAAGATGGTGTAAATTAAAATCTGGGTAGTTTCCACCACACTCAGTGGTGTCACTCCTCATAAATATGCTATCTGGGCATAATTAATGAGGCTGATTTCCCCAGGCTAACAGTGCATGGAATGTAGCCATAATTGAGCAAAGGCGAAATTGTTTAAACTTGGCCATGGGAAGCATTTTCTGTAATTACCACTGTTCTTTGCACTCAGGAGAATTATAGGCACTAAGCATCTTTTATCTACATGAGGAGAAATAAAAGTGCTTTATCACATTTTCTGCATATGTCCTTGATTTAGAGGTCTTCCATGTTGCTATCTAGCAGTCACATATATCATGGTGCTGAACAAACAGAATCCTTTTCTGCTGTCTTAAATACACGAGGGAGTGTTCTAACCCCAGATCATATCTCTTGTCAGAATAATCTAGTGATTGACACTCCTCGGGTCCGGAAGCAGACTCGTCACTACAGTTCTATGAAGGAGGATGATTTGATGGAGTATTCAGAGCTTGAGAGTGACTCCGAAGACAAGCCCGTTCAGAAACCACGGAGGCCCCAGGACCGAACCCAGGGGTACCCCCGGAGTGAGTGCTTTAGAGTGGAGAAGAACCTGCTGGTGTATGGGTGAGTGCAGTCTGGAAATGGTCATATTAAAGTTTTGTTGATTGTAACATCTTTGTGGCAGACTATGCTAGCCTTTAAATCTACTGAAATCACAATTGTGCTATATCAACATCTTGCACTTGAGCAGTCCCTGTGGCTTTCCCTATAATTAGTTGCCATTTAGCAGATGTTTTTTGCTCAAAATCAACTATACATGACCCTGTAGGGCAACACAGCACCCCCACTGGGAAAAATACCACACATTTCCCACATAGAAACATGCAAGTTAAAATTGCAGTCAACTAACTTTTTCAGTCCATATCCCTCATTAATAGATTTCAGTTTCCCTCAATCGTAGCTCGTCATAAAAACCAGCTTTAGTAGGAAGTCCATCTCAGTGCCATGAGACAGGATATTCAGCTTCCAGCTTTATTTTATCGCCATCCAAATTCCCCTTGTCTCGTCTTGTTTTCCGTTTGGAATGAGAATATCTGGTAGCTCACAGGCCACCAGTGCAGTGGCCGAGTTTGTCACGCTTCCTTGTCCCGGGGCAGTGGCAGACACTGCGCTATCTAACGCGCACAGTTAATTAAGCGCCAGGCCTCAGTGCACTCAGCACTAATCATGGCTGGCTGCACGCACCATGTCTGACCAGTGTGTGTGTGTATATATATATATATATATTTTTTTTTTTTCTTCTTCTCAGTCAGACGCGTCTAGACCCCTGGGCTATACGGCAAATTAGATCCATCAAGTCTGAGAGCTTTGTCTCTTCTGAATTTTTTTTTTTTTGGAAAGCAGTGTAGTGCTGTGAAATCAGAGCAGACCTTCCCCCCTCTCTCTTCCCCAAAAACCCTTTAGGCTTGTGCTTAGAGAGCGCTTGAGTACTCCATCAAATAACAAGGGCATTGGGTCTCCTCATGGTCATGCTCCATGCCAGCAAAGCAGTGGTGCAACCCCTCCTCCTCCAGTTTGTGAGAAATAGTACAATCATAGAGTAATACTCTTCTTAAATGTTCTTGACACTGTGATTAGTTTTTTCCCAGACAGTACAAATTCACTTACTGAATTTAACTAGTCTTGTCAGTGACATTTTTGTGCTGCTTAACAAAATTGAACAGAACTCTAGTTCAAAAAGGCTTGAACTGTGCCCTGGCTAACTTCTCCTCTGTTGTGCGTAGCTGGGGCCGCTGGGGTGACATCCTGTCCCATGGACGCTTTAAGCGTCCGCTGAGGGAGCGAGATGTAGAGACCATCTGCCGTGCCCTCCTGGCCTACTGCCTGCTCCACTACCGTGGAGACGAGAACATCAAGAGCTTCATTTGGGACCTCATAACCCCTACCGAGGACGGCCAGAGCCGCACACTGACCAACCACTCTGGTAGGACACTACAACCTCAAAATTGCACTTCTTTCTTGCATTTACCTCTTAACGTGTTAAATGATGGCATTTTTGTGGTTTCAGGACTGTCTGCTCCAGTGCCCCGGGGCCGTAAAGGGAAGAAGGGGAAGCCGCAGGCTGCTCAAACTCACATGCCACAAGCTGACTGGCTTGCTGACTGTAATCCTGACATCCTCCTTCAAGAGGATAGTTATAAGAGACACCTTAAACACCACTGCAACAAGTATGTCCTTTTCCAACTTTACAGAAACTTCCAGCAAAAGTAATGTAAATCTGTTTCCAGGGTTATGGTCTTGTGAAACCTGAAAAAAAAAAAAAATCTGTGAAATTATTAAAGTTGTGAATATATAGTTAATATATACTAATAGTTAATCCATGTTGTTTTCCAACTTGTTTCCCACTACTCTAAAATTCAGTGTGCTGTATGTTGCACTTTAAAGTACTTGTGGAGTAAAATTCTAGGTCAATGTGATAACATTAATCACCCCATTGAGGGTCTTGGAGACACTGATTTAACATCGAAGTATAATTAGTATAACTTAATTAGTATAAGTTTCGATCTAGTCAAAAGATTTGTACCTGACATGAATAGAAATCTTCCCACCAATTTTTGTAAAAATTTGTCCATTAAGTATAAAAATATCTGCTGCTGTCTTTTTTGAAAGTAACCTTTGATATCCTCAGAAGTAGGTGCATGAAGACTTGTGAAAAGCTTTTCAACTTTGAAAAAGTAATCAAAGCAAACTTAGGAATTTAGCTGAACATGTCCAAAAGTGAGTTTGTGCTGTTACCTTGTGGTGCAGATGTTTCATTAAGTTGCTTGGCTCATCCATAGTTTAGCTTTGACTAATGAATGTCAGTTAAAAAATGGCCAGCTGTAGAGAATCTGGCAAAAGAAAGAGTCCCATCTTTCTGGCAAAGGCTTCTGCCAATGAAATAATGAATGACAGGCCATGAAGAATCTTTTTCATCACTGAAACGAAAGATTTTAGGATCACTCAATAATTCATCGTTCAGCTCATCAGGCCGCATATAATGATTTTCCCTCTCGCCCCACATGTCTATTATGCCCTGTGTCGCCGGCTTTCGTCTTTTGTTTTTCGAGGCCTCTCTGGTTTCATTTGATAAATAATTTCTGTTGCCAGGCCAGCATTGTTGTGTCCTGCCTAACGCTAGGCACTGACGGCAGAGAGAGAGAGAGAGAGAGAAAGGAAAACAAGGTTTACATTGCTGGCTCTGATGTGCATCCAGAGAAGGGGAACAGAGCAACAGCTGAGGAAACGTTACGAGACGATAAATGCGAGGTGCTTAGACCGCCAACCATCTGCTCGCCGCACTGCAAACTTCTGCCTCTGTACTTTGGAGGCGTCCCGTTAGCACCTCCCTAACTTCCCTAACAGCATTAGGAAGGAAATGAAAACGAGAGGATGAAGGTGCTGGAGTCCGTATGCGGGGAGGAGGGGGAGGAGGGGGGAGAGGGTGGGTATGGGCGGCTCCCCAAGCGCAGCGGCGCGGTGCCAGGCCAGGTGCCAGGCAGACCTGTTGGAAGCGGGTGAAAGGCGGCACACACAGAGGTGATTATGTGCAGCCATCTGTCAGGCGTGGAGGCTGCCGCACAGCGTGGCTAATCAGCCCTGGCAGCATGATGGATGAGCCGTGGCACATGCCAAAGAGCTGCTGCTGCCGCTGCTACTGCTGCTGGCACAGCTCGGAGCTGGCCAAACTTACTCACTCTTTTGTTTTCTGCCTTCTCTCCTTCCTTTGTCCCTTTTTCCTTCCTTTCAATCTGTGTGGCACTCCATTAACCCCCAACTCATGTTTTTTTTTTTTTTTTTTTTTTTGTTCTCTCCTGCCCTTTTTATCCTCTCTCTTGCCTGCTCTATCTATGACAGAGTGCTGCTGCGGGTCCGCATGCTGTACTATCTGCGACAAGAAGTCATCGGAGACCAGGCAGACAGAATCCTGGAGGGAACTGATTCAAGGTTGGCATCTCTCTCCATTCCCTTCCACTGAATCCTGCCTGCTGTTATCTTTCCTCTCCCTCCATCCCTTTCTCCTCCTCCTCTTCCCCCCCCTTTCTGACAACACCCCCACCCAGATGTGCATGCATTTATAATGTGCAAGCGTGCTCGCCATGTTGATGATCTCAAGGACTCGACTGAAGTTCTAATGACTGCGAGGGGCTCACATGTGCACGCAAGTGCACAGGGTGAGATAAGTGAGCGGCTCAGATCTCTGGCCATAATCAGGTTGGCCCTAAACAAACAAGATGAGAAATGGGCCCAAATGAGATGTGGCTTGCTAATGCTTGTGTTTCCTACCAGATGTCTGCAGATAGACATTAATTCCGCTCTCATTAGATTATATGCCACTGCAGCCATCTCCTGGTTTTAATCACCCTTTCCTGTGTTTGTTTGTCTTTCATTTATAGCGAGTTGGATATCTGGATCCCACAACCTTTCCATGCCGACGTCCCAACTGATTGGTGGGATCTCGATGCTGACAAGTCCCTCCTCATCGGTGTCTTTAAGCATGGTAAGCTCTGCCTTCTCACGGCTGCTCTCCAACTGGTGCTTTTGCGGTGACTGGTGACAATTGCTAATGTTGACCTATTGTAATATTGCCTAAAGATTGATTGGTGATTATTTTCTGAATGGCTGATCCTGGACTAGACGGAGAGTTGATGGGAAAATGGATAGGGGGAAAAAGCCAAGATCTAATCTATCAGAGGCAACAGGCACCTCTTAGCACATTGTATTAACATTGACCCGCAGTGTTAAGAAGTGTTCTGGGAGAGCCTGCTAAATTCCCCGTTTGGGACTTGATTGTTTCTTTTGTGAAGCTACGCAGCTGTCACAATTTATCTTTTGGGGGAAAGGGGGCCAAAAGCAGTATTTAATAAGAGAGATGGAAAGGGGTTTTTCAGCTGCTGACTTTTAATTGTATAAAGTGTAGTAATAGTCGCTTTATTTAATAGTGTCTGCTGCTCTCACCACCGATATTAATCTTGGTGTGAGGGGCTTTTATGCTTCTCTCAGATTGGTCTTTTTCCTGAATGTGTATACAGAGAGCTCTCTCTCTGGTCTCCCCTGGTGCGCTGAGCTGCGCTACCTCGTTAACAGCTGGCCTCCATACATGCGCGCACGCACACACACACACACAGGAGCGTGTATATAACACAGGCAGCCTGTTCTTAATCATAATCCCAATTCAGTAGGGAGGTCTGGGGAGGAAACGAAGAGGAGAGGTGGCAGGCCTGGACTGCAGAGGAAAGAGTGATGGCCTATAAACCCCCTCATGATTACAGTTTGGCTCGGGGCGCGGCGGCAGTTAGGAACAATGTGTCACCGCATAAATCCTAATTGAAATGTGATGTTCTAGCGGGGGAGGGGGTGCTCGAGCCCCGTCTGATCAGCGGCTCAGCTGAAGTGGGTCCAGCCTGCCAATCGCCTCCCCTGTTGTGCACTGTAGGGATCCGCAGGCTCAAATCTGTTCTGCTTGGACAGTTTCAACTGGCGTTTTCCTCTGGCTTTCTATTTTTCTTTGTTTTTTTTTTCTTCTTTGGTTTGATTTACTTTGTGTGTGTGTATGTATTTTATTTATTTATATATATATATATATATATATATATATATATATATATATATATATATATATATATATATATATATATATATATATATATATATATATATATATATAATATATATATATATATATATATATAAAAAATAAACACACACACAAATTAGTTTTTGCAATAACATCACCAGGGGAAATAATAGCTCCCCAGCCCTTAGCTTACCCTGTGATTATGCATATTTTATGTTCGCTGCTGCTCTTTTCTTCCGCTAGGCTATGAGAAGTATAACTCTATGCGTGCTGACCCCACCCTGTGTTTCCTGGAGAGGGTGGGCATGCCTGATGCCAAGGCCATTGCTGCTGAGCAGAGGGGAGCGGACATGATGGCAGATGGTGTCGAGGGGTAAGTTTGGCCCAAAATCACAGCCCCAGCAAGAGGGACTCCTCCTGCTTTTTCTTTCTCTGGCTCTCTCCCTCTTTCTTTATCCATCACCCTGCTTTCATTTTTTGCTTCTTTTCTTTTTCTCCCATTCTAAAAGCCTATCTTTTTTTCACAATAGAGAGGATGAAGACCCAGAGTACAAGCCACTCCGGATGCCTTTCAAAGATGATCTGGATGTGAGTTTGGAACTATATTGACTCTTGACTGTCTAAAATCAGTATTGTTAATAGATTAGATTTCACAACTTTTTTTTCTTTGCCATGTCCAAAGGATTTTACAAACTCTCCTCTGGATGATAAAGATGAAGGGATGGATGGCGAGGCTGGAGAAGGTATGTTTCCCTAGTGCACAGGTGTTACCCATCATACTTGATTTTTACCTCTCTGTGCTCACTATCGGTGTCTATTTGTCCACCCTCAGCTCCTAAGCCTGGTGAGAATGGCAAGGCAGGCAATCTGTACTGGCCGCCAGCCTCGGCTCTGACTGCCCGATTGCGCCGCCTCATCACGGCCTATCAGCGCACTCACAAGCGAGAGCAACTAAGGCAGGAAGCCATGACCAAACCTGACCGGCGCCGGCGCCGCCCGCGTGATGACATCCTGGCCATGGTAACAGAGGGAGGAGCTTATGCTCCAGAGGGAGCAGTGGCTTTCATGGCTGAAGGAGGGCCCTTCATGGCCAAGGGATCACCTTACATCCCTGACAGCGCCGCCCTGCTGGCTGATGGAGCAGCTTATTTCAAAGAGCGTCGGCAGAGGTGAGCTACTTCTAGATTTAAGTTCTTCTCTTTTAGTCACGCATCACCTCATTTTCAATTATCAACATCTGTTTTCCAGATGGACAAGGCGTGAAGAGGCCGATTTTTACCGCGTGGTGTCCACATTCGGTGTGGTTTATGACGTGCCCAGACAGTGCTTCGACTGGTCCCAATTCCGTGCTTTTGCTCGTCTAGACAAGAAGACAGACGAGAGCCTGGAAAAATATTACTACTCTTTTGTGGCCATGTGTAAGCGGGTGTGCCGGATGCAGGTCAAAGCAGAGACAGGTAAACTTCTTAAATGTTTTTTTGAAAGTGGGAATTTGTGCTATTGCTAAAAGCAATAGAAGTGTTTGAAGATTTTTTTTTTTTTTTTTTTTGGTTCTGTAGTCCCAAACATTTTCTTCATTGTGCCCCAACCTAGTCTGCTTCCTCTACATTTAAGTATTTCTGTTTCCCTCTGTTTATGCATCATCCCAAGAAGAAACATGCACAATATATCAGAACCATATTGATAGCTGATAAGAGATGTTTTTATTTTATCGCTGTCCTTCAATATTGGAGATTTAATTGTGCAGCTAATTTCCCTATTTTTACATTTAGATTACCTTTGCCATCATCCAATATTCAGTTGATCTTTTTTTAAAAAAACACTAATACTGTTAAATATTATCCTAATCTCAATTAATGTTTTAATACTGGACATTACATTGTAATGCCTAGATTGATTTGTAGCATTTTTAAATGATTCTTTTAATCTATTCAAGCTAAATATTAGTAAAGAATCGCCATATAGGTTGTCTGCCATGAAAATAGTTTACTCTCTTTAAATTGCACTGTAACTGCATTTTCTTTATTTGTGCATTTTACATTTTGATGTTGCTTTGATTTGAATTTTCATGTTTTCGATTATTCAACTGAACATCTTTCTGCTTGCAGAACTGCCAGACCCCACCCTCATCATTGACCCCATTACAGAGGAGCGGGCTTCACGAACGCTTTATCGTATCGAGCTGCTGCGGCGGATCAGGGAGCAGGTGTTGCCACACCCTCTGCTGGAGGAGAGGTTGAGTCTGTGCCAACCCAGCCCCGACCTCCCTGCTTGGTGGGAGCCCGGACGCCATGATCGAGACCTCCTGCGGGGTGCCGCAAAGCATGGTGTCAGCCGCACTGACTACCACATCCTCAACGACCCTGAGCTGAGCTTCTTGGAGGCCCATAAGAAGTTCACACAGGGCAAGGGTGCAGAACTGCCCATCATGTCTGATCCCCTCACCCCTCTGACCCTGCTCAAAGATGAGGATGTTAAGGAAGAGCACGGAGATGTGATGCTTAAAGTGGAGAACGGTAACATAGAGGATGTCAAAGAAGAAAAATCTGAAGCCCTGTCTCCTAAAAAGGAAGTGAAGGAAGAAGAGGAAGCAGATGATTTGGGTCTTAAGCTTGAGCCCAAGGAGGAGAAGATGGAAGTGGAGGAAAAAGATGCAATGGAGGTTAAGACCAAGGAAGAGATGGGTTGTTCTGTGGATGGTATGGCTGTGGAGAAGCCCATGGATCATGAGTCCACAGACACACTCCCTACCCCTGAGAACAAAAACGCTCAGGATGAGAGAGCGTCTCCCTCGAAAACTGAGACTAAAGTACCCATTGACAAAATCTCTGAAGAAGATGAGGAAGAAAAGATGGATGAGGATGACAAATCAGAAAAATCTTCACAAGCTGAAGGTGACTATTGGGCATTATTTGCTGTTTTATTATCTATTAAAACTACATTTATTATATCTCTATTAGAGAAACATGCCCAAAGCATTTTTGTATGCTCCAAAAACATATTAAACCAGTTTTAAATCAGGCTTCCATTTTCTCTATTTATATTAATACTAAAGGATTAGGCTAATTGCACTCAGTCATCTAATTTTACTTTGAGGAGTACCTATTTTAATTGGGAATTTAAAGTTAAAATGTGTAATTTATGTGCCTATACTGACACCAAACAGAACTATAAAAATTGTTGTTTCTAGACACTCCCCCTGTATTCCATTGGTTGTACAAAAAGATTATTCTGCCCCAAATGTAGTCCACTTGTTGAGACTGTGTTGGCTGCTCAAGCAGTTCTGAAAGCATTTACAGTGATCTTTTCTCTGCATATTAGACTGGGATAAAAAAAATGACTTGCTTTACATTTTTCTGAGACTGTACTTGGCTACATAGCATAGATTTTGATTTTAAAAGTTGTTGCAGTCTTGTTTGTGTTTAAAGATCATTTTGATTTGCAGTTGGAGCCACCTCTGAGAGGAAGAATTTTGATGAGGAGAGTAACGCCTCCTTGAGCACAGCCCGCGATGAGACCAGGGACTGCTTTAGTGTTGATGACGTTGAGCCATCAGCTTCTCAGATGTTCAGTGAACGCTCACTCTTCTCTTTCTGGCCCAAGGTTAGTCAAACTAATCCCTTCCAATGTTTTGCTTTCCTTTTTGTCAATTACATATTTATATGCATCCAGCTTTCCTTTTCTTCTACCATGTAGTAATAGTGTTTGCCACAAAAGTGATTTAAACATAAATGAAGCCAAACTCGAATCTTCGAGGAAAACAACAATATGATGAGAGAATTTACTTATAGTTTCAGAGCTTCCTCCTTTTTTATAATGGAGCAAAATTTAATTATAAGATCCTTGGGACATAAAACCAGAGCTGAAATGGAGAAAATGAGATACCCTTTGTGTACCCTTCAGTTCATTATGCATGCATACATGCGCACACGCTCGCTCACACTTGTGCTGCTCTTCTGTGTTTGTACTTTAGGACAGGGTAATGATCAATCGTATGGACAACATCTGTGAAGCGGTCATGAAGGGCAAGTGGCCTTTCAACAGGAGGCAGTTCTTTGACTTCCCAGGCCTGTTGCCTGGCTACAGCTCCATGACAACGGACAGTCCCCTGCAGAGGCGGAGTCTTGGTGATCTCTCAATGGTGGGTCAGACCAGCTATAGTGGCAGTGAGGACCTTACCATGTCACCACAGGTCACCAAGGCAAGTCCCACCTATAACCCTGAGACTCACTATGGGTGCCAATGCACCATTTGTCTTTTGTTTAGCATTATAAAATAGATTTTAAGAGTTACGTTTATTAAACACGCTATCGTTGTTCTTGTCCAGGATGAAACTTTGAGCCTGTCAGTACCTCGGCAGCGCAGACGCAGAAGGAGGAAGGTGGAGATCGAGGCGGAGCGTGCTGCCAAGCGCAGGAACCTGATGGAGATGGTAGCCCAGCTACGAGAGTCCCATGCTGCAGAAGGCCAGGCACAGGCCATAGACCTAACCAAAGCCCTGCACGGTGTGTCCTCCTCTTCCTCCTCCTCTGCCTTCCCTGGAGCCATGGCCTCCTCCGCAGCTCTGAAAGCACAGATGGAGCTGCTGCAAGCAGGCGCTTCCTCCAGACCAAGGGCCAACGGCTCTTTACTTGACACTGAACTCCCCAACCGGAGAAAAAGAGGTCGCAGGAAAAATGTGGAGGGGTTGGAACTGCTCTTTATGGGGAACAAGAGAGGACAGCTCAATGTGGTACGTATCCTGTCAGGATGTGATGTGGGTGTCATGCCATTTTCATGCAGCACATTGCCTTTTTTTTTTTTTTTTTTTTTTTTTTTTTTTTTTTTAAACCCACACTTATTTTTTTTTTCTCATTTTATGTTTCTTTGCTTGTACAGGAAAGTTCAGATGGGACCAAAGCTTTTGTGGATGGGCGGGCACACAGACCCATGTCGTCTCCTGCACAGAAAGCCCCTGGTGAAGGTCTAGAAGAGGGAAGCCATCTTCAAGGAGAAGATGGTCCCAGCACTAAGGACCTACGGGAATGGCTGAGACAGCACCCCACCTACACTATGGATGTGCCTGGATACGTACCAGTGAGTGCAATTCTTTGTGCCCACCCAACTTTGTTATTCTGTTGGCTGATGTGGGAATGTCCTTTGCTGTATGCAGTTTCTTACGGAGTTCTCATATACTTATCCTTTTAGAAGAATGAGGACCACCTCCTCTCTCAGTTTGCCAAGCCCAAACAGAAAAGGCACAGATGCCGCAATCCCAACAAGATAGACATTAACACGCTGACCGGAGAGGAGAGAGTCCCTGTTGTTAACATTAGGAATGGAAGAAAGGCAAGTAAAATAATACTATGTTACTATGTTAACAACAATGTTTAGAAATGGATCAATTGTATTTCCCCCAAAATATTCTTTACACTTGCTGCAACATTTATAACTTGTATGACTACAGATGGGAGGAGCCATGGCCCCTCCAATGAAGGATTTACCACGCTGGCTGATTGAAAATCCAGAATTTGCCATTGCCCCAGACTGGACAGATATTGTAAAGCAATCGGTGAGTCTTGACTTTATCTAAATTGATAATTTTATTCAGCAAAGATGCTTCAAATTGAACAAAAGTGACTGTAAAGACATTTGTTACACAAGAGATCCATTTAATAAATGCTGTTCTTTCAAACTTTATATTCATTAAATAATCCTGAAAAATTTCTAGTTTCCACAAATTAAGCAACACCTGTTTTTTTTTTTTTGTTGTTGTTGTTGTTGTTGTTGTTGTTGTTGTTGTTGTTGTTTTTTTTTTAAATATATAAAAATGTTTCTTGAGCACCAAATCAGAATATTAGAATGATTTCTAAAGGATCATGTCACACTCAAGACTGGAGTAATGGCTGCTAAAATTCAAATTTACCATCACAGGAATAAATTAGATGTAATATTTTGCAATACAACCTTAAAAACACAAAACAATCTTTATGAATCCAAACTTTGTAATGGTAAGTTATACCTTAATTAAATAATATTTTATTTTTGTTCCCAGGGCTTTCTCCCAGAGTCCATGTTTGACCGTCTCCTGACTGGGCCTGTGGTCAGAGAGGAGGGCGTGCGCCGCAGAGGCAGACGTCCCAAATCTGAAATCGCCAAGGCAACGGCAGCAGCGCAGGCAGCGGCCGCAGCAGCGGCTTCCACATCCGGTGTTAATCCTTTGCTGATGAACGGACTGTTTGGCAGTATGGACCTGACCAGTCTGCAGGGCCTGCAGAACCTCCAGAGCCTCCAGCTGGCAGCTGGCCTCATGGGCTTTCCCCCTGCTCTCGGAGGGGGAGCGGACGGCAAGCACGCCGCGGCCATGTTGCCTCTCATGCTTCCTGGCATGGGTGGCCTTCCCAACATGTTCAGTCTGGGGGGTCTCTTTGGAGGAAACCTGGCTGCAGCTGCGACGGCAACTAATGGTGCGTCTGGTACAGAACAGGCTGAATCTGAGGAGAATCCCAACTTGAAGACGGATGAGGAGACCAAGGAGGAAGGAGATGAGAAAGAGAAGGAAGCCGAGAAACCAAGTGAAACGGAGTCTGCCGAGGCTACAGATGACGCTGCCGCGCTGAATGCAGCTGCTGCTGCGGCCGCCGCTGCTGCCACCGCCGGCATGTCTACTAGCCCGCTGGCCTTTAACCCTTTCCTGCTGTCTACCATGGCCCCAGGCCTTTTCTACTCATCCATGTTTTTACCCCCCAGCCTTGGTGGCCTGGGCCTCCCAGGCTTCCCCCAAGCTTCTCTAGCTGACCTCCAGAGTGCTGTGTCCGGGGCCTTAGGGGCCGCCGGTGAGGACAAGGGGTCCAGCAAAGGGCCCGGCACAAATCAGGACCAGAATGCCTCTGCGGCTGATGTCGAAACTGCTGACAACACACTTGAAGACAGTGACTCAGAGGAGAGCCAGAACAAGACTGCTGATTCATCAGTACTAGATGATGACCTGGCAGGGCCGGTAGAGGAAATGGACTCCATGGAGGGTGGAATGGACGATGAGGATGATGATGATGATGATGATGATGACGATGATGATGAGGACGATGACGACCCTGCTGATGAGGATGACAAAAGTGACTAAAAAACTGAATCAGGCCTTCTAAAGTTTTTTCCCAGGGCTGAGGAAGACACACTGAACTCTGACAGGATGGTTAGTGAGTTTACATGCCAACTCAATATCCAAAACACTTTGGTCGTTTGGTTTTTGTTGACAGGTAAAGTTAAGATGAAAGCAAATAAGCTGTCTCTGTAACCATTAGCATAGCCAGGGATGACACGAACAGACATAGATTTGTGCGGATGTCAAAAGGGTTTTTTCCCCTGTATTTTTCTTTTTGTGTTTTTGTTGGGTTTTTTTGAAGTCTTTGGCACTGTGTGGGTGCCTTCTAGATGAGATGGAAATTTCCTGAAATATTATAGGAATTAATGGTTCCGATAGTGCTATGCTGCTCTCTCTTTATTTTAATATTATTTTGTCTTTTTTTTTTTTCTCTCTCTTTCTCTACTGTTGATATTGTAACAATGAGTAGCATCTCGTAATATTCAGTGGTGTACAATTTAACGGCATTAAGACACTCTCCGCTGCTGAAGAAGAATCGTGGTTCTCGTTGTACTGTTCTGCTGAGAGGAGCGGGCAAAGTTCTCACATATCATAGCCTACACTCGGACTGTTCCCAGTCTCTCACACTGACAATCCAAACGGGTGAGGAGACCTCTCAACCTGTGGAGACAGCAATAACGAAGGCAGCTTTTGAATGTTCGATTTTACTCTTTTGACTAAACACCGGAAAGTGTGAAAAAGCAACATGAAATAAATTACTGCAGTCAAATTGTCTCATTGTATCCATGTTAATGCACTGGTGTAAGAATAAAATCAGGTACCTTTATCTATTTGAATGGACTTTTGTTACTTTAGCCACAAAGCTGAACAGCATTACCTCAATTCTAACTAGCCTTGAAGTTTACAGACATAAATGTTGTACATGTTTTTGTTTTTTTTTTTGTTTCTTCTTTTGTGAGTTTTTTTTTTTTTTTTTTTGAAACCATCATGTATGATGAACTGTAAATTGCTGCCAACTGTAGTAATGATGCTTTTAATAAAAGTGACTCACAATATTCGCCTAGGAAACCAAAACGCTGTTTGTGTAGCTCTGTGGGGGATGACAAACGGCATCCTCTGTCGACAACTAACCTTTTATATATCATCTAACGGAATAAATGGTTAATTCCCTTTACGTTTGATCTGTTAAGTTAGATTTATTTGAAACAATTGTGAAGATTTTATCATTAGCACCACATGTTTAGCTGAAGCTATATTGAATGTAGGTGCAAAGTACTTGTTAGCAGACTTTAAAATACAATTTATAAAATAAATACAATTAAAATTAAGTTTTGATAATTAAAATGTCATTCTTAAAAAAAACTGAATTTGAAAACCGAATGATTCTGCATCAGATGCCTCATACAGTAGCGCTGCATGACCTGGTTGCCGGGGAAAGAGGTTCCGACAGGCCTGTTTACTCTAGCCATCATAAACACCATCAGTCCTGTGGAGCAGTTGACATAATGCGCTCCGACAGGACGGGAGGACATGGCAGGGGCTCTCTGTCCGCTCCAGTAGCCAGCCATTATGAGCCTAACGCCTGGAACAAGGCTTTTTTCCCCATCTCTCTCGACAGACATCTTTCATAATTGCACTTTCCGATGAAGTGGCTCGTGAAATCCATAGGTCTCGTGTGCACCCAGCATGCAGCTCTTGGCAGGAGATAGAGTTTGAGATTTGGACAGGAGGTGCTCATACATGGAGTTGTCAAAATGATGCCTTTTATTGTTGCCATGGAAGTCCTGAGGTGTTAATGTATGTTAATTGAGTTTTTGGATGATGGAAATGTTTTCCCTTGTTCTTTATAGACAAATAACAGTGAACTGCTGTTGCATTTGTTGAATAGATTTTCTTTGCTTCCTGTTTTTAATGAAGAGCGAGTTATTGTGTTGTCAGGGTGGTTTTTGTGGCATTGAAAATCTTCTGTGGTTCCTAGTCATTATGTGCCATCTTGACACATGGCGCAGTCGCTCGCAGAGGGCTCGTCACCGCCGGCATCGTGCCTCCTTCACAAACCACTGACTGCTGGGTGTGAAGTCTGTCATTGGCGAGGAGGCAGGTTGTGGTTAGCCACTGAGCGTCAAACATGGCAACACAGCACAGTTCACTAACGCTGGGCCGCTGGGATTAGAGCTGGCAGCTTTTCCTTGGGAGAGGCCCTTTCTCAGGAAGGCCAAACTGAATGCTTCCCTTGGCTGCGGCTGCTGTGCTGTTGTAGTTGTCTGTAAAAGAGGACTTCTGGCACCGAACCACCAAAAGATAAAACTCTTCACGAGGTGATCTCAGAAAATCACCCGTATGTATTGGTTTAAAGGGGTGGTTCACGCAAATTAAATTTCTGTCATTAATTACTCACCCTCATGTCGTTCCAAACCCATAAGACCTTTGTTCATCTTCTGAACACATTAAGATATTTTTGATGAAATCCGAGAGGTTTTATTTCCCATAGAAAGCAACAAAAGTACCACATTCAAGGTCCAGAAAAGTAGTAAAGACATCGTTAAAATAGTCAACGTGACTACAGGTTCAACCTTATTGTTATGAAGCAAAGAGAATACTTTTTTTGTGCGCAAAAAAAAAAAAAAATAGCGACTTCATTCAACAATTTCCTCTACCCTGTCATTCTCATTTGCAGTTTACGTTGAAAACGCATTGCAGAGCTTCCGTGTTCTATGTCAGAACGCCAGCTCATTGGCCGGCTCTTGCATCAACATCACAAGTGTGCATCGTTGATGCTCACGTGAAAATCGTCAGCCAATACTGAGCCTGCGTTGGTACGTAAACACGGAAGCGCTGCACTGCCAACTGCGTAGGAGACTTGACGGGGTAGAGATGAAACTGTTGAATAGTCGTTATAATTAGGGCCCGAGCACCGATGGTGTGAGGACCCTATTGTAATTGCTCGGTTAATTATTCTCGAAAAATTGAGACTTTGCACACACGTCAGAAGTGGTGAAAATTTACATCTGATATGGGTTTCAGAATTAGGTGTGGAAAAATGGCTCGATAGCACCACCTACAAAATTTCAATTAAGCGCCCTTCACGCTACGTTTCACGTACAGGTATGAAATTTGGTAGACACATGTAACAGCCCAATACCTACAAAAAAGTCCCAGGGTGTGAAATCTGAAAACCCAACAGGAAGTCAGATATTTTGAATTTTCTCTGCAAAATTTTTGCAGTTTTTGCCATTTCCAGATGTACTTTTAACAAACTCCTCCTAGAGATTTAATCAGATCAACATCATATTTGGTCAGTCTAATCTAAAGACCTTTGCAACGTTGAATTGCGAAGATCTAGAGTTTTCGCTGAAAGGCGTGTCTGTAGCGGTCTGACAAAGTTCGATGTTTCACCATGAAACAGGAAGTTGTTGTAACTCGGGCATACAGTGTCCGATCTGCCGCGTGTGATAAGAGTCCTGGCCTGAAGACATCTATATGCCAATATTCAGTTAGTCATAGCGCCACCTGCTGGTAACAGGATATGGCATGCTTGGCACTTTAATTCACTACCAGTAACATGTTTGTAAATGCCATGAAGTACCAGACATGCTAGAAACAAATTAAATCATGCAACATTTGGCTAAGTGCTAAAGTATGCGATTAACGCCACGAAACAGGAAGTTGTTGTAACTCAGGCATACAATGTCCGATCTGCTCCAAACTACACGTGTTTGATAATAGTCCTGGCCTGCAGACATCTAAATGGCAATATTCAGTTATAGTCAAAGCGCCACCTGCTGGCAGCAGGAACTGTGGTGCATCAAAATGACTTTGCCATATTTCTAGTCTATTTGTCCGGTGAGCCCAGGTGCGAGGGCCCTTTCATTGCTTCTTGCAGCTTTAATTTTTGTTTTGTTTTTTGCGCACAAAAAGTACTCTTGTTTCTTCATAACATTTCACAATGGTTAATGGTTAAAAAACAACTTGGCTTGCTGTCCTCGAAAGAGGCTCGAACCCGAGGCTCGGTTCGAGCTCCGAGTTAAACCCCCTATAATAGTACTGCGTAGAGGGAGAATAAGAGAAATAGAGGAGGAGGGATGCTGGAAGAATTGTCGCTGGGATGACGCAGTGGCTGCTGCTTATATACACGCTCATAGCTATGATTGACACGACTGAATGTTTAGGCTCCTCCTGAACCTACGTTTGGAACTACGTTAAGGTTGAACCACTGGGTGAGGGTGAGTAATTAATGACAGAAATTTTTGGGTGAACTAACCCTTTAACAATTTCGAATGAAATCTTCACAAAAGCTTCACAAAACTAAAAGATGTTTACTATGTATTTCCAAAGTCCCTTAAAGTCAGTTCGCTCAGTGGTCATTTTTGTAACACAAGTTTATTTTCTTTCTAACAACGTTCAGCACCTGACTACTTGAGACCAAACTCTGCTTTATCTTTTTGTCAAAATTACAGATCTAGAATAAACAAAACAGGCTCTTAATAGGCTCTTTAAAGCCCCGTTCACTCCGCCAGTGAAGCACAGTAATAAAGCGACATGATCCAATTCGTTTTCAGTGGAGAGCTGGCAACTTCCAGTGACACGAGCAACAGAGACTATTGGCTACAGAATGTGGGTGTCAAATGACACGAGTCACGCAACAAAAGTTCAGAAAATTTAACTTTATTCAAATGAGCAACAAATTTTGCAAGTGACATCCAATAAGAGTGAAGACTGTCAGTGGAGCTCTCAATTTACCATCTCAAGTACAGGCACGACAGGACAGTTCCGCAGCGATTTCACTGTTTTATATGATTTGACTGTAACCCCATACATAGATACAATAAAATGATGCATGGAAATAGTTGGTAGTCTTAGGGGCCGTTTACACGACACTATTTTCAACTATTTGGCCTTTCATTTACACAACAACTGCATTTTGGGGGCCTGAAAGCACAAACTTCTGGAAACAGGTGCAAGTTTTTGAAAACTATACCGTTGTCGTCTCAGTGTAAACTACAAAAACGTGAATTTGTGAAAATGGTGCTGTCATGCACATGCGTATTACTTGTTCAGTCTATAGGCGTGTAGTTTTTCTGTACAAGGTGACCTCACCAACTAATAATACAGCGTTTTTAATAGTTTTCGCGGAAATCTTGTAAGCGGGAAACGTTTTGACATCGGTTGTCATCTGTATACATAAAACATGAAGGAAAAAACTTCTGTCTTTTGTACGTCATGTGAACATAGCCTTTGTGAGTTTGATTCTTAAATCTTAAATTCTTAAAAAAAAAATTGTTTTAATTATATGATGCAGTGAGCAGTCAATACTTTTTTTAAAGATATGGCCCGACATACAGTCTATCAATAATATTACAGAGAGAGCACTAGAGAAGCGTCTTCACAGTACAGACTAGCAACATACAGCGACAAAGTCAATAGATATAATACTAAAAAATGTGCATAAACTTATGTGCTCAATTGAGTCTGAATTTTTTTTTTTTTTTTAAATATGCACATAAACTACGACGGAAACACATTTACCGAATAAATGCATTCCAAAACAGCAGGCATTCGCCTCCGAAAAAAAGAAAACATTACTGCTTTATTGTGTTTCGTCCACGCACTCTGAAGTGCAAGTAATTTATTATAGGCCCTTACGAAAATTTTTGTATAAGACTTCTCCCTTCCATTTTTCTTAGTGATACCTAGCGCCAGTTTATCAGGAAGTGACAATTTTGTTCTCTTTGACTCATTGAATGGAAATGCGGCTTTATTCGCAAATGTTTTATGCGAAATTCCAATTTTGCACAAAAGTTAAATTTGCCACTTTGTGTCCGAAATCACCCCCTACACCCTTAAATAGGGCACTATTTGAGGGGACAGCCATTTGTAGTGGCGTCTGAAACCATAGTGGACATTATCGAGTGGACTCATTCAACCCCACAATGCACCGCAATAACGAGTGTGCAGTCGATGTACACTCGTAGACTTTAAAAAAGAATATGGACGTAGTGTCTGTGATGTCACCCGTAGGTTTCTGAAGATCATTTTTGAAACCTAAAGCCGGCCATTGCCATCTTGGCAGCACGTCACCATGCGGCAAAGAGGCAGGACGTGGGTGGAGCTGAGGTGACGTGACGGCAGCGGCAATCCACCTGTCACTCAAGTGGCCGTGCTCTTAATTATTCAGAACTTTAAGGCTTAATATAATTTAAACTGATGAGTTATTAAAAAGATTCACCCCCCTCACAATTGTCATGAAGGGCAAAATTAGCTATATAGACCAAAACCACAATTTGTACCAGGCTGTAAACATGTTTTTTTTTTTGTTTTTTTTTTCTGCTGTAAAGTTGGGCATTTTAACATGGGGCTCAATGAGATTCTGCTCTCTTTTGGAGCCTGTGAATTGCAGTTTAAGTCACTTCCGTATTGGCTTCAAAAGAAACGGGGGGAGGTTTCCGCTTGTGTACACTTAACGGCTAGAGAAATACCTATAATGCACTGTGACGGTCGCGTTGAATTAATTCCTGCGTCTTGCCAGAAGATGAACTATGCAAAATCGGTAGCCCTCAGTGTCCGAATGCACTCGCTCGTTTTCATTCACTCCTTCAAGTGGACTATATATTAGTGGAGTAATGTAGGGAATAGTTAATGAGGGTATAGGGCTCGATTTCGAACACAGCCATAGCTATTGGCGGTGTGAACGGGACTTCCGTTCTGCAATGGCCTCGAGTGACAGTGGTGTATTTCTTTAAAAATAAAAAAATAAAAAGTTTCAACACACCCCAGAGGATTTATCACATTTTTGACAGTATATTACTGTTCCAGGACTGATTCATTGACGCAAGTGTGTTCTCTCAGAAGAAATGACCGGAGGCATTGAGGTGCGACTAATCAAAATTATTATTACATAATCAGCTAATTGCTGGACTCTCCCTTAATGAGAGCAGCTCATTAGCCATTGTGACAGGTCTGTTTCAGCAAGCCTGGGGCTCAGCGCACTTTTATCTAGCGGCAGAGATCCTCTATCTGTTCATATGTTTACTATATACTCTGTTCAGCCGCTGAACTGTTTTAATATTCAGAATGCACAGGAATGTGATCCCGATGACCTACAGTTTCCTCTTACATGATTCCAGGAGATGTGTCACAAAAAGCATGGGTTATATAGGCTAGCGTCTATTCATCGATCCCTCTGTCGAAAAGCACCCAGCCAATGAGCCTAAAAACTACTGTTTTCTTCAAATGTCAGGCTCTGGCCAGCTGATTCTTATTCTGAGCCAATAAACATGTCATTTCCAGCTGGAGTTGGCCGGGCCGCCTGTCTCTGCAGCTTTCCGATAAAGAGCGATTTGCGGTCGCCTTGACGACCTAGTGCCTCGCCGTCTTGGTTACGTGATTGATCACAGTATCCTGCGCCGGTGACACAGGTAGGGGGAGGGACGTTGCCGAGCTCTATCAGATGCAGCGTCGATGTCCTTCTCCCCGGCTGAGGGGATTTAAAACTGTCACACGCTCTCACACCTCCTGTTTCCCCCGGAGACGGATGTGTCGTGCGTGACATTGAGGGCGAGAGGCAGAGCATCAATCGCAGACTGGGTGATAAGTGTCATGCCGACTGCTCGCCTGGCCTGTTTCTCAAACTGCGCTCACACACTTTTGCACGCTCTCACTCAGTAGTGCAAACAGATGTCAACTTTAAACTACCAAGAGCTTTTTGTGGAAAACAGCGAGGGATATAAAAATAGAAATATAGCTATTTTAAATTAATAGTCCTCCCAAGCATATGTCATTTACTCATCCCCATATCGTTCCAAAACTGTTTAAATTTCTTTCCTTTACAAGGAGCAAAAAATACGATTTTAGCAGAATGTTTACGTTGCTCTTTTCCATGCAATGAAAGTTAATGGTGAATGTCATGCTCCAAAAATGACCAAAAGCACCATGACAGATACAATTACATTATATTTGAAGTCTTCTGAAAGTCATGTCATAGCTTAGTGTGAGGGAAAAAGTGAGTTTTCAGTTGAGAATATCCTCCACAGCTCTCTAATCTTATTTACGTTCATGTATTGATATGTGGGATGTAAATGTTAAGTTTGATATCAAAGATGGCAGATTTCATTGTCTACTTTTATGTCATTTACTTTCATTGTATGAAAATGAGCAGCATGAAATCCTGTCTAACATCATTTTGAATTTAATGGAAGAAAAGAGGAGTCTGTGTTGCCAGGTTTGATGACACAGTTCTCATTTTTGGGTAAACTATGGGTGAAAATTCAAAAACAAAAGACCACACTCATGTCCACCAGCCTTGTTCGTGCTTGCTGGTCTGTGCTTGTCACAGTTGAGATGATGAAGACTGATTATTCAGCACAGGTATGACTCATCAGAAGCCATATTGCCCAAAGCCAGTGTGTGTGAGCTGTGAGACCCCAGAGACGGGCTGTATTTCACTGTGAAATTAAACGCTCCTGCGCTACACAAACAACCTCATTATGCCCTGTTCGCCCAGGAAGATTTGCTGCAGAATGTTTTGCCCAACTTCTGCTGATATGGGGGTGGAAGAGAGGAATGCATAACTTAACACATGGCAGTTTCTCATCTCTTGGAGAAATTGATGTTAAATCCTCAACTCTCAGTGTTATAGTCTTAAATTGCCCTGTTATTAGATGAAAGTGTCTGTCCAGTAAACAAGACCCTAAAAGTCAGTGGTTTTGGTGGGTTGTCTGTTCTGACCCGGTTGAGGACAACAATGCTAGATGCTAATGATAAAATGAATCTAACCATAAATAGACTTATTAATGTTTGAAATTTAATGCTGATGTTAAAGGTTGTCAAACCTTACAGTATTTTGGTGCAAATTCATCTGTCATTTATAGTAGAAACTCAAGTAAGGCAGACGCCAATAAGAAAAGGTTGTTCAACATGTCTAGTAACAAAACTACACAAGGTAGAACAAAATATGACACAGACTAGATTGAAGGGTTAGTTCACCCAAAAATGAAAACTGTCATCATTTACTCACCCTCAAGTTGTGCCAAACCTTTATGACATTTGTTCATCTTCAAAACACAAAAGAAGCAATTTTAATGAAACCTGAGAGATTTCTGTTGGTTCAGATCAAGTTTGAGTCTGGTTGAGCTTTTATTTACCATATTTTAAGTATGTTGATCAATGTTTATACGTATGTGTATAGAGGTCTAAATTAAATCTTATCATATAAGTGATCTTGTATCTTTAGAAGACTTGGATAAAATTCGATCCATATGGATTACTTGGTTACACTTTATGTTAAGGTGTCCTTATTAGAGTGTAATCATACATTTAAGTACCGAGTAATATGAATTTACAACATACTTTAGGATTAAGGTTTGGTTTATGGTTAGTTGCATGTATTTATGCAGAATTTTATTACCATAGTAATTCAATGTAATGTGTAAAGTTACCGATTTCTTTTATGGTCTCTTTATGTTTTGAAGTGTCAATGTTTTGGATGAATGGACTTTTAATGGAGGGAAATCTCTCAGGTTTCATTAAAATATCTTAATTTGTGTTTCGAAGATAAACAAACATCTTACAGGTTTGGAATGATGTTGTAATAAATGATGACAAATTATTTTTTTTATTTTTTTTTTGGGTAAACTCCCTTTACATACAGGTTGACTTGCAATGAAGATCACAAGCTTGTGCTTCGATTCAATTCCATTTCCGATTCAATATTGATTAATTTGTGCAGTACATTTCATTTACATAAACTATACAAGGAGTGAGTTGATAATCTATTTATCTATTACCATTTCATTTGCAAGATACTGGCAATGATTTCTTCTGGGGTAGGTTACCAGGTCCTTCCCCAACCTTTCTATACTCTCTCACACACACACACACACACATATATATGCATTCTACAGACAATTTAGTGTCTCCAATTCACCTAGAAACCGGAGCACCCGGAGGAAACCCATGCAGACAGAGAAAACATGCAGAAGTCCACACAGCCGGGACTTGAACCAAGGACCTTTTTGCTGTGAGGTGACAGTGCTACCCACTGAGCCACTGTTCCGCCCCAGTAGATAATACATTACTATAATACTGAAGGTTAAAATTAACTGATTTGTATAAAAACATTTAATTACACACAAGGAAGTTTTTTATAATAATAAAGTTATAATACTAACTTTATAAATATATAATTGTTTCTACTCCAATTCATTTTTTGAAATATAAACATTTAAATGGGAGCTGTCATAAAAACTTGATAGATTTTAAACATGCATTAAATATTGAAGAACAGATATGTAATATGGTGCATATATTTAGCATAGATGATTAATGAGTTCCCCTTATAAAAAAAGACATTTATTCAAGTGTGCTATTAGTATACTTCTTTTAAACTAAAAATAAAAAATTATACTTTCAGTCTTATTTTTATGTAATTCTCACAAATATACTTATCAGAAATATATTTAAAATTACACTTAAGTATACGTGACTTGTACTGACAGAAAAGTCTAAGTATGTTTGGCCTATACTTTAATCTTATGATCGAGTGTAATGAAGTATTCTAAGTAGGCCTATACTTGTAGTTGTGTTTACTCTTTCGATTGAGTAGCCTATTAAATACTTTTTTCATACTGTCTTATAAACTTACACTGTTTGAAAATATTGATTTATAAACAAAACATATGTTCCTAATTCCAAGTAAGTGAATTTTTGTGTATTTCACTAGTACTGTATAGGAATTTACTTCAAATTAACTCTTTCTCCACCACTGACAGAATTTTCCATCATTTATAACACAACGCTTGTTGATGGCATTTGTGGAGGTGGAGTTAGGGTTGGGTTAGGATTAGGCAATCAGGTAGCGGTTTCAATGGTAGCGGTAATATTTTGGGAGGGAGTCAAAAATCGAAAGAAGACTTTGACAAAAACAAGATTTTCTCAGCTTTTGTTAAAATAGTTGCTTTTTTATGAAACATTCAAGTTTTGATTAAAAAAGAATACATGAAGCTAGAATAAAATGTTTTTTGTTGTTGTTGTTTAAAAACAGAGGCTCTGTTCTTTCTTTTGATATATTGAATGTTCAGATAGTCATACAACAAAATATTCTGGGGGCCATGACATTTTTGAGACAATTATCAAAAATGCTGGTGATGACTGACCAAAAAAAAAAAAAAAACACTGGCAGGGAATGAGTTTAAGTACAGTTAAGAGTATATTTCAAGTATAAAAATTTATACCAAAAAAGAAACATAGTAGTATACTTACAATGCAATAAAGTATAAATAGTACACAGTAAGTATAAGTAAAAAAAAAAAAATATACAAATACAAATATTCTTGCAGCATAAAACTGGAGTAGTTTATTGAGTATACTTTGAAGTGTACTTTCATAAACTAAAAATATTTAACTGGTAAGCTATCAGTATACCTATAAGTTCACTTGTAGTATAGTTGCAGTACAAACAAAAAACATAGTTGTAAACTAGTTGTGTACTCAATTTACTACTGTTATGCTTAAAGTAAACTCAAAAGTATACTTTTATACACTAAAAAGTGGGCCAATTTAGTCCCAAATGGTATTGAAATAGTACACTTACAAGTATACTACTAGTACATAAATATTAGTATACTTACTATATAAAGTATATTTAAAAATACTTGAACTTTACTTAAGTTGGCCTATTATTAAAATGAAGTACACTTATTTTTTTGTAAGGGATGGTCACTGAATGGCTTTTCTGAGGTAAATGTAACATTACGTGGCATTGTTTACAAGCTATTCTATTGACGTCTTTCCGTGGTTGAAACACTAATTGAGCGATACATGAGACATGATATGGATTTCGGTAAGTTGTACTGTATCTGTTAACATACCTTCTGATGTTCATTTGTGTTAATTTTGTGCTGTAACTAGAAGTGGAAAAAAAAGATGATCTGTTCATTTGCCCTTCCTGCTGCTGCTTCAATTGAACTGAGGCGGCAACAGCGATCTGTCATGCCACATTAAAGAGCGCCAAAACGGCATTTATTTTTTTAATTTCATAATAAAATGGACAGAATTTAAAATCTGATTCTGCATCCAAAACTGAATACTGAATAGTATGTCTGAATTCCTAGTATTCAACAGTAGGCGAAAAGTCCCCAGATGATCTACTATTTCCGGCGAGATTCTGAAGTGCACATTCAATGGACACTTTACTATCCCATGAGGCCACGGGAGGGGATTTATGAATGGAGGTGAAGCGATGCAACTGACACTGGTAGGTCAACTGACACACACTCATACTATATAGAACATACTTTTTTTCGCGAAGTAAGTTCAAATACAAATGTAGTACACTCGGACAGAACGCGATTTCAGACGCACCGTGAGACTTTGTTTCATATCAAAAGTAACAAAGCACAAAGTTTATTGTGATTTATCGGATGAGACTCTACAATCTTCCGTTCATTCATCAACTGAAAACAGCATAAACTAAAAGATAGATTCTTGGGTTTTAAAAATTGATATCGGTTAAATGAGAATCGATTAAAATCAATTTTACCCAGCCCTAATATTAATACATTTCATTGATCAGTTACAAAGACCTTTTTGGTTTATTTATTAATAAACAGTTTTTGGTGCCACCACTTGTCCAAAGTAGCCTAAAATATGGGTCCTGAAGCAAATCCAGCTGAGAACCTCACTACACACTTTGTAATATTACTCTTAAAATAATTTTTTATAAAAACTTAATATAGTTTTTTGTTGTCTACAACTTTTTATTTGACCGCATTCATCTGTGTTCTGGCGTCTTCTTCCGCTGTCTTTTGACCAAGATAGGCTGGTTCCCCTCCAGCTGCATCTCTTATCAGCGTGACACACAAACCCAGCCGTGAGTCTGGACCGCGTCTGTGCCTTGAGTTCTGGCTGCCGCCTGCACATAGACGCTCTACTGAGACGGTTAAGAATCAACATCCAATCTCTAGCCAGCATTGTCGCCGAAGCCACATCAAGTTTGCTTAAAGGGATAGTTCACCCAAAAATGAAAATTCTGTCATCACAAGTCAATGGGGCCCATCAACGGTTTGGTTACTGACATTCTTCAAAATATCTCCTTTGTGTTTAGCAGAAGAAAGAAATTCATACAGGTTTGGAACAACTTGAGGGTGAGTAAATGAGGACAGAATTTTCATGTTTGGATGAACTATTCCTTTAACTCACTACATTTTTTAAAACAACCATGGTAGTAAAATATATTTTTTTTAAATGACAAATGAAGTTCTTAGGGGTGTCTGCTGTGAGAGACGTGTGGTTTGATGGCCTTCGAGGACTGGAACAGCAGGTGTTGCCGTGGTGCCATGCTGAGCAGTAAAGGTCACTTTTGATGGAGCTGGGTGCAAAAATATTACATTTTCTCTTCACAGTCACGCACACAGGGGTGGCCTATAGAAATCTAAAGATAGAAGCGCAGGTCACAGGGTCCCAATACATATAATTGGCCAGACACGATCCTAATCTTAAAACAAACCTTCCCATCTCCTCCTCCAGTGAAAGATTCATTCATTTACATGTGTTACATACTTTACCTGCCCAAAACTCTAGATTACCATGATAAAAGAGGCGCTCCAACCCCCTCAAGAGAGATTAGAAACTTAACTCTGTGAATCCTCCAGCAGTCATTTGGCTTGTGAGGAAGGACAATGCAGGAGGTGGTGGGGCTGTAATGTGTGGCACTGTGTCCTGCTGTTCTCCTTTTCGCCATGCTGACTAATGACCTTCCCCCCTCCTCCAGCCTTCGACGTCTCCTCCTCCTCCTTCCGCCCCTCCCCCCTTGCCCTCTCACGCGATCTCCCATCCCCCCTGCTCCTCTCAGGGGTGGAGTCCAGCGGCCTGTGCCGCCAGAGAGGCGTCCATCACAGGTCTTTAGATTAGCCACAACGCCGCTCAGGACAAAAGAGCTCCTCCCCCCACCGCTCCACTCCCCATGTCCTGATGGTTAATGGAGGAGGGGATGCGTCATGGACACGGAGAAGAAGTTCACGGCTCTGCACTAATACCACAGTGCTTCTCAGCAGATCAAGTGTGGATCTGACAGGGACACATCTCTGTTTGAGATAAACATGCTCGGAATGACAAGCTGTGAAGCTTGACAATATAAAAGAAGACGAGCAGTGATATTTAAAAACCACATAAATTACAATGGCAAAAGCTTGATGTATAGGTTCTTATAACATGTTGATGTAAATGTAAATGAGTGATTCTGTAATCTCATTTCTTCTAGGGCTACTTTAAGAGATTCATAGAATTATCTCAAGGCAAAGAGACATTTTCTAATTATTTGATACCCTCTAAATTCAGGCTTTCAAGTTCAGGGTTTTGGACATCCCTTGCAATGTGAATAGATCACAAACAACAGGAGGCAAAACTCAGCTTTACATGATAAAAATCAAATTTAACTACAAAAACTGATCTATCACACCTCTACCAAGAACCAGCCTGTGCTGCAAGTTAATATGTATTTATGTTTACCTCTTTTCTTTATTATTTCTCCATGCTAGCATATCTGAATGAAGCCAGGCTGATGGTTTTCCTCCATGATCAAGAAAAATGTCTGAAAACACACAGCAAGCACATGGTCAGTCAGATTGAGAGTTGTTGTTGGAGGGACCTCTGCTGGAAATTAAAAGTAGTGTATATATAGACCAAATTTTTAAGCTTTTATAGAGGACATTTCTGTGTTTTGTAAATTTAATAAGTGGGAGATAAAAGTAAAATGAAGTGTAGGGTAATTGTTGTAAGCACTTAATATATTCTAGTAAATTATATCAATTAAATTAATATTGTCATTATTTGGCCTACTCACACTCATGTCATTCAAACTGTATGACTTTCTGTCTTCTGTGGAACACAAACACATATTTTGAAGAATGTTTCAGTTGTTTTGTACATGCAATGCTTAAATTCTTGCTTTCTTTGGGATTTATATCAGTGCCTTTTATTTAGAGCATCTCTCTGTGGTCTAGCGACATTTTGGTGGGACAGATTTCTCAGACATTTTTTACAATTTGAATTTCATACGATCATTGGTATATAATATAAAATGAATAATCAGAAGTTGTAAAACTGAAAACCTTTGTGTGGGACACCTGAATTCCTATAAAACATTTACTGTATAGTTCACCACACAACATAGTTTGGACTATAGTAAATGAGCTGCACGATTAATCATTAAAAGATTGCGACCTCAATTTATATCTTATTTCCAGTGTTGGGCAGTAACTAGTTGCTATTAACTAGTTACAGTAATAATATTACTTTTCACAGTAACTAGTTGTGTAACTAATTGCTAATAAGATTTCAATAATAAAATTACAGTTACCATTCATAAAACAGCTCATTACTTTTGTTGCCTCAACCCCTACTGATTTGAAATCCAACAATTCCTAGATTTATTTTTTTATAATTTTCACAACAGGCACATGAAGCCACCAGTGCAGCAAGCTTGGAGTATAGAAAAGCTTATATTCAGTGGATGGAAATATTGCCATTACATTGATTTTATCAGGAGAAAATATGATCTGAACACAGTTGTGTAAGTTGTGGCATTACTTTACTCTGGCATTACATGGCTTGCCCACCCACATCCCTCTGATCCCGATATAAATTATATTACTATAATTAAAAATCTTTTTGGAAAATAAAACATTTTATGTGATTTCTTTTGATAAAATACATCATGAAATATAATCGTATATGGGTAACAGAGAAATTATAGCTACAGTTAGCTTCAAGCTACACATATTACAATTAATGAGATTAATACGACATTTTTACTTAAAAGTCACTATCAATTTTTTTTATTACAATGTTTGTAATAACTTCTGACTGCAATCCAATCATTTCAGTCAAATGATAAGGGACAAAATATGTTTCTAGTAACATTTTAAAAGAATTTTATGGGGAAGATACACAATTACAACTTCTGTGGGGCGTGAAGGGTAGTTGTGTAACTAATTACTGTTGCCAGAAAGTAATAAGTAATAATATTACTTTTAAAAAGGAGTAACTAGTAACGAGTAATAAATTAAATTTTTTGAGTAACGAGCCCAACACTGCTTATTTCTAAATGACAATGAATAGCGTGTATTAAACCTTTGACAAGTAGGCCTACGATCACAGCGAACATTTAGATCTGTGTTGGCCACTGACCCATGCAGTTGTCATGTATGAAACAGCTTCACAGTCATTTCAACCACACAGTGTGTTACAAACATTCAAAGTATCACAGAAGTACTAGGATAAATGTTTATAGTTCGGATATAAACACTGATGTCTACAGTAGTGATCAAAATAGAGTAAATTTGACATTTGAAAGTAAGGATGCTTCAAATAAAGACTTGTAATCAATTATATCATTCAACCAGTAGGTGGTGACAAATGACTATTAAAAATGTATTTACCATTGAATCATTAATTCAAGAGATTTATTTCAAAAATCGGTCTAATCCTGTAATGAAACAAGTGTGCAATACTTCCCTACTATATAGCATACTAAAAACAGAATGCCAACAGAGTAGTATGTCCAAATGCATAGTATTCGAAAATGACCTACTACTTCTGCCAAGATTCTGAAGTGCGCATTCGATGAACACTTCTCTATGCCATGAGGCCATGGGAGAGGATTTATAAATGGAGGTGAATCAACACAACTGACGCTGGTAGGTACACTACACACTATATAGAACACACTACACACTATATCCACCAATGTAGAATAAGATGTTTTCTGTGAATGTGACATTTATTAGCTGCTATAGGGAAATAACGAGAAGAATATCAAAGTGCAGTAACTGTTTGCGCTACAAACCAGCGTGTTTAAAATTAAAACAATACATTAAAATAATATGGAAAGAAAAACCAGTTTGCAATATCAAGCAACATAACGAGTTGTTTTCTACAGCTAAAAATGACTGGAAGCGGGTGATACCGGAAGCCAGACACACTAAAATTACAAATGGCCGCACCCACTCTTACCTGAAAAATGGTGGAGAGAACATACGTTTTAACAGTCACAAAGTAAGTTCAAACTCAAATGAAATACCTACTCAAACAGTACGTGATTTCGTACCAGTGGAGTAGTTTTTAAAATAATATAATATAATTAATTCTAATTAATTCAATATTTTTATCTACCTTATATCTGACTAGCCTACTGCGTTTCAAATTATGGGTTCCACTTCCGGTTTGGGGAACTTCCATTTAAAAAGACTTAAACGAATCGTTTCAAATCATAAGGTTGCCCTACAAATAAAGCTTATCCGTCAGTTTGACTGAATGAGCTGTCAAGTTTTCTTTCATGTTTTATTTTCAGACATCATGAGAATAACGTAACGCTTGGTATTTTAACGTATAACAAGAATATCTATGGCAAGAGCTCTTTTCAGTCGCTGTTTCTATCCTCGTGATTATTTTCTTTTGTCACTTTGCATACCGCTGTAATAGTATGAAAAAGGACAACATATACTGCACATTTGTGGTCTGTTCTCCCGATATAATTTACGATATATATCCCATTAATAATTCACTGGAATGCACGAAGAATCTCGTTTTTCTCCTCAAAGCCTCACGTCTCTTTCCAGGTTTGTTTTCACAGGTAAATACAATTTATTATCTGTAAAAATGATGGAAATCACTTTGAAATAGTATTACGCAATGCTGAAGTTCATGAATTTTTTTAAGGCAACATATATTACATATATATATATATATATATATATATATATATATATATATATATATATATATATATATATCACTATAGTTGTATTTAACCCGTCCGTTATTGCTGTGGAAAGAATCGCGCTTTTTACACTTTTAAATGTCATTTTAATGTTCGTCGGTTGAAGGGTGAGTAGAATAATGTCATCTCATTTTACCCAGTTTAAAAATAAAACGTATTATTGCGTTCATAGAGCGAGCATTTCACTGACTGTTTACAGCTTAACGGAAGTTACACCCATTGATTCGCGCAAAGCGTCATGGGGCGTAGGAATAAGGTGGATAAAATAGACCGTAGCACTTAACATTTAATAAGAACCTCTAACAAACTGCATGTTATTTTTTATAGTTGTCTATTCAGGATGGTGGGAGAATTGTGATCTCTATTTTAAACAAAGAAATCGTGACTCTCAATTTATCCAATTATACAGCTATAACTACTAGCCTATAGGCTAGTGTGGTGGAAATATGGCAATTTTCCTGATATTGATATTTAAAATCCTAAATCTTCCCCTCTCCAATGGCCCAGAAACTTTCCCCCAGCAGACTGTCTGCCAGTCATATTCATAAGATTCATTATTTCATATAGCTTGTGATGAGCACTGCCTGTTCTCCACCACACCCTCTTCCACCCTGAGCCCACAAGAGCTCTGTGCTGCACACTTTTTACTGACACATCAGATGCCATTGCGCCCCTTTTAACTAATCACCTCACCCCGCTGGCCAGGCATGCATGACTCATAGTTTAACATCACATATGTGGCCAACTTTTCCATGTCATTGGCTTGTTTATTTTTGTCTTTATTTTAGTTTTAAAATTAAGTAGGCTTTTTTAAAGCTATATAACGTAGAGCAAAACACAAACTTAGACTCTCCCTCAGTATATATCTCTTATCCAAGGTCACTAAGATGGCAACATCCTCACAAGCCAATAAAAGTTTTCCTGCTCTTACAGATTTCTATAATTTCTATCTTTCATGAACAAGGCTATTGTCAGTAAAGAAAATACATAACAGCCTAGAACACAGAAACCTTGAAAGGAAAGATCTTTTTAAAAAGTTTCAGACCTGAACCTTTTTGAAAACATCAAAACGTTAGTTTTCATGTGTAAAATCTCTTCTTACAAAGAAAAACTTTAATGCCTGACTATTTGCATGTTTGTTAGAACTGCCCTCTGTTGGCTGAGAAAGGTTAGTACAATTACTAACCTTGTCATCTTGTCCTGTTTAAATTAAAAAGTGTATAATAGTGTGTTTTCTTTTCTTAATTTCTGATGATATAAAATTGCTACTATCTTATATATTCACCAGACCAAGTCATGCTGCAGGGATGCAACAAGTCCTAACTCGATTTTTGTTAGGTCTGATAATATTTAGTCATTTTAATATGTAGTAAATCTATATACATTATTCATTTTTATTACTTAATAAAGAGAACGATCGGTGTTAGTGGGAATTAACTGTTGTAACCCCACATGTTTATATTTATTTATTACCTTGTGCCTTGAAATGAAATATTCAATACATATGAGAGATAGGCCTATAATAATAACAATAATAATAATAATATTTTGACTCAGTCTCACAGATGTGAGCTGAACAATATATATATTTTTTAAACAATAAAATATATGATAAAAATATCTGATGATAAATTATAATTGTTGTAAACACAAAGATAGAAATATTATAAAACTATGCATGTATATATAAATGGACATATAGCATAAAAAAAAGAACCACCCACCTAATAATAATAATAATGATAATAAATAGATAAATAATAGTTGTAGTAAACACACAAATGTAGAAACCTTGTGAGTATTTAAAGATTATAAAAAACATAAAATAATTAAAATAAAAGTCCTTGAGTTGGGTTCGAACCACCAAACTAATAATAATAATAGTAATAAACACACAAAGGAATATATATATATATATATATATATATATATAGTTTCTTTGGTAGATAATAACACTAAATAAACACCCCAATGAATCATAAAATACGAGACAATATAAATATGTAGTAGTATTTCGGCGGGGTATTTCTGTGAATAAAAAAGAGCCCGCCTCCACGGCGACTGCAAGATCCGACGCGTGATTGGCCGAGGAACTCTGACAACGATGAAAAGCCCAAGAATGTCATTCGCTCAGTAAAGGTGGAGTAGCTCCCGTTGATTGGCCGCTATGAAAATTAAATGTTTCCTCTGTCAGAAAAGAAGCACGCCGCCCAACGTGGGGCTCGAACCCACGACCCTGAGATTAAGAGTCTCATGCTCTACCGACTGAGCTAGCCGGGCTGACGACTAAGACTTTTAAAAAACGCAATAAGAATCAGTGTCAAACAACTAAAACGCTTTCATATTTTGTTTTTCAATAATTCATTCTAAAGCATCCACATTATTAAATATGCACATCTTTATCCACTCTACATATTTGTCCATAATCTATAGATTTTCTACATTTTCCGTGAATTTTGCGGGTCAAGACAGCAGGTGGTGCCCAAACCTCACATAAGTAATGGCTAGCTTCATTTCTCTAATGTAGTTAGGCCTGTGTCTTGTCTACTTTATAATATGTATGTGTTTCTCTTTGTAGTTGTCTTGACATCCAGTCTGCTTATCATTAAAAAATAAGTGTCACCGCAGACAACAAAAACTATGAGGTGGTATACATTTCTGAGGTAGCTTTAACAGCATCAAAAATTTAATTTATTATCAGAATATGGTCAGGCCTAGGCTAGCTTTAATGTGATTTTTACTCAAATTCTAAACACATCCTAACTTCTTGTAGGCGACACATTTATTTAAAACATTTATTGAAATATTAATATATGGGGATTTCCCTAACAATCTGGGAAACTTCTGTTAATTGTATTAGTTGTATAGTGTAGTGGCTATATAGTATAGCTATATAACCTGGACTGCTCTGCAGCTCAGGGATGTAATATTACACTGGACTATACTGCTGTTTTATCACTGGGAAATAGTCAGACTCAAATGAATCTGATTACATTTCCTTCTATTTTCTCACAACTACCTTGCCAGTTAGCCTTGTTCTGTGGCAAGTGACCAAGGTGTCATTTAGCGGCTAGATGATAGCTAAAACAGCTTAACCTACAACATTGTCAAAACAGCTTTGAAGTGTTTCATTATAAATCATAAAAATTTAAAATCACACAGTACTTATGTTAGACGCCTGTTCTTTTCTTTAAACGTGGGTAATAACATATATATTATAAATATATGATTGTGTGACTGGGAGCATCACTGAATGTTGTACCTTTTGTTTTGTAATAGTTGTGTCTGAGTCTCGTAGATTCCAATATCATACAGCCACTGTTGGAAAGGGTGTGTGAAGGATGAAGAACAAAGGGCAATTTAACTATCACAACTATCACAAAACACCTGTTATGTTAAATAGCTTATTCAGGTAATGGTTTTTACACTGAGCTAATGACATTTTCTATCCCCTATCCCTAACTTTACTCCTAAACACACAACCTTCATAGAAAACATTCTGCATTTTTACATTTTCAAAAAACAATTTACAGCTGTGGCTAAAAGTATTGGCAGTAACAAAGTTTGTTTTTGCAGTGTCCTGTTTCTGATGTTGTAGTCTTGATTCACATTGTTTCTAGATTATGATCAGATGCATTTTAAATAATTGCAAAAACAAACAAACAAAAAACACAACAATCCAAATTTCACAGTTTTTTGGCCCTGGCACTAAAAACAACAACAACAACAAAAAAAACAGCTAACATAATTTCACTAATCATACATCAGCACATTGGGACATGTGCACTAGTACTAGTTGGGTGAAATAATTCTATAAATCTGATTGGATTATAAGAGCAGCAGGGAAGTTCCAGTCATTGTGTGCTTGTGTTAACCATGGTTACCTCCAAAGAAAGTTGTGAAGTCATCATCACTTTGTATCGAAATGGCCTCACATGCAAGGAAATTGCTGCAAATAATATTGCACCTGAAAGAACCATATACTGGATCATCGAGAACTTTAAGGAGAGAGGTTCAGCTACAGTGATGAAAGCTTCAGGCCGTCCAAGAGTGTCCGGTAAGTGCCAGGACTGTCTCCTCCTGGAGAGTCGGCTATGGAATCGTGTCACCACCAGTGCAGAGCATGCTCAATATTGGCAGAAGGTGGGTGTGAGTGCATGCACAGTGAGGCCAAGATATTTGGACAATGGCCTGTTGTCAAAAAGGGCAGCAAACTCTAAGAAAAACATAAAGGACAGCCTGAAATTCTGCAGAAACTACAAAGATTGGACAGCAGAAGATTAGTTAAAAGTTATTTTCTTTGATGAAGCACACTACCGACTGTCTGGGACATCTGGAAAACTGATTGTCCAGAGAAGAAAAGGTGAACGCTATCACGAGTCCTGTGTCGTACCAAACGTGAAGCATCCTGAGACCATCCATGTGCAGGGTTGCTTTTCATTCAAGGGAGTGGGCTCTCCTGCAGACCAACTTCTCCCAGTGATCCAGGGGCAATTTGGTTATGATCTGTGCATTTTTTCAGCATAATGGAGCAACTTCTTTGATCTTAATCCCATAAAGAACCTGTGGTCAATCCTCAAAAGACAGGTGGACAAGCAGAAGCCCACAAATTGTGATCAACTCCGAGCACTAGGCTAATTGGGCAAGATCACCATAAATCAGGATTTGTCCCAGAAGCTGATTTACAGAATGGCAATTTTGCGAATTGCAAAAGTTATGAAGAAGGGTCAACACTGTAAATATTTACTTATTGCATACCAGTGGCAAAGCTGCGGGTGGGCCCATAATGTATTAAACGATAATAATAATTATCACACTGTAACTTTATATATTTAGTTTAAGAATTATTAAATGCAAGTTTTCATGGTCCATTGCAGGCAGTTTCTTAGTTTTCCCTCTTCCTATAGGTGCATATCATACGCTTCACACTTCTCAAAATGATGATTCGTCAGTTTTTGTTAGTCCTACGCACAGTTATCTTTACGATGTAAGGACATAATACGAATGTTGAGTTGAAATTGAAAATAGTGAAACAAATATCATTTTAAAAATGAAAGACTTAAATCATTCGAGTACCATGCCCAGATGCCTTAGATTTTTTTCTAAGCAAGAGACAAGTATATTGTGGTCAATAGTATCAAACGTTGCATTGAAATCTACCAACCAAACTACCAAGCTACCAACCAAAATTTTTTTTTTTTGCTTTTATTTTGATTTAATTTGCTTTGATTTTGTCATGTCATGGCCGCCACGCCAGAGTCCCCTAACTTCAAGTCATGGACACAAAGCCATCCATAAACCATGTTTGCATCAAGTCACGGCCTAATGCTCTATGTCACATCCAATGAGGTCATCCATGCCAGCCATGTCACATCCAAAGAGTCCGTCCATACCAGCCATGTCATTTTCTTGAATGCTATCCATATTACTGATCCGCCATGGCCTCATAACCCACCAACTCCACCATGGTGGATTACTGCTCTACTGAGGTTGTCATCTCCTTCTCTAGCTCCACCCTGGTGAACTCCATCACTACTGGCGACACCATGGCCACCTGAGGCCCCATGACTGCTCCACAGTCCAGGCCCGCCACTGTCCCAGGGTCCAGGTCCACTACCACTTCACAGGCCTGACCCTCCATCCCTCCCGCCTGGACCGCCTCCACTCACCATCCTCCTGGACTTATGTTATTTTAGATTTTGGGTGGAAGTTCTGTTAGGGCATCTGGAGCCGCCCATAGATTGGCTTGTTGTTTGATTGCTTCCAGGTATTCCTTGTTATGTGATTAGCCCTTGTGTATATACTGTATAGCCCTCATGTTACCATTGTCTTTTGTCTAGCTCTATTTGTGTAACTGCTGTTTGATGAGTTTTCATGTTTTCAAGTTTGTTCAGGTCATTGTTTTATTCTGTTTATGTTGTATTTGTTCATGTTTACTCTAATAAAACTGCAATTGGGTTCTACACAACTGTTCTTAAGTGGACTCAGTTTCAGTTGGGATATCCAATTTATACTTTAAAGAATCAAATGTGTAACTAAGTCTTAGCAATAAATCTGGACAGTCAACAAATGAAACCAGACTTTATAGATTGAAAACTTCTGAGCCAAGCATGTTTGAAGTATCACATTAGCATTAGTAGAGTGGTATCAACTAAATAGATGCGTCTTTTTTTAAAAGAAAGCGTTGTGCTAAGATATGTTTTCCACAGTAAACGGCATAAACACATCTACGTTCCTCGATGCTTACTCTCCTTTGAACGCAAACTGACAAAGACACTTGATTATGAGATCATCTGCGTTTTAACCCGCGCATCTTCATTCATGGATAAAAGCAGACATCATGATTTTGTTTGATATGGCTTAGACCTCTTTATTCCACTGTGGTCATCCATTTGTTAAACACCTGAAACAAGCCTTATTGACCATTACAAAGGTGAACGTCACAGCAAAAATGGCACTGTTTGGTAAAATTCCTTGGCAATGAAACCAAGATAGAAACCAAGCTATTACAAGGCTTACATGATGAAACAAAGCAAAACATTCATAACAGAGATATCAAATGTAAACACTAAAGAAACTGAATTATGGGCCACCGTAGTTCTGCAAAATAGTTTCATTTCTGGTTAAAGTTACATCATGTAATCCTCTATGCATCAACAAATTGCATTCATTAAAATTCATTGCTTGAAATGTACATGCTACATGTAATACAATCTGACATAGAAAAGATGAGTAATCAAAAAAAAATATATAAGTGAATAAAAATATAAATAGATGAATTAAAAAGTTAAGATTTCTCCCAACCATGCAAATTAAATACAGAGGTGGAGCAGTGCAAATCTCCACTACGTTGTATAGCAGAGACGTCACCGGCCCGGGTCATAAGAGATTATCTTCTCAAATCCATCCACACAATCTCATGTGTGCAGCTCTCAGAAAAAGGCTGGATTGGTATGTTCAATGACGCAGCGTTTACAGTGACGTTTGACAAAGCGTAGTGCCTCCAGTGACACGTCACAGTCCTGTACATTCAGCAGCTGAAGGTCGAAGCAGTTTGCCGCAACCACCTGCAGCCCACGGCCCGTGATGCTCTCGCATGACTTCAGACTCAGTCTCTTCAGGTTGAACGAGTTTAGTGCAAGCTGCTCCAGGCCTGCGTCCGACACCAATGGGCACTTCCCAATGTCCAGGGACTTGAGCTTGAGGCAGTTCTTGGCAAGGTGCTCAATGCCGTGGTCCGTCAGTCCCTCGCAGCCACGAGCGTTCAGGTAACGCAGTCTGATGCAGTATTTAGCCACATAGCGCACACCCACGTCTGTGATGCGCCCGCAGTGTGCTATGCTGAGGTACCGCAGGCGGCCCTCTAGTTTAGCGATCTCCCGCAGGCCAAAGTCACTGATAAAGCGGCAATCGCTGACACTGAGCTCCCGCACAGATGGGCAGTAGATGACCAAAAATCGCAGGCCCTCGTCAGTCAGACGCACGCAGCGCCGCAGGTAGAGGTGAGTGAGCTGAGTGCAGTGAGCTGCAATGGTGTGCAGGCCTTCGTCTTCCAAAGCAAAACAGTCAGTCATGTCAAGATAGCGGATAGAGATCTGCTGGCCATGAAGAGGGGAGAGTTTCACGGATACGTCCCGAGTCAGGCTGATGCAGGTTACCTTGGAGCACCCTGCAGAGAACAAAGACAGTAAAGAATATTATAAAACACAAAGTTCATTTGCACACACAATATGTATATACATAAAACATTTCACCAAAACTTTCTATTTAAAGATGAAGTGTATAATTTCTGTGGTTCTAGCATCACCAAATTAAATAACAAAAATAATTAAAGCTGCAAGCAGCCATAAAAGGGACCGCCACCTGTTTGCTTTAGGAAAACAAAGCAGGGTGGGCAATATGCATTTAAGTATATAAATATAGGAGGACTACATCAGAGATTTGTATTTGCCACACTTCCTCCTACCAGCTAGTGGCGCTATGACTATAACTAAATTTTGGTGTGCAGATGTCTTCAGGCCAGGGCACTTTTCTAACAGATTGATACAGATTGGACATTGTATGCTTGAGTTACAACAACTTCCTGTTTCATGACGATAATAGCATGCTTTAGCACTCAGCTAAGTGTTGCTAGCATGTTTTGTACTCTGTTGCATATTTTAATATGTTGCTAGTAGTGCATCTCAGTGTTAAACACATCCCTTCCTGTTGCCAGTGGGTGGCGCTATTACTAGGCCTATAACTGAATATTGGCAGGACTCTTCTCAAATATGTGAAGTTTGGGGCAGATTGGACATTGTATGCTTGAGTTACAACAACTTCCTGTTTCATGACGATAATAGCATGCTTTAGCACTCAGCTAAGTGTTGCTAGCATGTTTTGTACTCTGTTGCATATTTTAATATGTTGCTAGTAGTGCATCTCAGTGTTAAACACATCCCTTCCTGTTGCCAGTGGGTGGCGCTATTACTAGGCCTATAACTGAATATTGGCAGGACTCTTCTCAAATATGTGAAGTTTGGGGCAGATTGGACATTGTATGCCAGAGTTACAACAACTTCCTTTTTCGTGGCGTTAATCGCACACATTAGCACTTAGCCAATGGACTATATGCACGATTACTTCCTGGTTGTCGTTCAGCCAGCTCGGGCATTTCCGGTGAACAGTTAGCTGTTCATTCTGTAGTCGCTGTACATCGACACAAAACCATCAATGGTTGACTTTTTAATGTTGTATTCATATTTTAATGCACTTATCACATTTACCTAATTTTCCAATAAACCCAATAGACGCAGCTATTGGGACCGTTTAAAAACGCCTTGTCAGTAATTAGACACGCACACGCATTTTTTCCCCAACAATGTTATTTTTAATGTGATGACCACAAACATTATTTGTTCATCCTTCTGAGATTGTCCCCATTGTAAAACCGAACATTTCAAAATGTAGGAAATCAATCATTTGATAGAAAACACTTAATAATTACAATAATTACCACTACCAGCAGGTGGCGGCAACGTAGCATTTATTTGCGCATATATCAGCCATTTCCTCTAATCGTTTTTCACTTTTAAACTAGGTTTAAAAATACATTTTGTCAATGTTAAGTATAAAGTACTTAAGAAAATCAATAACTTTTCTTGTGATTCATGACAGAAAGCACGCGCTCTCCCTTTGTAATTACAGCAGCTGTCAGTCAGTACAGGGCAAGATCAATGATTTCAGCACACTTGTAAAAACACACATTTTATCCAATAAAAACGTTAATTGTATTACACGTTAACGTGTTTCTAGCATGTTTGCTACTTCATGGCATATTTAAATGTTTCAGGGAGTGAATTACAATGTAAAGCATGCCATTTCCTGTTGTGGTGGCGCTATGACTAACTAAATATTGGCATGTAGATGTCTTTAGGCCAGGACTCTTATCAAACATGTGAAGTTTGGGGCAGGCTGGACATTGTATGCCCGAGTTACAACAGGAAACAGTTTCCTGTTTCATGGCGAAAAATCGAATTTTGTCAGGCAGCCACAGTCACACCCTTCAGCGAAAACTCTAGATCTTCGCAATTTAACGTCGCAAAGCCCTTTAAATTAGACTGAACAAATATGATGTTGACCTGATAAAATCTCTGGGAGGAGTTAGTTAAAGTACAATGTCTGGAAATGCCAAAAACTGCAAAAATTTTGCAGAGAAAATTCAAAATATCTCACTTCCTTCTGACGCGTGTGCAAAGTTTTCGAGCATGTTAAGGCCCTCTAAAATGCAATTCATTTCGGAGAAAAATAATAGACATAGCAATTACAGTATAGGGTAAATATGAATTATATTTTTAAACAGTTATTATATATTATTTATTTTTTGAGTACCAAATGTGCTCTCGGATACCTCTTTTTGTTTTTTCAATTTTCTTTTCATTACTTAAAGCTGTCTCTGCATATTCAGCTGCCAAAGGAGTAAGTATTTTAAGAAAAATTACACACTTCAGCTTTAGACTATGTCTTTGAAGATAAATTATTTAGGGATAATTTTGACCATTATGAAAAAGAAAAATCCAAAAACATTTCTTCCGAACCATGTGCATGTGATGATTTTTACTCCCAAAAGACCAAGACATTTCATTTTGTCAGATGCACATGAAAAGAAATACCAAATGTTTAGTTTCAGATCTGTTTTTACAGAAATCAGAAGAAAGTCTTGATGTAAAACATGCCATTTGAGAAATGTTTCTACTCTGCTGTCTGTTCTTCACTTCAGTCATCTGATTTAAAGGGATAGTTTACCCAAAAATGGAAATTCTGTCATCATTTACTCACCCTCAAATGGTTTCAAACCTGTATCAATTTCTTTGTTCTGCTGTATACAAAAGAAGGTCTTTTAAAGAAAGTTTGTAACCGGGCTGCTTTGGGGCGCCACTGACTTCCATAGTAGGGAAAAAAAAAAAAAAAAAAAAAAAACTATGGAAGTCAGTGGTGCCCCAGAACTGTTAAGTTTCCCATATTCTTTAAAATATCTTCTTTTGTGTTTAGAAGAATAAATAAATGTATACAGGTTTGGAACAACTTGAGGGTGAGTAAATGATGACAGAAGTTTCATTTTTGGGTGAACTATCCCTTTAACTTATGAAACACCAACTTAATAGTAGAACTAAAGCTGAAGGTTATTGCAGAATATCTGAGGAACATGAAAATGGCAGCAGAGGGTTTGATTTAAACCTTGGAGAAACATCTGAAATGAGTCATATCAGGAGAAGTGGGGGATGGGATCTCCCCATGTCTCCTTCAGGAGCACAGTGAGAATGCAGAGCTTGAGTCTAACGGCAGAGGGACTCCAGCCGGACCCCTGCACTCACACAGGGAAAACAACAACGTGCTTAAACAGGAAGTGCAGTGCAGGAAGTTGGAAATAAAACACCAGGGAAGGGACTTGAGGAGGAGGAGTATTATTTTCTGACATATTCACTAAATCCTACATTGTCAACTTCTATATGGTCCTTTAGGAAATGTAGTACTTGTAAGAAAACTGAAAGGAAATCCGGCTAAAATGTTGCCAGGTAAAGTCATTAATAACATGAACTGAGAACACGATACTGAAAACAAACTGGAGAAATGGACAAAGATTCATATAAAAGGCTCATTTAAAAGAGTTTAAGTTACATGCACATTTAATAATCTACTTTTATAGCCATTTATTTTATACAAAACATGGTTGATCATTGATTCTCTAAATTAGGGTAGCAGATTTTCCCAAAGCACCTTAAAGTCAGAGGTCCTGGTTCTGCTTGGGCTTATGTTTCTTTTGGGAAGTATAGAGAGCACAGACAGAATGCCAGAGCTATTAATACCTTTTCCAGCTTTTCCAAGAGGAAGTCCTGGACATTTCAGAATAATCTCTGTGAGTAAAAAGAAGGACTCAACTGTCTTCTGTGCTGGACAACAAAGCAGGTGAAGCACAGGCTGTCTGGCTCTGAGTCAGGAAGTCATTTATAAAGTTGAATACAAATCCTTCTGGTTTTTATAGAGTTTGTAGACCAACACAGCTACTTTACTGACGTGTTAGGTTAAGAATGTCAAATTGAATATAATTGTGCCAAGTCAATATTTAAATATTCATTATTCCCTCTTTTTATGCCAAATATCACAGGACTGTTCTGATAGGGTTGTGGACCACATGAGAAAATCAAAGGTGAATGCAAATGATAAAATGCAACTATAGTTTCTCATCTTTTAAAACACAAACAAAACTACACAAGTTAGAAAGAAACGACTCAGTTTAAATTAAATCCTGGTTCACTAACAATGAAGATAAACATAGTCTGTGCCAACCACAATTTGATATGTGGCAGCCAAGACCACGAGACCATTGAAATTCAAGAGACTTTCAGAAATGAAAAGTAGTCCATTTTCAAAATTCAGTCTAGGTCATGAATAATTTTGCATACATTTGGGCCTATGTACAGTATCTCACAGAAGTGAGTACACCTGTCACATTTTTGTAAGTATTTTATTATATCTTTTTATGTAACAACAACACTGAAGAAATGACACTTTGCTACAATGTAAAGTAGTGAGTGTACAGCTTGTATAACAGTGTAAATTTGCTGTCCCCTCAAAATAACTCAACACACAGCCATTAATGTCTAAACCGCTGGCCACAAAAGTGAGTACACCCCTAAGTGAAAATGTCCAAATTGGGCCCAAAGTGTCAGTATTTTGTGTGGCCACCATTATTTTCCAGCTCTGCCTTAACCCTCTTGGGCATGGAGTTCACCAGAGCTTCACAGGTTGCCACTGGAGTCCTCTTCCACTCCTCCATGACGACATGACAGAGCTGGTGGATGTTAGAGACCTTGCGCTCCTCCACCTTTCGTTTGAGGATGCCCCACAGATGCTCAATAGGGTTTAGGTCTGGAGACATTCTTTAGCAAGGCAGTGGTCGTCTTGGAGGTGTGTTTGGGGTTGTTATCATGTTGGAATACTGCCCTGCAGCCCAGTCTCCGAAGGGAAGGGATCATGCTCAGCTTCAGTATGTCACAGTACATGTTGGCATTCATGGTTCCCTCAATGAACTGTAGCTCCCCAGTGCCGGCAGCACTCATGCAGCCCCAGACCATGACACTCCCACCACCATGCTTGACTGTAGGCAAGACACACTTGTCTTTGTACTCCTCATCTGGTTGCCGCCACACACACTTGACACAATCTGAACCAAATAAGTTTATCTTCCAGTAATCCATGTCCTTAGTCTGCTTGTCTTCAGCAAACTGCGGGCTTACTTGTGCATCATCTTTAGAAGAGGCTTCCTTCTGGGATGACAGCCATGCAGACCAATTTGATGCAGTGTGTGGCGTATGGTCTGAGCACTGACAGGCTGACCCCCCACCCCTTCAACCTCTGCAGCAATGCTGGCAGCACTCATACGTCTTTCCCAAACACAACCTCTGGATATGACACTGAGCACGTGCATTCAACTTCTTTGGTCGACACTTGGCAATCTTCTTATAGCCTACACCATCTTTATGTAGATTTTTTTCAGATCCTCGGAGAGTTCTTTGCCATGAGGTGCCATGTTGAACTTCCAGTGACCAGTATGAGAGAGTGAGAGTGATAACACCAAATTTAACACACCTGCTCCCCATTCACACCTGAGACCTTATAAGACTAATGGGTCACATGACACTGGGGAGAGAAAGTGGCTAATTAGGCCCAATTTGGACATTTTCACTTAGGGGTGTACTCACTTTTGTGGCCAGTGGTTTAGACATTAATGGCTGTGTGTTGAGTTATTTTGAGGGGACAGCAAATTTACACCGTTATACAAGCTGTACACTCACTACTTTACATTGTAGCAAAGTGTCATTTCTTCAGTGTTGTCACATGAAAAGATAAAAATGAAAATAATGTCATTTATTACTCACCCTCATGTCGTTCCACACCTGTAAGACCTTCGTTCATCTTCGGAACACAAATTAAGATATTTTTGATGAAATCCGATGGCTCAGTGAGGCCTCTATTGCCAGCAATGTCACCGTACCTCTCAAGATCCAGAAAGTTACTCAAAACATATTTAAAACAGTTCATGTCACTACAGTGGTTCTACCTTAATATTATAAAGTGACGAGAATACTTTTTGTGTGCCAAAAAAACAAAATAACGACTTTTCAACAATTTCTAGTGATGGCCGATTACTTTCTAATTAGTTGTTTGGAGCGCCAAAGTCACGTGATTTCAGCAGTTTGATATGCGATTCGAATCACTGATTCAATATAAAAGATTTGTAAAGTTTCATGAAGCAGTGTTTTAAAATCGGCCATCACTAGATATTGTCATATGAACTGTTTTAAATATGTTTTGAGTACCTTTCTGGATCTTGAGAGGTTCGGTGACATTGTTGGCAATAGAAGCCTCACTAAGCCATCGGATTTCTTCAAAAATATCTTAATTTGTGTTCCAAAGATGAACGAAGGTCTTACAGGTGTAGAACAACATGAGGGTAAGTAATAAATGACATTATTTTCATTTTTGGGTGAACTAACCCTTTAAACATTAAATGTCTTCTGATTGCATTCAGTGTTGGCAGCACCTGTTTAGAACAGATAAATACTAGTAATAAAACCAAACATTATTACTCAAAATTAATTACCTGAAACATCCAGGTGTTCCAGGTTGGGGCAGCGTGACACCACCTCAAACACAGCCTCGTTAGACACATTATAACAGCCGGCCACCTCTAAGCGCCGGAGTTCTGGGCAGCACTGTGCCACCGTGTACAGTCCTCGATCAGTCAGCCTCCGACAGCCACTGACCACCACCGTCTCCAGGGTCAGACACACATTGGGGGTGTCCTGGCACAGTCTGCGAGTGAGAACCCGAAGCGCACGGTCCACATGTAGCACGTCCCCGGTCAGACGAATAGTTCTCCACAAGCGGGGGTCCCACGCCAAGTTGTACCAGCGACGGCACACGCGGGCGCACCGGCACAGCTGGTTGGTGGGCAGGTGGGTGAAGATCTGTAGGAAAGCATGGTCAGGGAGGATGTCAATGGGCGCCCCCTGTTGGTCTCTTGGTTGCCGCAGGCCCCTTTGAGGATGGGTGAGGGAAGTGGGCGGCGTGTGGACCATGGCGATGGTTTCCGTGCCGAACGTGGAAGAGGATGTAGAGGAGCCATTAAGTACGGCTGAAGATGAATGAGGTGGCAAAATCAGAGCTGGACTTGGCGTACTGACTGTTCGCATACTAAGGTCGGAATCTGGGAAGAAAGGGAAATAGAAAAACAGACAGGAAAGTCAGAGAGAGAAAGACAAGAACGCACTATAATATTGCACTCAAGCCACTCTGAGAACATCATTATGTAACACAGACAAGTCGTTGAAATAATGTAAACAAATCTCAGTCGTTCCTTTCCAAATCATTTCTTCAGTTAATGCATTGTCTTTCTGCACATGCAAAGCTCTTGGCTCTATCCTGCAATGATGACTGAGATAGAAAGTGTTTCATAGCTTAAGAAAAAATGACTCCCTGGCAGTGTTGTTGAGATCTAGCATGTACACACAGCCTGCAAAAGACATATTCACAGACTAATCTCACATGAATTTCCTCCACTGTAGGATCTGGCCCGGTTTGTGCCTGAAACCCCAGATATAATGTATCGGGCCTTATTTAGTTTTTCCCGAACCATCAGGACAGTAATGATTTGATGAGGATCAAGGGTTACCAAGCTTTTATTATTCCATTTGATTAAACTGTGAGCTGCTTAACTGCAATATGTATTGTTCAGCAGAACTCAAGCCATAACTCTGTTATTTCCATTCATTTATGGGCATGATGACCCCATTGTTCCCTTTGACAGATGTTTTTGTCTCCTACGGTTTCACTGTGCACTGTATTGAGTAATGGGAAACAGCAGTGCATGATCATATCCCATATATGAGGGATATGCTTCCATTGATCAAGCACTGCCTATGAAGATCATATCTCTATAACATCTCTATAATATAAGATATTTAAGTCCATTGATCGACAAATTTAGCTTCTGTTCCGATTAAATATTTGGAAGAAAGTGTGAAAGTGTTACATGTTACATAAATCTCTAAAATATTTGGCCTATATTAAACAACAATACTAAACAAACAAAAATGTGGTAACATATTTCATTTTAAAAAAAAATGTAAAAATGCATGTGCAAGAACTGTTAATGGTAGTAAACACCATTTGGTTACAGTATTTTTCTTATTTTTATTAAATGGATCTTATTCAGAACTGGCTATTGGTTCCAAACCAAAGTCCCTTTAAGAGGCCGTTCACATATCGCGTCTAAAAACACATGGAAAGCGCAGCCAAGCCACTTCTCCTTCTATGGAGTTATGGAGTCATTAATTTAACACTGTTACATGCAATCGTTTCACTGAACGTGACATCTGCGTCTGCACCTGCCACATTACTGTTCGTCTGCGTGAACGTGATGTCTGCATCTGCTTCAAGGGTTTCCAACACATTCCATACATAAATTTGTGCTTTATTATACCTTTTCATTCTCTATTATTGTTTTCTCTTATCCTAAATTATGTTTAATTAGCAATTAAGTGCTTTTTTTTTTATATATCCTTGATACAAATTGTGTATTGTATACAAAGTTGTAGCCTATGCCATTAATGACATCTCTACACTGTTTACAAACATAATAAAAAAATATTTAAAATGAATTCACTCACTTTCTCCTGGAGATTAAGAACTATGTGCAAATTATACACCATGTCATTTTCACAATTATTAACAACAGCTTTAAAGATGAACACAAATTAATTAAGCCTAATACAATCTATAAACATAATATTTTGGAACGTGTCATTGAGCTTTACTTTAGAGGTATTATTGGTGGGTAAAAATCACCATAAAGTGCCTTTGAGACATCACAATTTCCAAAATAAAACTGAGATTTTCCATTTAACTTCATATTTGTTGTATTAAGGAGACCATAGGCTGTTAGAAATGCATGTTGGTCAATCTCCAGCACTTTTGTAAATTAACTGTAAGCAGACAATGTACGAGCAAACCACAAAATATGTCCACCCTGTCATGGACAAAATCAAAGTAGTTTAAATACATTTTCATTGCATAGTGATTATTAAATGTAGATTTTCAGGAAGATACTTTGTCCCTTCCTCAACAATACATTTTAGTTAATCAGAAAAGTCCTTTGATAATAATGAAACTGCTGAAAAATATTTGTTTCCCTATAAAATATGCAATAATTGCAGTTTCTTAGAAACTTAGAAATAATTGCAGATATCTGGCCAAACTTTCAAACAATATTAACTGGCTCTCTTTTTTATATAAAGAAATCACAACAAAAGATTTTGCTAACTTGTTAAAATAATTTGCTAATTTTCATAAAAGATGTGACAGGGTGGACAATGACAGGGTGGACAAAAATATGACAGGGTGGACTTTAATGGGTGAATAAAATGGGAATATCAGAGAAACAACAGGAACAATAAGAAGCCCTTAAGCAATATATGATATTCTAAATATTAAACTGAAACTGCTCACTTGATTCATTTAAAACCGTGGCTTCATTCATAATAAATCACCGCTTTGTGTTGCTCAGAGATGCACAACAGTTCCGCTGTGGCTTTGTTTGGAACTATTTTTGTTGGCAAAATAGAACAAAAACAGACAATATTGACAATATTGTGTTTATTAACTTCTTGTTAATTTTACTGTTGTATAAAATAAATATCACATTTGCAAAATGAGCATATGCTCAGGAAAACGGCACTTTTTCTTGTGTGATTGCCTAACTATATCATATGATATAAATATAAGACAAAAACCCATTCGGGGCATTTTTTAATATCATATCTTGAATTTTAGGCACATTCGAACAACATTCTAACAGGCTACATCACACAGCGAGTCGTTGTCATACATCATCTTCTATCACTATGAAACTACATGCCATGTAAGATGGCGTACAGGGGTCTGGACCAGTGCAGGGTACACTAAATGCGTTAATTTCAACGTGTTATTTTTTCCATAAATAACCACAACAAATTAACACGTTAAATCGTCAGCCCTAGTGAAGACATTATCAGAATTTGGCAAAAACAATGCACATGTCCTGTACCATGTCCACCCTGTCATGGAAGGCTTGATGACAGGGTGGACATTTTTGGAAAAATTTAGCATTTAATGAACACATGGTGTGCCTTCAGTTAGCAAAGTGATTCATTGTTGAAGCTGACTGTGTACTGTTTAAATTATATATTTTGAATTTCTGAAAAGTTTTTATATTAATTAATATTTCACTATGACAGGGTGGACATGCTAAGCTTGACAACATCCAACTACAAACACAATATGATGAAAATTAGGAAATATAAGTGTAGATACTCAGTGTACTTGCAGCAGATGTTTTAAGAAAGCCCAAATGGGGGTGGGGATGTCGCTGACTACATCAGTTGGTTTCTTAAAGGGGCGTTTACTCCAAAATGACAGGGTGGACAGCAATTTCAGGGACACGTGCAAAATGCTTAATATTATTATGAAAATAGAATATAAATGATCAAAATTTCTTGATTTATCAAATAACTCGCTGAGGACACTAAGAACATTTTCTCAGTTTTTACACTCACTGAAGTTAGCTGAGCAGTGTCTGGGACATGCCAAAACCGCATACCTCCAATCAAAGAAAATGGTATAAAATGAGAAAAAAACATTTTAAGGATTCCTTTCGGAGATATTTGTTGTTGTAGACTTTTTATACTTTTTATGTCACTTTATACTTTTACAAAGAGTGTAATAAAAATAAATGTCAAAACATGTCTAAATTATATATTAATATGTTTATATTTAATATGCACATGATTAATGTATATTGTATACGTTAGCCAGGAAAAAGAAAGACGCACTAAAAAGAAAAGAGATGCAGACGTCATGTTATAAGTCAGACGCAGATGTCACGCCTTTTGAGAGGGGTGAATGAAGGGCAAGTAAATTGTGCATTCGCTCACACACTGCACTGAGCCGTGTGAGTAGCGTGTTATGATACGTGTTAGCAAAAAACAAAACAAAAAACAGCTTCACTGCTACACGTGAATCACACGTGACGTCTGGCTCGACACTTCACTGCCACACATGATTTACGTGACGTCTACGTCACGCCTGTGCCTCGTCTGTGCCTTAAAATGAATGGAATAAATAGCAGAATCCAAAAAAAATAAATAAATAAGACGTTGAGTGAGACGTTCAGTGAGACGAGTGCATGTAGCAAAGTCACATTATTGAACATGGCGGAACTCCATAGATGCGCCTTGAAAACGCACCGCATGCGCGACCGCGTCGCTTCCATTATGAGCACGCCTGCCGCACAGCTACATTTGAAATAACGAATTTGAGCGCGCAAAAAATGCGATATGTGAACGGCCCCTAAGACAAAGTCATTTCACTCGGCAGCCTATTCATAATAGTCACTCTTTTTGGTTTATTGTCCCCAATTGCAATATTTAGCAAACTGGGGGGAATACATTTTTTTTTACGACTTTGAGTGTACCTCGTTACAAGTTAAACTTTCAGCCTTTCATCAGCAAGTGCTGCTCTATTGGAAACTATTGTTCAAACATATCTTCACACCTCACAACACTCCAGTTTGGAATAACAGATATATAAGGTTTGGCAGAAAATCTGTATATTTCAAGGAATGGAAATCCAAAGGGATTTGGGCGGTTGCCCATTTCTTAGATGATAATGGAAATCTATTACTGTATAGAGAATTTTATAGAGAAATTCCAACTGCAGTGTTCTGTTAATATTTACAATAGAATGATTAGAGCTATTCCAATTGTTGTAAGATTAATGGTTGAAGAAGACATTTTGCACTCCAAAGTCTCCCCAGAACTGAGGCAGCTTATCTTAGAAGGTTGTGATATTTGTGGCAAAAAATGCATAGTCATTAGAAAATTAATTTTACATGCTTATTATCCAAACCCTATTAAACGGTATTAAATGCTTAAGGATTTTGATACCTCTAAAAATAAAAATAATAAATAAGGAAAAATTGTCTTTCTTTTCCCCTCCCTCCTAAAGCTAAGGAGGTGAACTTCAAAATGTTAAATGAGATTTATCCTACCAATGAATTTTTAAGATTGAAATTTAATTTTGATGTGAATAATTGTGTTTTTTTGTGAAACAAATACTGAACATTTAGAGCATGTGTTCTTTTGTTGTGATATGGTGCAACCTTTTCGGAGAGATAAGGAGGGCTTTTTTGTGTAAACAGAGAAGTAGCTCCGACTACAATGCCCTTCCGCAAGACACATGCAGTTTATCAACCGCTAGAGTGCCAAAAGTTACGGATTACACAGTGCACGGGCCACATTAAATTGATTACCAGAATTTGTTTGCGGGCCTGATTAAAAGTCGTGGCGGGCCGTGTTTGGCCCGCTGGCCTTGTAACTGACACATGTGTTCTATGTCTTTGTTCCAAACCCTATAATTAATAAAAAAGTAAAAACAAAATGCTCTAAGAAATAGAAATCAGTAAGGATAAAACCCCCACACAACTTATAGTGCCAGAAAGGAACATAGAGTGAGACAATTAGCTTTGATTGAATGGCTACAGCCACCACATTCACAAACTTAGTCCTCAGAGCAGCCAAAGCCCCATGATGTTATGGGGAGCCACTACAGTTGGCAGAAGAAGCAGAAGCCAATTACGTTTTAATGTCACCACTAAAGATGAAGAATTGGAAGTAGCCGTGTAGGCTGGCCCTGATCGCTGACTCACACGATAGATCACCGCCCTCACTACCAGCTGAATTACACTGCTTTGCACAGCTAATACAAACCATTAGCTCCTAGTTGAACAAATATCAAGAGAAGCTTGTGGTGGTCATTTACAAAGCACTAACAGCAACCTTTCTGGAAAACCCAGGTTAAACCAGTATCTGAAAGTTGTTTGCGGGTTTTAACCACCAGGGAACGTCTTGCTCAGTTTATCTTGCTAAATGCTAGAAGTGTAAAGTAGCTTATTGTCAAAACTCAACAGGTGGCTCTAAGAATATTTCCTAAGTTAACAGGTTATACACTCACATGCAGAGTTTTCTCTTCGACAGATTGAGTAAACATTAAAGCAGCAGCTGTAATCAGGGTGCCAGTGTCTGTTTCACACATTCGTAATACATTACTCAAGCACACAATGGGATTCCAGCAGCTTAAAGCTCCTCTGAGGACTGGAGAGCAGTTGATACTGAAGTGTGTCAGGCTGCTTAGAAGAGGATTAAATATCTACTAATCCTACATTTATTAGTGTTAAATCAATGGTTCATCTGTGAAACCTCCACAAGTGTAGCTCTGTACCTATCCAATGACCACTAACATATGGAGAAACCTGCTTCTGGCACTTTTGCATTTTCAGACTGCTTCTTAAAGTCCTTCTTGAATATATAGTTCTTAGCCTTAAAGAATCTGCATGTTTTTTAGTAATGATACAGGAAAAAAGTCTATTTTGTTTCTCTCTATGCCTCCAAGTTTTATTTGCTGCAGTTATTTTCTTGTAAATCCCCCAAAACTTCTGGTATAAAGAAGTAACTTTGCCAGATTTAACCCAAAACCACATATAATGCCACAGAAGCCATAATTACCTCTAGCCACGAATTGTATCTCATTATTGCATTTATTTAAAGACTGTTCCATGCCTGTTCTGGTTGCAATCTAATGAAAATGAGGTGAAAACATGAAACTTGAAGCTAAACTAAAACGTTATTAATGTCAATGTACAACTTAAATGGTTTTTCCTACAAATCATTGGTAGTCGAACCTTGAAAAATTTGAAATACCTCTATAGCGTTTGTTTGAATTGTTCATGGGAGGCCTTCTTCCTCTTTTCAGCAGAGAGTTGTTGCATACTAGACTGTGAATTGGTATTCCAGGCAGGTGTAATGAGGTTCTCAGACATAAAACTACTCCAGAGACAAGCTGCCAACTAGCCATTTAATTCACTGACTAATGCTCACTCTGACAAAAGTTTTTAAAAAAATGCAGACAAAAATAAAGCATCCAATGTTTCCAAAGCAACAATGATTTGAAACAAAGTTTCCAATGTTTGAGGCTTGTTTGCAACCAGGTTCACACCCCAAGTAGCAGAGTTTACTTTCCTAGCATCTCTTTTTAATCTCTCATCAAAAATAACAGGGAGCTGGGATAAGTGTTAAAGAGTTAGTTCATCCAAAAATGACCCCCATAAGACCTTCGTTCATCTTCGGAACACAAATTAAGATATTTTTCATGAAATCCGATGGCTCAGAGAGGCCTCTTGCCAGCAAGACAATTAACACTTTCAGTGCCCAGAAAGCTACTAAAGACGTATTTAAAACAGTTCATGTGACTACAGTGGTTCAACCTTAATGTTATGAAGTGACGAGAATACCTTTTGTGCGCCAAAAAAACAAAGTAACGACTTTATTCAACAATATCTAGTGATAGGCGATTTCAAAACACTGCTTCATAAAGCTTCAAAGCTTAATAAATCTTTTGTTTCGAATCAGTGGTTCAGAGCGTGTATCAAACTGCCAAATTCACGCCCCGCAGTGGTGAAACCATTGAAATTTCAAAACACTTATGATGTAACGAAGCCTCGTTTACTAAAATCACGTGACTTTGGCAGTTTGATACACACTCCGAACCACTGATTCGAAACAAATGATTCATTAAGCTTCGAAGCTTCATGAAGCGGTGTTTTGAAAGCAGTATTATGAAATCGCCCATTGCTTAACCTGGTGATTTTGATATTGACTTTCAATTATTAATTAAAATAAAATCACCAGTCACAAAAGAGATAATTCACCCCAAAATGAAACATCACCATTTATTCACCCTTGTGTTGTTTTAAACATGTAGAATGTTGCCACTATTTTTATCCATTCAATGAAATTCAATGTTGGACCACATTGACTCTCATTGTATAGACAAAAAACTCTGAGATATATTTAAAATATATTTAAAAAGCCCTCTTATCTCTATTTAAAGGGGACCTATTATGCCTTTTTTTACAAGATGTCATATAGAACTCAGATGTCCCTGAGTAACATCTGTGTCCCCACAGATCATTTATTATACCATGTTGTAAGCTGACATTTTTGAATGGAAGGAAAAACATGCTGTTTACATGCATGTATCTTTAAATGCAAATGTACGGTGGCCGAGAGAGCTCAACACGCTGCAACTGAAGAAAACACATGCAAATAGAAAAAACACCAGCAAATAAAGAAAACATCTTCATCAGTTTGACAAAACATGTGCTGCAAAATTCACAACACAAGCAAATACAGAAACGCGCTGCAAAAGTTCACAACACAAGCAAATACAGAAATGCGCTGCAAAAGTTCACAACACAAGCAGATACAGAAACGCGCTGCAAATACTCACAACACAAGCAAATACAGAAACGCGCTGCAAATACTCACAACACAAGCAAATACAGGAATGCGCTGCAAATACTCTCCACACATGCAAATACAGGAACACGCTGCAAATACTCTCCACACATGCAAATACAGAAACACGCTGCAAAAGTTCACAACACAAGCAGAAACGCGCTGCAAATACTCACAACACAAGCAAATACAGAAACACGCTGCAAAAGTTCACAACACAAGCAAATACAGGAACGCGCTGCAAAAGTTCACAACACAAGCAAATACAGGAACGCGCTGCAAAAGTTCACAACACAAGCAAATACAGAAACGCGCTGCAAAAGTTCATAACACATGCAAATACAGAAACGCGCTGCAAATACTCACAACACATGCAAATACAGAAACGCGCTGCAAAAGTTCACAACATATGCAAATACAGAAACGCGCTGCAAAAGTTCACAACACATGCAAATACAGAAACGTGCTGCAAAAGTTCACAACATATGCAAATACAGAAACGCGCTGCAAAAGTTCATAACACATGCAAATACAGGAACGCGCTGCAAATACTCACAACACAAGCAAATACAGAAACGGGCTGCAAAAGTTCACAACACATGCAAATACAGAAACGCGCTGCAAATACTCACAACACATGCAAATACAGAAATGTGCTGCAAATAGCACATATCAGGCCCGGCGATCTCAAGCCCCCCTCTGCAATGATCGGAATGATGATGATGATGATGATGAGGCTATTTTTAGAATTAAATTAATATTTAATTATTAATAATATTTTTTTACGCAAAATAATACCCCCCCAAATCGTTTGTCTGGCACAGACCACTGGCACAGACCACAATGACAATGTTATAATAGAACACCAACAAGTAACGTACCTGGCTGGGACCGCATATTGTTCAATGTTTACTCTTCAGTGGTGTGCACCTGAAAGGGGAGTTTTGTTTATCTTAACATCCTGATCGTATGTGCAATGTGAGCAGGCCTATTTGCAGCGCGTTTCTGTATTTGGTTGTGTTGTGAACTTTTGCAGTGCGTTTTTGTATTTGCATGTGTTGCAGCGCATGTGTTGTCAAACTGATGAAGATGTTTTCTTTATTTGCTGCCATTTTTTCTATTTGAAAATGATTCTCCCGCATCTTTTAAACCTTTGACAAAATCATACCGGAATGTTCAAATCTGTGTTCGTGCTGCCAGAGCCAGAGAGAGCCGTTTTGAATCAGTTATTTCTGTGTTACAAATATTCACATTATCACAGAAGTACTGAGATATAAGTTTTAAGTTAGTATTTAAACACTGATGTCTACGATAGCGATCAAAATAGAGCAAACTACCTTTTAAAACGAACTTGGCACGTCAAATAACGGTTGTATCAATTACATCTAATTCCACTAGGTGGCGACGACAACTGACTGTTAAAAAATGTATTTGTCATTAAATCATTAATTCAAAAGATTCATTCAAAAACTTTGATTCATCCAGTATTTATTAATGAGTCATTGAATTAAATCAAAACCATTTTTTAAATAATTCATTCAAACATTTTCCAGCAATTAGAGTTAGCAATTTATATTTTGTCAGAACCTCTAGTAAATTACATGTTATTTTGTTTGGTTGTATATTCAGAATCGTGGGAAAATCGTGATCTCTATTTGAAACCAAAAAATCATGATTCTCATTTTATCCAGAATCATGCAGCTCTAGTTTTGATTATCATCTCTATCGCGGTCACGCTCATGTAACATCAATTCTTCATCATCATGAAAGTTTATTATCTGCATGCATTTTAAAGCCTTATCAGTCTAACCTTCTGATATATGGTTTTCTGAGCGCACACATCTGAAGCACATGTACAGAATGCTGGATGTCAGATGTAACATCCCGTGAGTATTAAACTAAGTTCTCTTTCATGTGTTATTGTGCTTAAACTGTCAAATACACACAAGGTTATGTCAAAAACATACAAAGTTCAAATAAACACAGTCGGTTTTGTCTGTGAACATAAAGAGGAGCGAAAGAAATTGCATGTGTATATTACATCTGTGTATTAAAGTGACAGCAGCATAATATACAGTACCTACTGCTGTATATGCTGTTAATATGAATCAAACAACAAAAGAAAAACTGAAAATCACTCACTGCTCTTGACTGCATAACTTAGTAGCTTTAATAAGAATAAATTTCTTACTTGAATGCTGCTGTTAAATGCTCTGGCGAGGAGATAAACATGGCAGACTGCGTACAGCTCACTCAGGGTTATAGTCTATGCTAATAGGGCAGAGTCCGTCAGCAGTCGTGGGTGGTGGCCTAAGCATTTGTGACGTCACAAACGGTAGAATCTGCAAATGTCTTGTTCTGAGACTTTGCTTATGATTCATGGGAATTAAAAAAAGATGAGTAGGTGGATTTTTACCATTATAGGGTGGTTGTGTACACACACTGCCAACACACATTTATGTTCAAACACCATGTAAAAGTACATTTTGCATAATAGGTTCCCTTTAAGCTCCTATTTATGATGCATGTACTGCAATGGGTCCTAATAAAGAATCTGATTCATTAGGAATCCAAGTTGCAGCTGCAACATTCAAATAATGCAAACAGTTTCCAAACATTAACCAAACACAGCAATTTTGCAACCCATTCAGCAAAACTCTGCCAAAGCTCTAATACAAAGCATGCAATTAATTTAAACAAAAGATTGAGAGCAAATGTTCAATATCAGGTTGAGCTGTCTAGTCTTCCCATAGCCTAGCACAGAGATAGGTATAGGTAAAGGTTTTAAAATACATAGACCAAAAATTGACAGACGGGAATGTGAGGAATGTCACCTCACTTCAGCAAAGTCTGCTGTGAACTCTCAGACTCCTCACTCCTCCAGCTGTTCAGCATCCCGTCACTCAATGACCTCTGAACGCTGTCAGCCAGGAATGTTTTTCTGCACACCTCTATAATCTGAGACGACACGGCTCATGTGGCCCGTACAATCTTTATTAATTAATTGCACAGCTGTCAGCTCTGGGATTGATTAGTTGTTCCTCTAACAAAAGCTTCCTGCTGTTGAATTTTAAGACCTTTATTCATACATACTTCATAGTCTGCTTCTGAATAATCAAATCTGATAGATATGCTATGTTCTCACAGTCTTTTTGAAAACACCAAATGGAAAAAATGCACAGAGAAGGAGGGGTTGGGAGGGAATCACGGTTACAAATTTGACAACAAAAGTCCTGTTTCATCTCAGGAGTGTTCCAGGGGTAATTGCTCGCAAATATGCCTAATGCAGATTGGTTATCTTAAGACAGGACCCTTTAACCATAATCTCAGTTGAAATCTTCTACCTTTTGAAGGATGAAAATGAGATGTTTGGAGTTGAGGTCAGCTTCCATGTTTTGAGCAGACTCCAAAGGGTCTGGAATGAGGGTGAATGGGAGGTCAGACCCACTCACTCATGTTGTTTACTCATGCACAGATGACTGCACAGCTCCACGCAGGCCACTATCAGGGGAATCACCACTAGCCAAAACTAAAAATTCAGCTCCGGCAGTTGCGTTAAACATGCAAGGCAGATTTCAAACCTGCAAACACCACATTAGTCAAAGTTGCAAATATGTTGTTATATAATCCATCACACTCACAATACACTGAAAAAACCTAAAGCTATTTTCTTTCTACCCCACATATTCTAAAAAAACACACACAAAAAAACAAAACAAATAAGCTACCTGATACCAGAGTATATAAAGGGAGCAACAGCAATTTTCCCACCCTGTTCAAAGCATCCTTCACTCAAGGTTTTCAATTTCCCTCTCACTGGTGAGAAAAACACAGATCTGAGTATGTTCCACAAAACTTTTTAGCAAACCTTTATTTTGAAAAAAGTATTTGAAAAACAGTTTTCAAAGTTTAAAAAACCCTTTAGTTTGAAGGTTTATATATTTCATCATATTTGAGAAATTAACTTTTGTGGACCTGGGTGGAAAACTGTCTTTGAATTTTGGGCTGTGTCTAAAAGCTGAAAAATGCTGCCTCCGCAGGCAGCATAAGTAGGTAGGAAGGTGTGTCAGAATCTAATGATTATGTAAGATCCTGTCTACTGAGATACCTTCATCTGATCAGTTTCTGAAGGTGTATCCTTTACTGCTGGAGTGATTGTTCACTGCACACCTTCCAATGGCCGGTGACTTTTGAAGAAAATTTACCAGCCATAAATATTTTTTTTTTACAGGCCATGAAACTGTTTTTGCAAAAACAGGCAGTTATGACATCAACATTTTAGATACCAGTAAAATTCATAATTCTCCATTCCAATTATGATACCACACCTAAAACTTCTAGCCTAATTAATATAAATTTAAAACATTATTAAAGACAAGTAACAGTAGTTTTTTAGGTGGATATTAAATAAAGTAATCAAAATGTAAAATAAAAGTGGATAGTCTTCACTGTATAAATTAATCCTTATTAAAGTTACAAAAGTAATTCAGTCATGTGCAGTGAATGATTTTTTTCTTTGTCCTTTGTTGTTTGATTAACATTAAAAACAGATAGCAGCAGAAATATTAGGCTGCTGTCACTTTAAGAAATGATGCACGGACCCAATACACTGATACTGGTACACACCTTTCTCTATGGTTTACGTTCACTTAAGCCATAACTTACTCGATACAGGAAACTTGAGACAGGCATTTTTTACATTTTTTTGAATTTGTCCATTCAAGCGCAAGAAAGAGAACTCAATTCAGTATTCGCACGCTGTCCGATACGCAACTTTCTGGGTGTGCGCTTCGGATGTGTGCATCCACAATACTTTCCACACAGAGAGTGAGTAACAAATTGAGTTCCCTTTTTCCGTCTTCTTGCAACTGAATATTTAAATTGCCAAGCTTTAAACTCTTGTGACAATGCAGCGCTGGTCAACTGTCCAGAGCATCATTCACGTTTGTTTACGTTCATGTTCTCACAACATTGCATTGTTAGAATTCATAAAAATATTTCTGGCCAACTGGCGATTGACTACAATGCACCAACGCAGATTTTTACTTGCATTTGGCGCTTGGTGAGTGTTAATTTTAGGCCCTGCTTCAATGTATCGCTCACTATTCTGTACAAACAATTACGAGTTAGGCTGAAGATAAAAATCAGTGTCTGAAAGTTGTAGCTGGTGGTCAATTTTTGTATAATTTTAGTTTTTGCTCACTTTTTTCAACTTTTGACAATCTAAAGTGAAATTAGTATTGTGGTAATTAAATATTAACATTACTATCACCTAAGCTCTATTTTGTTTGTAGATCCATTATGCTGCATCAGAAACCTGTTGGAAATCAGTTTAAGAGGTACCTGTGAGGGCAAATGCTGCTTGTGAAGCCAATGGCTTTTAGCAATGAGCCAACAAGTTTTCAGAAAGCTGTAATTCAGTAATTCCACAATTCACCACTCTGTATTCTGCTTGCACATTCAGTCTCACAGCCTCAGGTCTCAAATCTCATTATCAATTCATTGTTTTAGTTAAAAGAAACAAAATGTGATGTCTTCAGACATGTCTCTTACACTTTGACACAGAGCGTGACCTCTGCCAGCAGACAGTAATCTGATCTCACATCGCAACCTCGGGAACTTGTAACATTGTGGTGTCAGGGGCCAGAAACTGTAGCTGCTGGACTTTGATTCAGCAAAACTTGCTTTCTTAAGTGTAAGAACTAATAAGCTCAAACGTCACACCAAGAAATGAAATAATCATAAATGTACTGGGTACATGACAGCAGAGACGGATCTTTCCATCTGCAGCGGCAGCATTTAAGTCGTTCAGCTCTATCAGAGGTTGTTGACAGACCTGGCACTCCCTGCGTTTGGCTCATCTGTCAGTCTAACCACAATTCCTGACAGACGCTGGTCCTGCATATGTCTCAGCTGTGCCCCTTCCAGCTTCTAGAGGGGCATCTTGTTTTGATTAAAATGCCTTCGGAGCTTCTCATGCGAGATTCTGGGGCTCTGCAGCGTTTGTGCATTTAAGAGCAGCTGTGTTCAGGCACTACCAGTGAACACATGGACTAATCACTCATGTTACCCCACTTTATTCACCAACTTGTATATTAATAAGCAATTCATATGTGTTCTGCATTGTCCTGCATATTTATAAAAAAAAAAAAAAAAAACTTGGAAGCTAAATATTTGCACTGTTTAAAAGGTGCAGAAAATCATGTTCAGTTTCGACATAAGCATACAATTTGTGTTTTGTTTGTTTCTTTTATTCCGTGCATTTATTCATAACAGTATACGGAGAAGTCAAACCATTGCATCTCTTTGATGTTTTCACTCTCTAATTATCATATTAAAAAGAAGTAAAGTAACTGTGTCACCATAAATATTGTTCTTGAAATATTCCTCCTTATGGGCACAGGATTCATCCTATTTAATCAAAAACATCATAAAGGAAATATTCAAACATCTGGTGTTCAAACCAGGGCTTTGCCACAGTAAAGGAGGAGAAGGAAAGGCATTTCATGTTCCTAACCATTCTGCCCTGTTCTCATTCTCTCCCCTCCTCAGTTTGGAAAGCCAGGCTGGTGATGCATAAAGCAGAGAGGATCTGGAGAAACAGTCTGAAGCTTGATCACCCTCGTCCTGGCCTGGGCCCCTTTACACAAATTAACCACATGTACACTCTTGCCTGCACACAAATTTCTACATTAGCAGATGACGTCCAGAGAAAATTAAATACAAGCAACAGCAAAGCGAAGACAATGATTTGAGTTGTTCAATGACAATGAATGAGTTGTTCCATAAGATCACAGAGATGAAGTTTCTAAACAAATACATCTTTAAATGGGTCTTGGCAGAAGATTAACAGATTAACTAAAATCTAAGAAAATAGTCATACTGAATTTTGATTGGATGGCCCACTAAGCAACCAGATCTCACATTGGCTGTCAGATGCCAGGCTGGACATGAATGATCCCTCCGCTTTATACATGGAAAGCAGCCAAAGCATTTGGCCTCAAAGCTCATTATTCACAGATTGTTGTTAGTGCTATGCTGATCTAATCTCCAAAACCTGAAATAGCTAATCTGCAGACTGGGCCGTGCATTTCATGGCTAAATCGAAGCATACTGTTAATCCAGAAAAAGATTGGAGTACTTCTACAGAGTACCTGTCTTCTTTCATAGTCTGGATGAAATATTACAGGTTATCTATCTTCCACCGTTCCATAAATGTGAATGGAAAGGGACAGTTTCCACTTCTCAAAAAATTGCCCTTTGGATATTAAAAGGATAGTAAAATCCAAAAAATAAAAAAATTCTGTCATGATTTACTCAACTTCATGTTGTTCCAAACCTGTATGACTTTTTTATTCTGTGTAATATAAAAAATATATATTTTGAGAAATGTCTAAGGGCTTTTTTGTGCATACAATGGAAGTCACTGGCCACAAAAAACATTTGTGCTCCACAAAGGACAGAATGTCATACAGGTTTGAAACAACATAAATGATGATACAATTTTAATTTTTGGGTGAACTGACACTTTAATACTATTGATTAACTTTTCACAGTTCCTAAAGGGATAGTTCACCCAAAAATTAAAAAAATTCCAAACAACGTCAGACCCCATTGACTTTAATTGCATGAACAAATAAAAAACAGACACACTTTTCAAAAAATCTTATTTTGTGTTCCACAAATGAAAGAAAATCATACAGGTTTTGGATGACATGAGGGTGAGTAAATGATGACAGAATTTTCATTTTTTTGGTGGACTATTCCTGGGTTATCAGGGCTGGGCAAATCTGGCCCTCAAGATCCATTTTCCTGCAGAGTTTAGCTTGGGGTGACCAGATTTCTCATGGTGGAATACGGGACGGGTAAGCAAGGGGTGGGCAATATGACAATGATATGAGAAATTTTATTTCACTATATATACAGTGGGTACGGAAAGTATTCAGACTCCCTTAAATTTTTCACTCTTTCTTATATTGCAGCCATTTGCTAAAATCATTTAAGTTCATTTTTTTTCCTCATTAATGTACACACAGCACCCCATATTGACAGAAAAAACACAGAATTGTTGACATTTTTGCAGATTTATTAAAAAAGAAAAACTGAAATATCACATGGTCCTAAGTATTCAGACCCTTTGCTCAGTATTTAGTAGAAGCACCGTTTTGATCTAATACAGCCATGAGTCTTTTTGGGAAAGATGCAACAAGTTTTTCACACCTGGATTTGGGGATCCTCTGCCATTCCTCCTTGCAGATCCTCTCCAGTTCTGTCAGGTTGGATGGTAAACGTTGGTGGACAGCCATTTTTAGGTCTCTCCAGAGATGCTCAATTGGGTTTAAGTCAGGGCTCTGGCTGGGCCATTCAAGAACAGTCACGGAGTTGTTGTGAAACCACTCCTTCGTTATTTTAGCTGTGTGCTTAGGGTCATTGTCTTGTTGGAAGGTAAACCTTCGGCCCAGTCTGAGGTCCTGAGCACTCTGGAGAAGGTTTTCGTCCAGGATATCCCTGTACTTGGCTGCATTCATCTTTCCCTCGATTGCAACCAGTCATCCTGTCCCTGCAGCTGAAAAACACCCCCATAGCATGATGCTGCCACCACCATGCTTCACTGTTGGGACTGTATTGGACAGGTGATGAGCAGTGCCTGGTTTTCTCCACACATACCGCTTAGAATTAAGGCCAAAAAGTTCTATCTTGGTCTCATCAGACCAGAGAATCTTATTTCTCACCATCTTGGAGTCCTTCAGGTGTTTTTTTAGCAAACTCCATGCAGGTTTTTATGTGTCCTGCACTGAGGAGAGGCTTCCGTCGGGCCACTCTGCCATAAAACCCAGACTGGTGGAGGGCTGCAGTGATGGTTGACTTTCTACAACTTTCTCCCATCTCCCGACTGCATCTCTGGAGCTCAGCCACAGTGATCTTTGGGTTCTTCTTTACCTCTCTCACCAAGGCTCTTCTCCCCCGATAGCTCAGTTTGGCCGGACGGCCAGCTCTAGGAAGGGTTCTGGTCGTCCCAAACGTCTTCCATTTAAGGATTATGGAGGCCACTGTGCTCTTAGGAACCTTAAGTGCAGCAGAAATGTTTTTGTAACCTTGGCCAGATCTGGGCCTTGCCACAAGTCTGTCTCTGAGCTCTTCAGGCAGTTCCTTTGACCTCATGATTCTCATTTGCTCTGACATGCACTGTGAGCTGTAAGGTCTTATATAGACAGGTGTGTGGCTTTCCTAATCAAGTCCAGTCAGTATAATCAAACACAGCTGGACTCGAATGAAGGTATAGAACCATCTCAAGGATGATCAGAAGAAATGGACAGCACCTGAGTTAAATATATGAGTGTCACAGCAAAGGGTCTGAATACTTAGGACCATGTGATATTTCAGTTTTTCTTTTTTAATAAATCTGCAAAAATGTCAACAATCCTGTGTTTTTCTGTCAATATGGGGTGCTGTGTGTACATTAATGAGGGAAAAAAATGAACTTAAATGATTTTAGCAAATGGCTGCAATATAACAAAGAGTGAAAAATTTAAGGGGGTCTGAATACTTTCCGTACCCACTGTATATATATATATATATATATATATATAAGAAATTTACAAACAATACGACAAATACAATAGAGATACCAATTAAATAAACTTGTTTTTCAGATACAGTAGGTTTATTTAACATCTTTTGTTGTTTGATTAACATTAATGACAAATATTTAATTAGGCTACTGTCCCTTTAAGACCGAATTCATGGATGTAATATATTGACACATATCCGATTTTCACCCACCTGTTTATGTCCACTTTAGCCATAAGTTATAACCGACTGTATTTACATGAGATACTCCACACGATGGACATTTTGAAAAACTATGTGTGCATTTAACAATTCAGATGCAAGGAGAACTGATCGCGCGCTGTCTGAGAGAACTGGGATCAAGCGCAAGAAATGAGAGAGCGCACGTGCGAGAGAGCACTTTGGGTGTGTATCATTCAGCACGATTCCACCTATCAGCCTTCACTAACGGCAAGTTAATCAATAACAAATTGTGATTGGATGGTAATTTTGTTCTACGACGAACTGATTGGACTGTTCTTGCGTGACAAAACACTTACTACTCATTCTATGATTACCCAGTCGTAAAGAAATATTAGAAAAAATGAAATACGGGACAAAACATGATTTTTTCTTAATAAGTTGGGACACTAAAAATGGAGCCGAAATACGGGACTGTCCCAGGAAAAACGGGACATCTGGTCAACCTAGGCTCCAATCTTGATCAAACTCATCTGCCTGTATAGCTTTCTAGTAATCCTGAAGTTTGTTCAGGTGTGTTAGATTAGGGTTAGAGCTAAACTCTGCAAGAAAATGAATCTCAAGGGCCAGAGTTACCCACTCCTGCTTTAAATGGTCAATGGCAATAAATATTAAACATTAGAATCACATTTTTACTCATAACTACATTTATTTTATTCACATTTGTATTCCCCAACCAACCAAAAATACATTTAAAATGATTCCAATATTATTTCCCATTCATACTGCAGATTAAACTTCTTATAAAGCAGCTCCTGGCCTCCTAAAAGGAAGCAATGACCTCACCAGGGTAGTTGGGCACAATGGAAATAACTGCCTACTGACTTCCTGTTCTCCCTACTGTTCCCCATGATAGGAAACAACCGTGAGAGACAAAAGCCTCTGTACTCCAAGTGGAGACATTGTGCACTCCACAAACAAACAAGGACACAGAATGACAAATGTTGATGATTCTCCTTTTTGCCATTTTTACTGGAAATGACAATTACACAAGACTTTAGATAAGCCATTTTAGAGCACAGTAGTCATGCTACCACACCTACCTCCATAATGGTAGTTTTGAAGTAAAAAGATGGCAGACTGGGTATCTCCATAAATGCCACACCAAAGCAACACACCATGAACTGGGCCAGCGGGGGTCTTGTTTACTCTTTCTCCACATAAGAGAAGCATCCCTCTCCTCTCCGCTCTGCCCTCACATAACTACATCTCACTAATCAGGGGTGCGCTGCGGTCGCTGTAATCATCCTGTCATTTGGCATGAAAGCTCAAGTCTTTTGAAGAGCTTACAAGTGTTTAAAGTAGCTGGCCCAGAATCTTCCAACACGTTCTTAACTGATTTGAGGCTTGTCGTGACTGGTCAGGTCTTCTTGCACTTTAAATAATGAAAAACTTACTTTAGTATGCAAGAGATTATGGATCTAGAATTCAGAAATACCACATGTGCACATCTGCCTTTGTATTATTAATGCACTGTATGGAGGAAAATAGCAGTAGGAGAATGACTGAAGCATTGAAAACCTGTAGCAGTGCCAGTGCCATTACCAAACCTCTCACAGACTTGCAAAAACTTAAGCTCTGTGGAAAGAAAAACAGTGTGGTTGAGTATGGGAATCTTTGAATGCAGTGTTTTGCCAAGTGTCTATGGACATCAAATGAATTTCCTCTCTTAAACTTCTACTGTTGAAACTCTTCAGCAGTGAAAACAGGCAGACAAAGAAAATATACCTACAACCTAAAACCCAAGGCCTGGGATAAATCAGACCCAGCTCTCCTAATACAGGTCCCTCTCACCTCTGCTGTGACCATACTCTCCCAACTGGTTTCCTCCTCATGGCCAAAGAGGTTTGTCATGACACTCAGGGAAACTCTTTCACCTAAAACATCCAGAGGTTAAAATGGAACAGCAGTCCGAATCCATCCATATTGTTTTGTTAAACAGGCAAACCTTGTGTTGTAACACAGGCACCTGCGGGACATTTCCCTTGAAAAACAAATCACTTCCCTTTGCTGCTGAGCGGCTTTCAACACCACTGATACTTGGGCGAAACCAACTAGTGGGAAATATTGCCAAATGGAGAAATTAATTATATTATAGTCCTTTTACAGTATAACTATTGTCTTAAATACTGGCTCTAATTTAAAACCTAATGAGCTTCACTGCAAAGCCTACATAGTCATCTTACTTTAATGACTGCATACTTTAATAAGCATAAATATACCCAGGCCAGCACATACAAATTTCATTCTTACAGATGAAATATAGTGCATATACTCATTTTTATTTTTTTAATTAATTATTTTGTTCAGCAAGGATGCATTAAATTGATCAAAAGTGACACTAAAGACATTTATAATGTTACAAAAGCTTTCTATTTCAAATAAATGCTGTTTTTTTTTTTACTTTCTCTTCATCAAAGAATCCTAAAAAATGCATCACAATTTCCACAAAAAATGAAGCAGCACAACTGTTTTCAACATTGATAATAATCAGAAATGTTTCTTGAACAGCAAATCAGTATATTAGAATGATTTCTGAATGATCATGTGACACTGAGGACTGGAGTAAATGAAACTAGTAAATTAAATAAAAACATTTCTTTATCCACCATCTTGGTTGGATTTTTTTAAAGAACTTATCGCAGTGCATTTTGGTATTGTCTTCTCGATTAACATGCACATCTGCATTCAGATCACCCGGTAATGATTTGTTGGACAGCGTCAAAATAATGTGGCCTTTCAAAGTTTTTAAACAGATTTTTTTTTTTTTTTAAATTTCTTAACACTTCTCCAAAGTTCATAACGCACAATGGATTTTGCAGGATAATGAAGTCACAAAAACTTGAAGAAATATAAGCAGTTAAGCAACATCTCTCTCAGATCTTGTTTTATCCACGCCATTAATCCAGCTCTGGACTCGTAAATCTGACTGGCCTTCTCTTGGAAGAGCCACAGATGAGTTCAAAAGACTGTTACATCTCTTTCCCACTACCGCACAAAGTCTAGATGAGGCGTATTATTCAGCACACACTTTTGAAGGCCATCTTCCGGGTGGAACCTCACAAATCCTATCGTGTTGCACCGCATACCTCCTTACCAACAACTTCTCTCCAACACCCACTCTGTGTCATGCCAAAAAAAATTTGTCCAGACCAGGCCGTCCAGAGCTCAGAAAATAAAACTTGGACTTGAACTGGAGTCTCACAGAAGAAGTGCAAGCTGAACTGCTCTACTCGGTTCAAATCAGGTGCTCAGTACCTCTAGAGCAAAGACAGGAAATCAAAAGCAAAGCGAGATCTGAACTGACCAAGCAACAGCTGTGAAACTGTTGGCCACAGACTACCTCAGATGTCTGATATGATTTTTCATGTCTGTAATGAAAGATCCGCTTGATCTGACAGTCACACCCACCTATCATGCAATAATCCATTTTCAGTGTTCCCACTTCTTTTGGCCAACAAATTTTCATGTATTTTCCATAACCTTTGTAGTCATTCATAAAGAGTGGATAAGGATTTTTAAAATAATTTGAAAATATTGCTTTCATAGAAAATTAATTTAGCACATTTTAGAACTTAAGTTTTCTATATTATTTTTATGATAATAAACAAAAAAATCACCTGGAAATAAAATTTCCTGATATTTCCATGTGTGCATTAATATATTAAATCTATATTTAACTAGTCACAATTGTTTCACTCACACTGTAATCTATCTAGTGTATCTATTGTGTATTATTCTACAGGCTTTTTACAAAATTCATTCTCAGCAGGGTGCAGATTTTGACATAAAGCCCAACTACAGAGCAATAAAGCTGCCTGGCAAGGAATGCAGAAAGAAAACATGTCACTTTATATCTGTTTTATGCCTCACTCAAATAGCCTTACAACTTGCCGCTTATTTGAAAATTAAAGTGTAAAGCCAAAAGAGACAAAAAGAGACCTTTTAATGCAGTGGTCTTCACTATTTTTTTCATGAGAGGAAAAAGTCAATAGGAGAGCCACTTTAACTGCAAAGTATCAAATGTTACATCCAGTACATGAAAACATACTATACTAATTTATATTAAATACTATAGTGTTTTTGAACCATACTATTGTAAATTGTAGTATACTGTATATAGTATTTTTAGGCTATAGTGTGGTTCAAAAACACTATAGTATTTACTGTAAAGTACCTTTTCTGCTTATCCATCTTTCATCCCTAAACATACAATATGTAATGTAATAAATACAAAAGGCAGAAAAATCGTTGGGATGAGCGAAAGATTTGTAGCTTGTTGTTGCAATCCTTGTGAGGCTTTATAGTGTTCTTGGTTGATAATTTTGATAATTTTCTAGACTATTTTAAGTTGTGGGATAGTGAGTAGGATAAATTAAAATGTAGCGCATGGATTCGGCAGGCATGTATTTGTGGGCAGCCGGTCTCTCAGAGGATGTGTGGAGCCCTCCTAAGATCTACACCGTAAATCTGTGGTGAAAAATGGAACTGCAGCACGTTCTCATAGGTTAATAAAGGCCTTCTGAAGCAAAGCGATGCATTTGTATAAGAAAAATATCCATATTTAACAAGTTATAAAGTAAAATATTTAGCTTCCGCCAGACCGCCCTCCGTATTTAGCTTACAAAAAAAAGTGTAACGCCTCTCGCAGTTCAAAGCGCTTACTCTACGTCCTGCGTTTTCCGTATTCAAATTTACGAAAAAAAAAAAAACACGTAACTGACACGATGTTCTTAAGTTGAATATGGAAGGTTTTAACTTCTTAAAATCTAGCTCTTTCCATAAACTCCCAGGTTTCCAGGTATAGAAACTAAACCACAAATCCACCTTTTTTAAATTTAAAGGCACACTTGATCTAGCTAAATCAGTAAAGTCTTACTGAAACATCTAATGTAAACATGGAAAAACAAACTCCTCATATTTATGTTAGCATTGTGAACAGTCCTTCATGAAACAGAAGGATATTATCTGCCGTATCAGTCATTCTGTACCAATATAAGCAACCACATTAAAGAGATGGATGAATATAAATGTGAGTATGAGGGTGTGTGTGTGACCCCGAGACACCTCTACAGCATGGAAACATATCTCTCACCATGAACTTCAACTCAACCCTGACTCCTCTCTCTCCAGCACGCTTCAGATGCTGAGATCAGATTTCTGCATGAAAAGAAGACTAAGAGGAACCGCACTTTGTACAGCAACATAAACCCCTCTATATCAGATCACAAGAAAGGCACTTTAGGGTGCAAGAGAGCCTTAATAGTTGTTACCACGTGTGATTAAACACCACGTGTTCGGTTACTGTGACGTCCCTTTCATGTAACAGGTAGTGTATATACTACCACCTGTGATATTTGTGGACCATGTGCCACGTCATCATGGTGGCAACCGCAATAATCACAAACAACTGGTATGACCATATATGCCATGTGACGGTACAACTGTGTTAACAGATTTGGCTGTACCATTTGTAATATATATGTAATATATAAAATTTTGGGTTCAATTTATTGCAAAAAAATATATACAATAAAAAACAATGCTTTAACTGTAACTGTGATAACTTAATTTTTTGGTTATACTGCATACCACACACCATACAAGTAAATTTGTACATGGATATGTAATATAGTTAGGCATTTTAGGGTTAAATTTCCTGCAAATAAAAAAATAAAATGTAATGGGATCCTACTTTGTGCCCGTGAGCTTTCAAATTTGAGAAACTTTGCCTTAAAACAATGTGTGATAGACCTGATATGCACTCAGTAGGGCATTATTCAACCTCAGCACAAAGTGTTCCTTCATTTGTTTACATAGACTGACTGATATATGAATATGAAGCTAATAAAATGTCTACCAATGACCATTTCCCAACATTGTATAGAACAATTTTCTAATCTAATGAAGACTACTCCTCCTTAGGGGAGTCAGTCTGCACTCCCTTCAATCCCATAGTCAAGGAGAGTGAATTCCACTGGCCTGACGTACGTTTTTACTTTCACAGTCTTTCATACAGGAATTCAAAACTATTTCGAGCTTAGTAAGAGCCTATGTGTAATGTCTAGGGAGAAAAGTATCGAAGGGATAGAAATCATAGACCTGGATGACTGTTTCAAACACCAATTTCAAGGTTCGAACTGGGGAATGAAAGATATTCGATGTGATGTATAACATCTGTCACTGCTAATAAGTTAACAAACTGTAAAAAATAAGGGAATTCTACAGTGAAAAATTCAGATGTAAGAGAACTACGTTCCCATCAGCTCATTTAATTAAAAACAGCTGAGAGTGCCCTGTTTTGGAATAACCTTGACATGTAATTTAAAACAAACTTCTTCTGATAAATCAGCATGGTCTTAGCCAAAATCATGGGTATCATCCAAGTATACTAAGAAGCATGCAGGCTTGTGAAAAGCTCTTTGGGTCATCTTTAAGAGTCGTAGTTTACAGCTCTGGGATTAAAACAGAGAACATATGTTCCTTAAAGATGTAGCTAGCAAGGGGCTAATGATTACTTCCAGCAGGACTAGCAAAGCCTGCTAGGCTAATTACATCTGATAAAATCAATCCAGCTTTTGTCCATGCTCTTGCTTGGCCTGGCTATCAACTTTAAAATAAGAAAACACACCTTCAACAAAAGATGTTATCAGTCCACAAATAACTGTATTTTGGTGCATTTTTGGCAACTTCGCATGTACAACTTGATTTATTACATACTATTAAAGTATTGTGTCAGTAACATGGTATAGAGTACTGATCAGATGGTTAGATTATTTTGATACACTACTGTTCAAAAGTTTAGAGTCGTTAAGGTTGCATTAATTTGTGCATTCTGTGAAAATATTATATATTATTGAAATTTAAATTAACAGTTTTCTATTTTATATATATTTTAAAGTGTCATTTATTCCTGTGATGGCAAAGCTGAATTTTCTCCATCATTACTCCAGTCTTCAGTGTCACATGATCTTTCAGAAATCATTCTAATATGATGATTTGCTGCTCAAGAAACATTTCTTATTATTATCAATGTTGAAAACAGTAGTGCTGCTTGATATTTTTGTAGGCTATTTAAACTAACTCCACCCACTAATGTCTAGTTGGGCCAGACAAAATTACAAAATAAACCCATCTTATAACAGAAGCAGTGGTGTGGAGAGCAAGGCAGATGGCAGATAACTTTTGACGCAATGGACCAGAGTTTGAATCCAAACTCATTCTTCTTCCTTTTTCCCATTGCATATCAGATCAAAAAGGCATTCATTTAAAAAAAAAAAGAAGAACATAATCGAAAAGTGGAAATAAAGTGCCTCCTAGTAGGAATAGTTTTTATTGTAGTGTTTATTGGGTAGGGGTAGGTGTAGGAAGGGGCTTTATTGTCCTAATAAAGCAACATCCATTTAATTATTTTAATAAATATAATAGTTTACACTCTATGGCCCGGTTTCACAGACAGGGCTTAGCCTAAGCCAGGATTAAGCCTTAGTTCAATTAGGATATTTAAGTAGCTTTTATAACCATATACTATAAAAAAACATAACTGGTGTAAATCTTGAGACAAAACAATGGCTCTAACATATTTTAAGATATGTCCGTACAAGTTACTAACAGCTCAAACATGCATTTTAGTCTAGGACTAACTTAAGCCTTGTCTGTGAAACCGGGGGTATATGTTTTTATTACTGCATACTGTTTTATAATGTACTTCAATACTCTAAGAAACTTTTTTTCAGGATTTCTGGAACAGCATTTATTTTAAATATTTTTGTAACTATGTAAAAGCCTTTACTGACACTTTTGATGTATTTAATGCATCCTTACTGAAAAAGGGCCAGATTTACTAACAGCTTGCGCCAGCGCAAACCCTCTTTTGGCATTAAAAAACTACTGTCAGGATTTACTAAAGACACGCAGTGCAAAATTAGCGCTGAAAATGTGTGGACTGAGTAGTTTTTGCGGCCGACCTTGCATATGCATTTGTAGGAGTTTCCCTTTCAGATGCAAAATTTTTGGGAGGAGACTATTTAGATGAATCATGCAACGCAATTTACTAATGTTTGCGCTAGTCAATTTACTGGTATTTGCGTAATTATTTAACCCCTCCCCCAAAAAAAGCATGTCTTAACCCATTTTGCGGCATGGCTGCAATTGTTGCTGCTAGGAGGAGACACCGCAGAGAACAGAGAGCGCGTGGTAGAAGAGAGAAAATATTTTCCACTCGTATTAATTACCTTGGAATGCCAGAGGAAGACGTTATCCGAACATATCGTATGCCAAGCCATGTTGGCCTAGGGTGAATTCAGGTTGATTGGGACACTTTTTCCAATTCATCTCAATGGCAAAAAATGTCCCAATCATCCTAAATTCGCCCTATATGTATGTATGTGTACATGTAACAAGTTGCACCTATGTTGACCTGCACCTGATGAGCATCAGCTCCGCTTATTTGCGACCCAACGCTAATTTGCACTGCTCTTGTTAGATTGCGTTGGTCATTGAGTAAATTATTTGACTGCGCCTGTGTTCTTTAATTTGCACGTCAGCAGTCGATCATGCGCAAAACTTGCCACTCCCATCGACGCATTTGTGGAATTGCACTCTTAGGCTAATTTGCCCCGTTTAGTAATTCTGGCCCTAAAAGTATTAATTTTGTAAAAAAAAAAAGAAAAAAAGAAAAAGAAAAAAAGAAATCTCACTGACTACTGACTTTTGAAAAGTAGTGTATACCATCACAAGTTAAATATTGAGGTACATGGAGAAACAGGGTACCAAAAAATAAATTGGTATTACCACATACTTTATCAAGTGATAATTCTTTCTATAGAAAAATATAAGAGATAACTTACAACTTAAGATAACTTTAAATAGTCAGTAGGTCTTATTGTGTTCAATAAGTAACTACCAATCTTTATTGCCGTTGTGTGGCATACATAATAGCATTATCTTACATAACAGCATAATTAAATAATAATAACAATTATTATTAATAATAATATGATTGTTGTTGTTGTCATTGCCATTATTATGCAATCTAATAATAAAACATAATAGCATTATGCAACCCAAGATGGAGTTAAAAAGTTCCTCCACATCAAACTGGTATGGGTCAAGTGCTACATTCCAGTTAAAGTAACTGATCTTTGAAAGTGTAAAACTGAACTGCTCTCTGTAACACATTTAATCACAATTGGAATGTTCAGGGGATCAGACTAGGGGGCATAAACAACAGCTAAAGACCACTGTAAGGATTGCTGATGCCAAATATCCCATATAAATAGCTTCAGAAGAAGGTTTTAGAATGGTTTTCTTAACCAAAATACAAAGCATTGAAAATTTCAAGCTGACATATGCTTTTACTCTGCAATAAAAACACACCACAGCACAAGCAGCATGGCTCAAAATCATGTGGGGTTATCAGTGAGGAAGTGCTGGTAGGAAAGGGCCGTCTCTCAGAACAATACTATCTGACAGCTCCGAAGCTGCTCTGCCCACTTCTCCTCAGTCAAACGGCCCCGTTACTTACTTCTAACAGTGACAAGTTTAGCGCTCTGTTTGATACACCGTAAGGCTTGATGACTCACTATGGAGCAAATGAGTGGCTGCGCTTTTCCATCCCAGGGGTGGCAAACAATGAGGAGGCACACATGCACATTAAAATGAAGTACCTCAAGACACAAAAATGCCTTGCTAGCACTCAGTGCTAATCTAAAAAAAGGACTCCCAAGTTTGTCCACAATACATTTTATAAACTGCCCTTGTGAAATGCAAACATGTGGAAACTAAATGACCACCCACAATTCATGTGGGTTTAGTTTCAAGCTTTGAAAAAATTGAGAGTTTGCTAATTTGGTTCTGTCATTTTACTCTTAATTTTGCTATAAGCTTTATATATGCTATGTTTAATATGACATTTAAAGGTGAAGTGTGTAATTTTTCTGATTTAAAATATTTTTTCCTTTCCAAGTTTAATATTACCCTGTTTGTTTGAGTGATTCAATATGTCAAGTTCTGGCTCAACCAATGGTGTGAGTAACATTAACTAAGCTTATAAACATAAATAAGCATGTTTAAAGGGATAGTTCACCCAAAAATGAAAATTCTGTCATCATTTTCTCACCCCGATTTTATTCCAAACCTGTATGACTTTCTTTTGCAGAACAGAACAGTATTTTTTTTGTCTATACAGTGAAAGTCAACTCAATACAATGCTGTTTTGGACCGCATTGACTTTCATTATATGGTTATTCTTCTGTTCCGCAGAAGAAAGTCATACATGAGTAACGATGGAATTTACTTTTTTGAGTGAACTATCCCTTTAACACCTCTGCTGTTTGCAAGACCAAATTGTAGGCGAATAGAGAAACAATGGCTTAGATGGTCTATACTGAGCAGTGGCTACAACGTCTTCCCATCCGCAGTGTTTAAGGCGGAGCTGGTGTAAATCAAAGCCGCAGAGGCAGTCATTGGAAGAACCGCTCTGACATTACTGTGGACAGGCTGAGAAGAGATGAGATCTGCTCTCACTGAGGGCTGGATATACTGCAGGCCGCAACCACACACACACACCACAGGTTGGCTCTGAGGATGCCCTCACTGGAGAACAACCTTCCACACTGCACACGCTATCCACCCCCTTCATGTCTACTTCAAGTCCACATACAGCACATTTTATAGCCACAAACGGTGAGAAAAACAGATTACTGCCTGTTCTTTCTCACATTATTTTATTTTACCTTTAGATTTATAGACCCAATGAAATCACCTATCGGACATGTTTCTTTCCTGTGTTGATGTATTATTTCCTATAGAAACAGGACGTTTTGGACAGGAAACATCTCTTTCTGGCTATTGTTTATTAAGGTTGATTTGCTACTTGTTAGTTGTTTGCAGGAGGTATTAGGGGGAGGAATATTCGCATTCTAGAGCATCTGATTGGACAATATCTGCACAGTGCAGGATGAGTCATCAATAATTCTGGTTCATCCTAATGAGAGAGACTGTAGATTTTAAATGTTTATTTCTGATAATGGTTAATTTAACTTTAACTTTAAAAAGCATACACTACCTTTCAAAAGTTTGGGGTTGTAAGATTTTTTGTTGTTTTTGAAAGAAATCTCTTATGCTCACCAAGACTGCACTTTTTAATTACAAAGAAATACAATTAAAACAGTAATACTGTGAAATATAATTATTTGAATATATTTTAATCTGTAATTTATTCCTGTGATGGCAAAGCTGAATTTTTGGCAGCCATTACTCCAGTCTTCAGTGTCACATGATCCTACAGAAATCATTAAAGGATTAGTTCACTTCAGAATTAAAATTTCCTGATGATTTACTCCCCCCCATGTCATCCAAGATGTTTATGACTTTCTTTCATCAGTCGAAAATAAATTAAGGTTTTTGAGGAAAACATTCCAGGATTTTTCTCAATATAGTGGACTTCAACAGCTACCAATGGGTTGAAGGTCCAAATTGTAGTTTCAGTGCAGCTTCAAAGGTCTCTAAACGATCCCAGACAAGGAATAGGGGTCTTATATAGTGAAACGATCGTTTATTTCTAACAAAATAAACATGTATTTACTTTTTAACCACAAATGCTCATCTTGCACCACTCTGCGATGCGATCATCACATTGGAAAGGACGTGCATCACGCGAAAGTACCGACCCAGTGTTTACAAAGCGAACATGCAAAGACTAAGTCAAACAGCCTTTACAAAAAAAGGTAAAACAATGATATCGGACAATTTTGAAGTGGGAGGAGAAAAGTTTTTCGCCCTACAGTGGTACCTCCGCCTACGTCACGTATAACCTTTCCAATGTGATTACGTAACGCGTGGCGCATCGTAGAGCTAGTGCAAGATGAGCATTTGTGGTTAAAAAGTAAATAAATGTTTATGTTTTTTAGAAAATGACCAATCGTTTCGCTAGATAAGACCCTTATTCCTCATCTGGGATCGTGTAGAGCCCTTTGAAGCTGCACTGAAACTATTCAACTGTTGAAGTCCACTATATGGAGAAAAATCCAGGAATGTTTTCCTCAAAAACCTTAATTTCTATTCGACTGAAGAAAGAAAGACAAACATCTTGGATGATATGGGGGTAAGTAAATTATCAGGAAATTTTAATTCTGAAGTGAAATAATCCTTTAATAATATGCTGATTTAGTGCTCAAGAAACATTTCATATTGTTATCTATGTACTTTGAAAATAGAGTTCAAAAGAACAGCATTTATCTGAAAACAAATCATGTGTAACAAATGTCTTTACTGTGACTTGATCAATTTAATGCATCCTTACTAAATAAAAGTATTAAAGTTTATTTACAAAATATTAATCTCCAACACATGTTCACAAGAGCACCATAACGCATGCGTGTTATGTTGATGCGAGAGCAGACGTTGTTGCGTGAACGCACGTTGGAGATTAATATTTTGTTAATAAAGTGCTAAATTATGTGGGGGTTTTTTCTCGCGTCACTTCATAAAACTAAGGTTAAACCACTGGAGTCTTTAATGATTACTTTAATGATGACTTTACTACCTTTCTGGGGCTTGAAAATGGTAGTTGCGTATGCTGTCAGTGGAGGGACAGAAAGCTCTCAGATTTCATTAAAAAGATCTTTATTTGTGTTCTGAAGATGAACAAATGTCTTACGGGTTTGGAACGATATGAGGGTGAGTAATTAATGACAGAATTTTTGGGTGAACTAACCCTTTAATTAAAAAAAAAAAAAAAAAAAAAATGTACTGACTCCAAACTTTTTAACGGTAGTGTATATATGACCTCAAATATTTGATTCAAAGTCATAACAAACAAATTCTGACTTCACGGGGTCTTTAAGTGTTTGTTGAAACTCTCATTGATTTATTCTGGGTATTGTTTATTAGAGCAAAATCATACCAATGACTGTGTTCTAATAAACCACAGCCAAAATAAATAATCAAATGTCATATTTTCTAATTAGTCACCTTGAGAAAGCTTCACAAGAAAAATGCCTCTAAATCCAGCTTCACAATTTCCCCAGCATTTGTTATTGTATTTTCATCCACATTCACACAGTTCACCTAAACACACCCCAAGGCACACTTTAAACAGCACTATGGATTTGGACAAGATTTGTAGACTAGATTGTGAAAAAGAGAAAAAGGATGAAAATGAAACCCTGTTCTCTGCAGTGTTTGTAATGGCTAGTTTACATTTTTATAGCTTTAAAAAAAAAAAAAAAACGTTCCACCAAAATAATCAACAAGTCAAAAGGAACAAAACAAGAAAAAACGAAAGGCTAGCTAGTGATGGTTAATGAGGACCATATGCCTACCTTCACTGGTAGCTGCATTCTTTGGAGCTTTGGTTGATGTCTGATCCGTACTTGAACTCAGGTCGGAGGAAATACTGGAACTGCCTTTCCCTAAGATCACAAAGAACACCCCAGGACACATCAGGACACTCAGAGAAACAACACAAACTGAGAATCAACATATCAGCCTTAAAAAGCAGAAGCCAGAGCAAGATTTAAAAAAAAAAAAAAAAAAAAATACATGCAATTATCAAAACTGCTTCTTATATTGAGCACATTTACACATCTGTACATATATGATGCTATAAAAAACTGTATATCAACATTGTTTCATATGTCAAGAGAGCACAAATAAAAAAATGAATGTGTAATTTTTAAAAGAAATGAATGCAACAGAATCACAGAATCTTATGATAAATGCCAGGCATTCTTTTTCTGTCCATCACAAACTTAGAATAACAAACCAAATGCCTCCCACAGATTCAGGGATAAGAAAAAACTGAAAGCTAAATTTAAATTAAGCATGCAAGCTGAAGTGCCATTCATTTGAGTTCATCACATAAAAACTACATATTATATAAAGACCATCAAAGTTACTAGAAAACTATTAAAAAAACAAGCCAAAACAATTTTTTGGTGATGATGAAGTTCTTTGGAATGCTAAATGAAAAGCCTTTTGTTTTACAAATCTCTGAAAAGTTCATTCCAAATTAGGAAAGAGACAATAGTAAACCTATGCCTGATGTTTCTTTCAATTTGCAATTTGATTAGTTGTGCCGATTCCTCTGTGTTTCTGATTTATTTTGAATCAATGCACCCGATACCCAGAAGAACAAATGTATTTCTGTTTTTTTTTTTTTGGATAACAGTAAATCTAAAACAACATGCCCTGGTGTGAATGTTTCCTAAACACTCCTGGTTGTTTCAATGGCACTTCAGAGCATCAGGTCACATATGAGGCATGTTTACAGGCTCGATGAGAGAGCAAACACAACTAGAGTTCCCATAAGCTTTTATTTTACCATAAATGGTCTGACTGATGGAGCTTCCACATGCTGAGCAAAAAAATGTGTTTTGCTCAGTAAACAAACCTGTTTTTCACTAAATAGTCTCCCAGTGATATCACTAAAGACATTTCAGGCCAGTTTTTTTTTTTTTTTTTTTTTTTAATGATTAGTTAGTCAGTGAACCGAAGTGGAATCTGCTCAGACACTAACCTTGAATTCATCTTCTGATTACATCACAAGCATTGTTTATTGTTCATTGTCTCTGAAGAATGTGCTTCACTGGCGATGAGATTAACTGACTGAGTATTACATTAATGGAATTCTGCAAAGCTACTGCTGCCATAAATACTCAACCATTCATTTCATATGAAAATTTCAAACAGAAGCAAACACCTTTTATGATTATGGAGAGAACAATGAATACAGGCCTATGAGGAGCAAGGTATTTACAACAAAAATATTATGTATTTTTAACTATTCCTTTTTTATATGCAAGGTACAAATGTTTGATTGTACATTAGTTCTAAAGTTTACAGTGTCACGATTATATAAAAGCCTTAAACCGACCAAATAAGCACTGTTCATCTATAACTGTGGCTGAATATATTAAAAAAAAAAAAAAAAAAAAATCAGAGGTCCATTTGACATCCATAGGAAATTCAAATTAAAAAGGCATTATAGGTTTAGGTTTTGACATGAGATTCGTCATAATTCACTATAATTTGGATGGTTTCCTTTGGATAACTTATTTGGATAAAAAAAAATTGCACTGGAATAGATCCAGGACATGATAGATCCTGATTTTATTTTGAGGAAGAAAATATGGTCTTTGACAGCGACTCCCTCTGTTAGAGGTTCATATAGTCGTCAAATTAAACACGAACAAACATTTGCTTTAATGCATCCATGATGCACTAAAGGCTTATAGTATTGTTTGTAAAACAAATAATGGAAAGAAAGAAAGCTGGTACTCTGTAAAAACATCTCATGACTGACACTAGAATAAATAGTAAGTATCTTAATGCATTTAAGCCACTAAAACATTTTTACAGGGAAAAGTGCACATTTACAATTTGTTGGCTTACAAACTAAACTGCAGTTTTTAGTGCATTTGAATGGAACACAGTCATCTTGTCTTACTATGCTTAATGAAATCAAGAGAGCTAAGTAGAAATAATTAATCTAATCAGTAATAACTGATCTAATCAGTAGACAACATCAACTTTGAAAGGCAAAAGATGGTGATATGTGAAATATGCAAATTGAAGAGCTGCATGTGGGAAGTTCTAGGTTTTCTCACTGAATGCCAGTCTTGAGGGCCAAACCTTGACCTTCCAGAGAAATCTGCTGTACTTTAAAAGACCACAAGTCTCTCACACTGCCAAGAACTCACTCTTTAGGAGCAAAATTTCTGGCATGAATGCTTATGGTTATTAGGACATGATCAGTGGCAACCTTCAGCATTTCAATGGACAATATCTGCCCTGGTCTCTAATCATTGTTGTATACCTATATAGATGTTGGGGAAAATGAGATTTGCCCACAATCTAAGATGATAGAATGTGTTAGGCCATGATTCCCAGCTTATTAAAGTACACACACCCTCTGTTGATGGTTACTTTAGTAAAACCAGTCAGCTTGAATTGTGCTCTCTGATGCTGGCACACACTCATTCCTTATTAGCTCTAAACACAAACCTCTTAAGTCCTCATAAAAGCTGCTTCGGGCACTTTTTTTTTTTTTTTTTTTTTAAATAGGCAAGAAAATCTTTTCTTTTTTTTTTTTTCTTTTTTTTAAAAAATAGGTAAACAGAGACAATTAATGTCACATGCATTTAAATTTGTTTTAGGTATAATTCTCATGTATGAATCCTATATTCAAATACAGAAAACTCTTCGAGGACCTTTCAGTCTTGCAAAATGCAGTTCATAGAGACATGGGAGAATTATAATGATGCATATATATATATATATATATATATATATATATATATATATATATATATATATATACAGTCAAAAAAAATTATTCACCTTAAACACACCTTAAACATTTCATTCATTAATACAGTTTATTCACTATAGTTTAAAATGGTAATAAAATATGACAAGATCTCTGAGTTAAACTGTGTCAGAAAAAAATTAATCTTAATTATGTCAGATAACACTTAAGCAAAACATGGTCAGGTCAAAGTGTCTGAATAATTTTTGGTTCCAAATTTTTATCAATTTTACTGGTAGCCCACTGCATTAAGAATTTTTGGGTATAATATGTCACAGTTTACTTTATTTTGCTATCCTCACTTACATAAATGAACTATAGTGTTCTGCACCCACTAGTACAAATATATCAAAAATATAAAAAATGTCTGAATAATTTTTGGTTTGACTGTATGTATGTATATATATATATAATGGCCAAACGCCAGCAACATCAGAAAGTCTTTAACTGCTCATCTTTAAAGGGTACCTTTCAAATCAAAAGCTCATGCTATGACAGAAAATGAGATGATTGCTGCAAGGCTACTGTTGCCCACAAAGAATAATGGGGAATAGTGACGTTGACACAACTATGGCTGCTGTACACCGAGATTTAACAGTGGAAAAGGAGCATTGTGGCTGGCTGTAAGAGTTTGATTCTGGCACTCACCTTCACTCCCGCTCTGTTTCCCATTGTTCGCACCCATCCTGTGGAATGCATAATCTACCGTCTGCGCTCCAGAAAAGTATCCATATGCGTAAAACACTTACGGCTAAAGAAAAGATGTCATGAAAATCCGTAAAAGGTCGCGTTCAAATACAGTTCGACCCTGTAATGCAACTAGAAGAGTAGAAATAACGGTAAAAGTCAGAGCAACTATTATGCAATCGGTTAAAACTAAGCGCAGTTCCACACACGACAGTTTAAAAACCGTATTACTTCAGATACAATGTTGGTTATGCATTTTCTTCATGTTAAAAGCTCTTCGTCTCCAGACAGCGCGTAGTCATCCAAAGGAGAGACTGGAAACCAGATACTTGTTGCGTCAGGAGCACGCATACTCTCTTGCAGAATCTGTAACCATGAGTACACTTCAGCGCTGCTGCGAGCGCGACTCACTTTGACCTAATATCCTCCCTCTTTCCTGTACAGTAACTACAGTAATGGCATTTTTTTCGATTTCACTTCTAACTATAAATAGTAGCTAGACAAATAAGTTTAGGCCTATTTATATAGCACATTTCATACACAAATGATAATTCAAAATGTTTTACATAAAAGTGATTTTAAAAGTCATAAAGGGTAAATAATATTTAAAAAAAACAATAAATGACATGCAATAGTTTCTAGTTTTATATTCAGATAGTCGCTACTTAATCCGTTGCTGCTATCTCAATAGTGACAAGTATGCTAAATATTCCATTGTTACTTCAAAATGTGAATTTGTCCATTCATTCTATTCATATCCAAGTAATATTGCTCGTACCTATTTTAGTTTTAGTAACTATTTTTACTAGCCTACTTATTTCTTATATACCATGACAATAGTTGCTCTCTATCCATTTTAATTATTTATTTGAAACGAACAATTTTTTTAAGCTCTAATATGTATCTAAATTGTTACTAGTAAAATGTGTAATCTTAGTAGCGAGATTTTGATTGAACTTTAAAATAGATATAGTGCTACGTATGACGTCAAAAATAATTATAGAGACGAGAGACTGAAAAAATGCACTGAACTGATTACTAGTATTAAAAAAATAATAATACTAGTAACATACAAACAGGCTACTAGTTATTTTTAACGAATAAATTGTTGTACAAAATATAGCAATACGTTTGTCCCGAATTTGTCACGCGTGAAATAATGTACTGCTGTAATGTAATTCATAACCTCCAAGCTAGGTGGCAGCACAAACTCGCTTACAATATGACAGCGCTGCTAACTTCTACTTCGTGGTTGAAATAACGTCAGCCAAAACACAGAAGAGACAGAGCTTGAAGCTGTAAATTTTGTAAGTATATCACAGTTTCCAGACAACTTCGCTTTTCTTCACCTAAGCGGTCAGTAGTTATCCTTCTATTATTAAAAGCAAACAGGAAGAAGTGTGACTGGTTTGTAGAAACCTATGGCTTTAACCAAGCAAGCTGACATGTTCATGCATTTATGAGCCGGTGTGTAAAAACAGCGTGATAATTTGGCCACTGATTGATATTCTCGTAAGAATGGAAGAAAGCTGTATCTTTATATATGTATTATCTGATAGTGGTTCGTTGAAACCACGCCTTAATTTTTCTAGACCTTCTCTGGTGGTCATACAAGTAGTAAGATTTTTGTATATTCAGATACTTTTAAATATTGCTGTATCCTGCTTTTGCTGATATTAATGGCTTATTTAAAAAGCAAAATTGCTTTGGTAGATTACCTGGGAGATCTTTTGTATATCCTTGCCATTTTTTGTAATCATACAAAAATCCAGAAAATTATAGATGGATCTAATTGTAAATTTCTAAGTAAACTCTCTCTCTCTCTCTCATATATATATATATATATATATATATATATATATATATATATATATATGTATGTATATGTATAGTCTCGCAGCTCTCATTATTTATTACCTTTTTCATTCTCATTCTGTAGGAATAATGTTCAACAGCAATGGCTACTTACAACACGCTGCAGGACAGGATCAGAGTAGCCAAGGAACTGCTTGAGCAAGTGGACAAGATTTGCAGTCGACAAGGCCGTGAGGTTGAGGGACGTGCTAAACTGTGCAGTAAGCTTCGGGCTGAGCTCAAGTTCCTACAGAAGGTGGAGGCCGGCAAGGTTGTGATCAAGGAGTCTCACCTGCAAAGTACCAATCTCACTCATCTGAGGGCCATCGTCGAGTCAGCAGAGAATCTAGAAAACGTGGTGAGCGTCCTGCACGTGTTCACCTATGAGGGACCTGATGGACAAAAGCAGACTTTAGTAGTCGACGTGGTGGCAAACGGAGGACACACTTGGGTGAAAGCCATTGGGCGCAAGGCGGAAGCACTGCACAACATCTGGCAAGGCCGTGGCCAGTATGGGGATAAAAGCGTGATCCGGCAAGCAGAAGATTTCCTTGAGGCCAGTCAGCAGCAGCCTGTGCAGTACAGCAACCCTCATATTATATTTGCTTTCTACAATGGGGTATCTAGCCCTATGGCAGACAAGCTCAAAGAGATGGGCATATCTGTGAGAGGTGACATTGTTGCTGTTAATACAATGATCGAAGCTGGAGAGGAGGAGGAGGAAGAAGAGGAGGAAGATGACAGTGAAGACAAGCCTGGTGGTGTGGAAGAAAATGAATTTTTGGTTGAGGAAGAAGACGATGCTGATGACGACGACAGTGACGATACAGACCTCATGCACACCCGTGTTGATCGAGACACCATTGTGGCCAGCCTTGCCTTCCCCACTGAGGTGAAGGTAGATGTGTGCAACAGGGTGAACCTTGACATCACCACTCTGATCACTTACGTGTCCTCCCTCAGCCACGGCAACTGTCACTTCACTTTTAAAGAGGTGGTGCTGACGGAGCAGGCCGCACAGGAACGGCAAGAGAAGGTCCTGCCCCGACTGGAGGAGTTCATGAAGGGAAAAGAGCTGTTTGCTTGTCATTCTGCGGTTGAGGATTTCCGTGTGATCCTGGATACGTTAGGAGGCCCGGGAGAAAAATCCCGAGCTGAGGAGCTGCTAGCCAGGCTCAAAGTGGTTCCGGATCAGCCATCTGAGCGAACCAAACGCTTAGTTACGAGCTCAAAAGTGAACCGTAGATCGCTGATGATCTTTGGGACAGGTGACACGCTGCGAGCAATCACTATGACTGCGAATAGCGGATTCGTTCGCGCTGCTGCTAACCAGGGTGTGCGATACAGCGTGTTCATCCACCAACCTCGCGCACTCACTGAGGGGAAAGAATGGAGAGCGACTCCAATATGACTCATGTTAAAGAAATATGTCAGCAATTAAGAAGGTTATTGCATAAGATATGGGCAGATATATATTGTATAAGAGATGGTTAGAGTATAATGTGTCATGCTTAAATCCAGACACTTGTGAGAGGCACTACTGTAGAGTCGCAAATAAATTGCACGGCTGACACAGACACTTTCTGTGAGTCTTTATGTAAACTCAGTGAGCTCAGTGCCTCGAATGCAGCACTTCAGTTGAAAGATGTCAAATTAACCAAATGTATGATTATATCATAACTATAGTGTCAAAAACAGTGTTTAAACCGAGGCATATACTTTCATTTCAAAGCTCTCAACTACATGCCTCAGGGTGATTTTCTTTTCAATTTATTATCTTTTCACAAACCTGATTTTTCTGATTTAATCTTGTCACATCCATTTTCATAAGAGTACAAAATAAACACTCTTCAGATGGCTTTATCTCATGAAGAACATCTCTTTGTGATTGACCAAAACCAAGTTATATTGTGATTTTACTGTAAAATGATACAAAATATTTCTGTTGCAAATAAATGCTATTCTTTCCTAACTTTCTATTCACCAAAGAACCCTGAAAGAAATGTATCATGGTTTTCACAAGAATATTAAGCAGCACAATATTTTTGTGATGTTTCTTGAAATGTTTTTTAAGCAGCAAATCAGAATATTTGAAGGATCATGTGACAACTAAAGACTGGAGTAATGAATATATATATTAAAATATAAAAATATTTCACAATATTACTGTTCTTATATTTTGATTAAAAAATGCAGCCAGTGTAAGCAAAAAAAAAAAAAAACTTCTTTCAAAAACATTACAATCATTTTACCAATTTTTGAACGGTAGTGTTATAATGTTTTATATATGTAAAAATGTATTTGCATTATATAACAAAATTTCAAAACAAGTGGTATTATTTATTTAAAACAACAACACACTTTAAAAAAAAGGTTTTATAATATGAAACTATATATATTGTTCAAAATGAATTTAAAAAGGTTAGGACACTTTCTGGTTGTCAAAATTTGTGATCCATATTTATTGTTAACTACAGTGGTTCTTCTGCTAGCTCGGGCACCTGTGTGAACTTGAGGAGAACTGACTTCATACATCCATGAAAAATGACTGAGACCAACTGATTCAAAACAACTGAAAAAGTGAAGTTAGTCCTAATCATTTGCAGATGCCACTTGCATCTGTTTCAATAAAATTTAGATTGAAATAAATGTTTTAATATTTTAAAATAACTTATAATTCTTAATTCATTCTATTTGAGAGGAACTAGAAAGTTACTGATATCACAGTCCAGCTCACCATCACCATGGTCTTCTGAAAGAGATCTGTATAGAATCTGAATGGAAGTTGAATGCTAACTTGATAATCACACGGCATTTATGGTTAGATTTTTTTTTTTTTTTTACATAACTATTATAATAATTCTCCATTCGTTAAAAGCTAGCCGTGTCTATTAAAAAGCACATCCATCCTATCTTCCTAGCAGTGATGCACAGTTATCCAGGAGACCTCTAGGCGGACAATATTCTTGTGATGACGTCGAAAAACATAACATGCTAGTTTGCGTCTCCACTGTACAATCGATACTGTAGACGTATTATCGACAAGAAAATGCAATTACAAAAAGTTTGAAGGTGAAGGAAACTAAACTAAAATTATTTTGAAAACTAAAACATATGACAGAGGCGTAACCCCATCGAGTTACGTGGCGTACATTCAGGTCTTAGCATAACATTTTTTCCCCTTCTTGTAATTTAGAAGTAACCTGGTAGTCAGTGTAAAGAAGACCAAGCCCAGCCAGCCGAAGCTGACAGCAGTGCTGCTCCCTTCTGAGTCATGCACTGAAGCAAAACAAATCTGCCCGCAGCAGCAAAGCTAACAAGACTTCGAACACGCGAGTTCATGTTCATTTGGTAAGTATCTGATTTGTACACACATTTCTACAACTATTATTGTAATAAAATACACTCGTTTAATTTGTTGAATGGTTTAATAGACCACCGTGTACTAAACCGGTACGTGTTCTCCATTAGCTGTGGAGTGCTAAAACGAAATCCTCCCTTAAACACGGAAGTGGCATTTAGCGCGCTATCAGTATTTAAATATAACAGGAATATCACTCGTGATTTTACTCTTAAGAGCTCGCGAACTACAGCAGCCCCTCGTGCGTGTCATTTCGAAATAATTAAGTTAGCTTGCTAGCTCAGCAGCAGTCATTAGCTCTACTAAAGACCACTTTTCTGAATCAGTGTTATCGGTATCCTCTTTTTGAATGATGGGACACAGGCCATTGGAATAATTCACTCACTTGTGGCTATTGAGTGTATTAAGTCTATTCAAGCGAGTCTGTTTTCCTGTAAACTACTGTACAAGCGGAACAGGTGTCAAAATATCACGCGCTTGTATAGTAAGTCGTTTTTTAATTGTTGAGGAATGCATCACAACCCTATAAATAGTTTATTTGTCAGAAATAGGTCCTCACTCTGACCACTGTATAAACTGAGATAAATAAGTACATCGACTACATCACAGCTGTCACGTGCACGTCGAGACGTTAGTATTGCGCTAGTAAGCAGGTGATGTAGAAATGGTAAATTATATTCACATGTACTTTTACATTATTATAGTGAATCTCACTGTAATTAAATGCTTTTAGAGACAAATTACAACGTTTTACAATTACAACAAATGAACACGTTCTAGATTTGAAATGATACTGCTGCTACAGGTGAAGGCCGTTATTAGAGAACATGTATAGCTATTCATATATATTTTTTAAAAAAAATGTACCTTTAAGGTAACAGCTTGTCACTGGAGCAGTACCCTTAAAGGGGGAACTTTGGGCCTTATCTACCCTTAAAAGGTGGATAGCAATAAATAATAATTTTGAATCAAAGGATATCTTTTGATAAGGTGCTCTCACTTGTTTCCTTTGACAATGTTGTCTGTATGAATTAACAAAAGGCCCTTTCATCAACACTTTATTGAAATATTCACCAGCCTATAGTCTTTGATCCAGAACTATTTACTGCTTTATTGCCAGTCCTTGCACTGCAACCCGGTAACATTCTCATCTGTTATTAAAATAGGCACACAAACAAAAGCCTACTGAGGCACCTTTATAGAAATGTGATGCCCCATTTAGTCAAGTGCTCATTTGAATTTTCCATTCTTTTTTTTTTTCCTCCATCTTCGTACAAACAAGTTGTTAATGTGGGATCAATCATGTGGAAGCAATCAACTGTACTGCATGCATCATGTAGTTTAGCATTAGCCACACCCTCTCCATTTACACCACAGATGAGCTGTGTAAACTGAGTAAAAACAACTGCTGTAGTTAGCAGTCTGCACTTGAGTCAATAGCAGTAATCCTATATTACCGTATTGTCTAGTGACTCCACCCATGATTTCAGGTTTTCGAAGAGGATTTTTTTTGTTGTATATAATTACACCTATGACCAATAGTCTCACAATCTGGACAGTTGGTTGACCTTGAGGCTAATCTCTTAATGTTTTTAAAGTTAAAATTGGATTTATTTGGCGACATGGAAGCCATTGATTCCACCTGGATTAGGAAGATTTAAAGGGACAGTTGACCTAGGAATGAAAATTCTGTCATCATTTGCTCACCCTTTATGACTTTCTATATTCTCTGAAAAATTAAAAAGATATTTTGAGAAATGTTTATTCACACAGTGAAAGTCAATGTTCACCAAAACTGTTTGGTTACCAACATTCTCCAAAATATATTTTTATGTGCACATGCAGAAGAAGAAAAAAAAGATGAGGGTACATAAATTATAGTATTTTCATTTGGGTGAACTATCCCTTTAACTATTGACAGTAATTAAGAGAATTTGAGTGCGAAATGATGTCAGTGTCAGTTAGGAAGGGAACCGACAAATGCTATGCTAGCCTTAATGAGAAGCCTCATTGTTTTAGCATTTTCTCAGAGGACGGAAAAGAAAGTAGGCCTGTGTTGTCATCATCACAGGCAGGGTGAATGATGGGAACAAGAGAAAGCTGACTATTCATAAGTATCAGCCCAAACATGTTTGACTGACTTGAAAGGGTGCAGGTATATATTATTATTAAAGAATGTTGGTAATTGCTTCTGTATGAGTAAAATACCAGTCTTGCATCATTAAAACAGCTATATAAGCTTTAACATCTCCTCTGTTCTTCTCAAAGATCATCCTTCTAGGGTTCCCTTAATACCCATCTACCTCTGACTTTTCACTGCTTCATCGCTGCACTGCCGCCAATCTCATTGCTTAAAAGCCATGGCTGCTAACAGGAATGCTTTGGCCCTTCACAAAGTGATAATGGTAGGCAGTGGCGGCGTGGGCAAGTCAGCATTAACACTGCAATTCATGTATGATGAGGTAAGACTTAATATTTTGGAATTTCACATTGTTTGTGTATATTGATGTTAACCATAAAGTATAATTATGCTGATCTTTCAAGTTTGTGGAAGACTATGAGCCCACTAAAGCTGACAGCTACAGGAAAAAGGTGGTTCTGGATGGAGAAGAGGTCCAAATCGACATCCTTGACACGGCAGGACAGGAGGACTATGCTGCCATTCGGGACAACTACTTCCGTAGCGGAGAGGGATTTCTTTGCGTGTTCTCCATTACAGAATCTGAATCCTTTGCTGCAACTGCTGATTTCAGGTAGAGAGATGACTTTGAAACTGATGATTAACATAATACTAGTCAAAATTTTCTCATATTATCTCTAAACTTCAGAGAACAGATCCTTCGGGTGAAGGAGGAAGAGAACGTACCTTTCCTGCTGGTGGGAAATAAGTCAGACTTGGAGGACCGACGGCAAGTCGGGGTGGAGGAGGCCAAGGCCAGAGCAGAGCAGTGGGCAGTCAGCTATGTCGAGACTTCTGCCAAAACCCGTGCCAACGTAGATAAGGTAGGCCTGGTTTGGCAACCATTACTTAAAGGGTTAGTTCACCCAAAAATGAAATTTCTATCATTAAGTACTCACCCTCATATCGTTTCAAACCTGTAAGACCTTCGTTCATCTTCAGAACACAAATTAAGATATTTTTTATGAAATCCGAGAGGTTTATTTTATCCAACAATTAAGCAACAATTACCACATTAAAGATCCAGAAAATTAGTAAAGACATCGTTAATGTGGCTACCTTCAACCTTAATGTTATGTTACAGTACAGGCTTCTGTGTTCTATGTCAGAACGCCGACTCAGTATTGGCCGAGGCTGTTCATGTGAGCAGCACGGCGCATGCGTGTGATGCTGACGGAGGAGCCAGCCAATACTGAGCCAGCATTCTGACGTAGAACACAGAAGCGCTGCACTGTCTATACAGCGTAAACAGCGTAGGAGACTAACAGGGAAGAGACACATTTTTTGAAAGTCGTTATTTTTGTTTTGTTTTTGCGCACAAAAAGTATTCTCGTTGCTTCATAACATTAAGGTTGAACCACTGTAGTAACGTTGACTATTTTAATGATGTCTTTATTACTTTTCTGGACCTTGAATGTGGTAATTACATTGCTTAATATAAGGGAGAAAAAAAACTCTCGAATTTCATCAAAAAAATCTTAATTTGTGTTCCGAAGATGAACAAAGGTCTTACTGATGTGGAACGACATAAGGGTGAGTAATTGATGACAGACATTTAATTTTTGGGTGAACTAAACCTTTAAAGGGATTGTTCACCCAAAAATGCTAATTGTCATCATTTACTCGCCCCCATGTAATTTCAAACCTGTATGACTTTCTTTCTTCTGTGGAACATAAAATCTAAAGCACTTTGAAGAATGTTCAAAATACAAAACAACAATGGCCCCAATTGACTTTCATTGTAGACAAAAACATTCTTCAAAATATCTTCTTTTGTGCTCCACAGAAGAAAGTCAGTCAGTCATACAGGTTTGGATGACATGAGGGTGAGTAAATGACAATTTTCATTTTTGGGTGAACTATCACTTTAATAAACAGAATTAATTAGTATTAGCAGAATTGAAGAGGATTTTCCCCCCCAATGATGCATTCATACAAACTTCATAATCTCTCCAGGTGTTTTTTGATCTCATGCGTGAGATCAGAGCCAGAAAAATGGAAGATGGCAAAGAGAAAAATGGAAAAAAGAAGAGGAAAAGTTTGGCAAAGAGAATTCGAGAAAGATGTTGCATTTTATAACAACTAAGTCGCACTATAATGCTAACATCTCTTCTCTACCCTTCCACTGCTTCCAAAAAAAATCACTTTCATCACTCTCCAGTCAACTGCTGGAGATCATCTCGTAAAAACACATCTAGTCTACGGTCTGTGTCTGGTTCTTCTCATTGTCGTTTCTCAATGGGTATAAGAGGACAGAATATCAGATATGCATTAAAATGACAAATGGTGTCAAAGGTCTGACATATCAGATAAGAACATTTCTCAGCTCAAGCACACCATAACAGACTACTATAATGATTTTAACTTGTAACTAGAATGTTCACTTTAGTTGCTTTTAGTTGAATGCGAGTACATTGAGTGCTGAACACTAACACTGTAGGGAAAATAATACTACTCCAAGCTATTTGTTACTGAGTTCACGGTGTATTTTGAGGATTTAAACCTCCTGTTCTGTTTTACTTCCCAAAGTAAAGCCTTAATCTTAGAATATACAAAAATGGGTGTTAAGCTGCATGAATGCTTTTAGAAAATTGCAGCTATATATATTTGCCTAACATAGGCATTGCTAAATATTTCCTAAGACAATGTGCACATGATTAGAGACAAGATAGGAATTTAATTGGCTGTTTTAACCAAAAACCTTTGTTTGAATTCAAACGCTAAAGTGTAAAAGGTCTTGCATTTCAGAACATTTGGCACTGTCCTTTATTTACTTTTTATAGCCTAAGTCCAATAGTGTATCAAATATGTGTTTAAAATATGTGATTTAACATACACCAAGCTCTCCTTAAACACATACATAAAATATTTGTAGTCAAAAGGGCTTATTCACTCATCCCTGTTGCGTGGCACCAGATTTAGAGGTTTGATTTGTGCTATCTAGGGGTCCCAAATAACGCATGAATTATGCTATTTAGAAATGAGAGCGTCACCTAGCTTGAATCAACTTTACTGTGAAAACGGGTTGGAATGTTTTATAACACAGACTGATTTGTGTACTTTATTAGAACTTATGCAATTTAAATTTTCTTGCAACTTGTATCCTGTGTAATTATATTTTCTATTGTAAATTTTAGTTATTTTGAGGGTAAGAGAATATCGCGAAATCATACTCGCTCATACTAAAACTAAGACACTCTAAAAGGGCTGGACATAATCTGCATTTCAGACACCTGGCTACTCTGCAGATATGAGTAAAATAAAAACAGTCACCCATTGATGAATGGTTTTGAATAAGCACATCCATGTGTAAATAAATGTGAGGTTGACAATTTATTTCCACATTATTCTGGCATCTACCAAATATTTTTCTTTTGCAGCTAAAACTGCTTCTTTTAAATGTTAATTAACTCTGCCACTGTCTTTACCCAAATCTATGTGTGCACTGTGGCTTTTGCAAATTTTTTGTTCTCTCAGTTCTGTTTGTGTGGCAAGTGTGCCATGGGGCAATGATGCTGACATATCAATGGCGGATGCCTCAAGAAACCCTTCATTACTTTAAAGAGTGACTGACTTTGAGTGCTAAATGTTTACAATACAAGACGTTTTAATATAAGCCTCTATTGTTTGAGTCTTTCTTATACACCAAGATGAAATGTCTTCATTTCATTCAGTCTTTTGGCAAATGCTAAACATGCAGGAATTAGAATGCTAAATAATGTACGGCCAAATTATAAGCGTTTTTTTTCAAAATAACCTACTTACAACCAAGACAAAAAAAAAGAAAAAAAGAGCACTGATGAAATGTAATTTTACAACAGTAATTCTGGTGATATGGATGTTGAATGAAAATGAAAAGCAGACATTTTAAGCATACTGAACTTAATGTAAAATGTTGTCTCTGTTACATTAATAAAATCTATTTTTTTAGACCTCTTACATGAGATTCGTATGGTATATCCTTCAGCAAAAAGTGTAATACTTACAAAAAAAAAAAAAAAGGGGGGGAAAAAAGACTGAATTACAACTTCCAGAGATGTGTAGTAATGTTATGGTGTTTTATCTACATTATCTTTGAAAATCCATGGTAAGATTAACTTTGAAGATGTTAAACATGTTTTTACTAGTTAAAAAAAAAAAAAAAAAAAAAAAAAAAAAAAAAAGTAACAGATTTTCACTTCCAATTTTTTTTTTTCCTTCACAAGGACTGTATTGCATTACAAATTTTAATTAAATTAGGCTTATAATTAAACAATGGTCCTTTGTGGGCTGTTTATAATGACAATGTCCGTTATTAGATCATGTTTTTTTTTTAATATACAGAAAAGAAACAGTTATAGATTGTAATAAAACCAAAAAAGTGTCAACAAAAATAAAAAGTAATAAAAATTTACAGTCCATAGAAAATTAGGAAAGGAGCCAAACCTACAAATACTTGACCTGACCTGTTTTAGTTAACAGCACACAGTCAATACTGAGAGGTAGATGGATGTGTTGATCAGACATCTCTTTTGTTAGACTGCATTTTGAGCTTGAAGACATATTCCTCTGAATTCAATGAAAGATTTGCAAACTCCATGGGAGTGGGCCAGAGACGGCAAACTACTTTCAATAGGTTGCCAGTTACAAAAGCACCCCATTTTTATGATCCTGTCGTTGAAGTGCAGATATAAAAGTAAGAGAGGTCATCTCTTTATACACGAAAGTACATATGATTTTAAAAAATGTTGTGGAGTCAGTTTCTCAAGAATTATTGCTGGTGAATCCTGCCTCAGGTCCATGTGTTCGGCTGGCTCCATTTGACTTTAAAAATTTAGTGCACTACAGCTGCACTAAATAAAAAAGGACTGTTCAGTGACTTTTGCCTCTCACTGAAGTTAGAGAATTGTACTGCGTTTTAATTGTAGTACCTCCCTTGTCTGCTTGTATTGGTTTGTTTGTAGTTGCATTTAGACTGAGTTTGTGTGACTGAGATAGGCTGAAGGTCAGCCCAGGGATCTTGGAGCATTGATGGTTTGTAATATTTTTCCATATCATTTGTCCCTCTCTCCCTGCCATGCGCTGACCCAAACGGTGTGGATGTCCGTGGTGAACCCTTAAGGAGAAAATTATCATGCAGAAAGACGTTAAAACGACCACATTTAACCAGAGATTGTATTATAGTGTCCTAACCAACAACAAAATCTAAACGCACATAATTCGCAGAAATTCATTCGGATCAGAGCAGCAGAGTGCCACAAAGAAGCGAAATTACAGCACATAAAACTGTTTAAAAACTAAAATCGCGCATTACTATTTTAATTTGGTCCTGAACTCGAGTGAACTACCTGATATCCAGCGTGTCGCCCGGGGCTCTCATACGGCGAGCGTCTGAACGGTGCGCCTCGGGGACTGGCGTTCGATCTGCGCGGTGTGTGACCCGGAGACTGACTGTTATAATATTTCCCACCACCGCCGCCGCCGCCGCCCCTATTACCACCAAACTCTCTCGGTGGGGTACTGGGAGAACACTGTCCAAATCTCGGTCCAAACGGCGGCGGCAGGGTAGAAAATGCCCACGGAGGCGATGGAAACATACTCCCTGCCCTGTCGTAAGCTGGAGGCGGGCTGCGGAAGCCTGCTGCCCGTGGACCCGAGACCTGGCGGGGATGGCGAAACTGTTGTCTTTGCATCCTGTCGTGGTATTTTCTTACACTTCTTCCTAAACCTCTATGGACGACTGTATTTATAGCCTCACACTCTTAAACCTGTTTTTCACTTAGCATAAGAAAACAGGACGACCCGGAATAAGAATTGTCTCTCGACGATTATCATTTGAATACATCGCCAATGAAAGACTCGATACTGCCGCCTATTCTCATGGCGCGTCAAGCACCCATACACGCGTTTAATCATCGACAGAGTACCGTTTACACCAACCATCTAAGCAAAGTGTTAGTGTAGCTAGTTCAGACACGTTACCTCAAGTACTTACAATAAACACACACTTAAACAGCGATGGGTAGTGTTTTTCCACTCTTATAGTCCATTTTTCTCTCATTTTCTACGTATGTGCTTTTCTCTCAAAATGTTCTTCCTCCGCTGCATACCAACAAATCAACTGAAGTGCCGTTTAAAATAAAACAGGCTACATATTTAATAGTTCTCTAATAGATCTCGTGCCATGGAAAGCACATGGAAAGTTTCCGGGATATCATTTATTATTTTATTATTGAAAGAAGCTTGAGTGTTCACATTTCTCTTTATGATTTACTCTAAGATATTTAATATTATTATTATTGTATTGTATTGAAGGCAGTCTGTGTGTTAATTTGTCTTTATGATTTACTGTAGGATATTTGTGAGAGCCAAGTGATTGTTTCTCTTCAGCTGTCAGCAGAGGTCAGTGTAACCATTACACAGTTAGAAGATTAAGCAGTGAGCTGATTAATGTGTTTAAAGTGGATAAGCCAATATGTGCAGTAAAATAATAGCAAACCTAAGTTGACATAAAAATTAAAACCTCCCTACACTCTCTGAGTGGGAGGGGCCAGGGCTCCTGTTGTTGTGAATAGCCTTCTGTTGAGGTCACATTATTAACTGTGCTCTTGAAAACAGATCATAATTTATCATAGAAAAAGTTTTGTGCTGAGAGGATATGAGGTTTACAATGAGGAGGAATTACACTTTCCCACAGAGTTCTGATTGAGGACTGCGGATGGATCGACTTCTCAAGTGTGTTTTCTTGTTATTCAGTTCAAAGCTCTTGTGTCATATAGTTTCATTGGTGGAACAGTGTTTGGTTTTGTTATTTCATTTAGCGAATAGAGAAAGTGTGGCCTTAAAAGGCAATCTAAAGCTTGAGAAATTTAGTTTGGGAACTTAAACCAGGACTAATGGCTGCACTAGTGTTTTCTAATTTTCTCTACTGAAAAAGTAATGTAAGTTGGAAAAATGCAAAGTCAGTTTCCTTAATTGATTTTAAGGGACTTGAATGGTGTATAGCACAAAACTTTAACAGATGTTGGAGTCACTTGGTTGCAAGTTTAGTTTAGTTGTAACATTACATTGCAATATTACAACTATGTAAGATTACTGGTAAAAGCTTGTCAAAGGATATAACTGATGCAGTCCTAAATGTAAGCCTAAACCATGGTGTCAGCTCATGTTTTTCAGTGTTTAAGATTTATCAACTCAGATATTAGGTTGGCAACCAACTGTAACACTGTGCTGTACTGCCTGGGAAAGATGACTGTTTCTGGGCTAAAGATCAGACGCAGGCTTAACTGGCATGGCAAAAATAACAAGCAAGTAAATGCACACAAAAAATGCAGACTGGCACACGAGGCATATTTTGTCCAACGTGAGGGACAAAATGTTTAATGGGACAAAACTGTGTCACTGAAGTCATAGGTCATCTCATTGAGAAACAATGTGGCACTCAGATGTACCGTGTTCCCCCTTAAGTCTCCCAGGCAAGTGACCCATTTCCTCACACCCTAGATAATGCTCATGCTTCAGCCTTTCGGTTCCCATGTTTCCGGAGTTCCCAGACTAACTTTGTCCCACCTCAAATGCCCCTCCATCATCCACTTACTGAAGGCTGGTCACTTTCTCAATTTACTACGATTGTTGCTGTTCCAAGAACACCCTGAACTCAGGTATGTTATGATTTTAGTACTTATAACAAAATGTCTGTAGAAAAAAAACATTGGTTATTGCTTTATTCTTCATTATACCACATTTAGTTCTGGTCATTGATTTTTATTGGTCGAACAGAATTCCAAGAGCGACACACAGTCCATCCAGTAGGTGATGACAAGTGACTATCTTTATGAGTGAATCATTCATTCAAGTTTCTTTTAAAATGCTGATTCATTCAGGAAAACAAAACAAAACAAATTATCTGGGTCTGAAATCATGCACTCTCTGAGTAGGTGCTTTTTATTTAAATAAATAATTACTTTGCAATTGTTAAAAAGTATGTTCTTTATATTATGATTATAATTTCAAAATTTTTCCATGTTGTCATTATCATGTGACCTACCAGTGTGAGATGCTATGCTTCACTGTCCATCTACAACTTATCTCCTTCGGCCTCATGGAATAGTAGACATAAAGTGTCCATCGTAGGTCATCCAGGTATTTTTGCCTACTTTTTGTTTTATGAATACTGTGAATTCGGACGGACTACTCATAATTAATATTAATAATAATTCCTTACATTTATATATAACCTATACTCAAAGCGCTTTACATACGGAAGTGGAATCTCCTCAACCACCACCAATGTGCAGCATCCACCTGGATGATGCGACGGCAGCCATATTGCGCCACCACACACCAGCTTATTGGTGGAGAGGAGACAGAGTGATGAAGCCAATCAGTATATGGGGATGATTAGAAGGCCATGATGGACAGAGGCCAATGGGCAAATTTGGCCAGGATGTCGGGGTAACACCCCTACTCTTTTCGAAGGACATCCTGGGATGTTTAATGACCACAGAGAGTCAGGACCTCGGTTTAATGTCTCATCCGAAGGTCGGAATGCATTTGGACATACTTTTAACATACTGTTGTTTGACAACTATATAGTAGGGAAGTATGCATATTTGGAGTCATTGAATCATTCATACAACCAATTCTTTCAAAAACACTGATTCTAAACATTTGACTGATGTCTTTAAGACTTTTTTCTTTATGAGTGAGTCATTGAATCATTCACTCAAACGATTAATTAAAAACACAATTCTTTCAGGAACTAAACATCATGGCCGTGTCCGAAAGCTTAAAAATGCTGGAGGATGCATTCCAAGGTAAGAAGGCATCAAGACACGTCCGGAACCAATGTTAGCTTCACTTCCTGTCTGCTGAGATACCTTCATCTGATCGAGTTTTGAAGGCAGCATAGATGTATTCTTCACTGCTTTTGATATCCCACAATCCTGTGCCTTCCATTCTAGGGCTGGACCCAAATATTCAATTATTCGAGTATTTGTTCGGTGGGTTGGTACTCAATTTCCAATTTTAGGAATGGGGGGGTCGCACACCTGGCATCCCCCACACGCAAAACGGTTCTCATTCATGCTCATTCATATGTTTACACTATAAAATCTGGCGAAATACAATTCACTTTTTTACAATTATCTTATATAGCCTAGCCATTTTTAATAGGATGGACAGTTGAAGGAACCCAACCTTGTTATACTTAAATATATTTGATTCTTCTTAGCTTACTAAAGTGTTACAACTGCAGTATTCTCTGTCTGAAGCGCATGAACTTGTATTTTGGGTTAAGCTGCGTTGCTTTGACAATGTGGAAAATAGAATAATAGAAACAAAATGTATGTACCTTTTTACCCGTTATTATCAATCTAGATGAATCTACTGCGAAATATAGGAGCTTGTTAAAACTCAAACGTGAGATTTTACTGGGACTGCGTGTTCTTTATTTATTACAGTTAGTTCATTTATTTTTCGTTCTTCTTTTATTTAAATAGCCTACCCCTTACTGTGTCAGTAATTGCTGGGTTGCTAATTTCTGATTTGGGAGCGATTTGTTTGTCAGAAAAATGTTAGGCGACCGTATTAAAAGTATTGCTCTTAACTTGTTTTGAATCACTAGTGCAGTGTCCGTTCTCGGAGCCTATAAGCCCTGCCCGCGTCAGGCGCGCCGCTTTCAGCTAATTTATTTCGCTGTTCTGTAAGTTTATTAATTCTGAACGTGTTGCGTGTCTATATTGCACGAAATGCGACGCGACACTGCACTGCCTTGGGTCCGCAGCAACAAATCCGCCACGTGTGAAGTCGATTGGATGAACAGTTCTCGGCATAATCAAAAGGCAAACAGACAGACACACAGAGATTCCTGCTGTAACGCGTTGTGTACGAAGCAAATAGGGATACGTTAGCTCACTTAGCTTGAGTTATTGATAGCATACAGACTTCACAGAGGCGACTGACATTTCACAACCGGCGCTTTATTCCACATGAAACTCGCCCAACTGTCTGTCGCAAATGTTATGCCGTCCGCAGCATTACTTAATAAAGAAAATAACTATAAATGAGCGATAGAAAAACATAAATAACCCGCATACACGTGGTGCTCGAGTCGCACATAAAATGCAGATCGACAGTTAAACCGGGCGCGCGCAGCCCTTAAAGGGGCCACACCGTATTTCTACTCGTTACACTGCCTTTAATAGAGAGAAGAATATGTTCAGCCCCCTCCTTCTGAAGCTTCGAATATTCGTTGTGGATTACTACCGAAGCTTCGAAGCTCAAATTTCAGCCCTATTCAATTCTGTGACAATTGAGCTAAAAAATAAGTTGTGTTTGGTGGTCAGTTTGTGTGTAAATGTACATTTTTGACCAACGTTTTCCACTTTTGAGTCATTTCATCAAAACCTATTCTAGTACACCCCAAAAACAAAGAGTTAAGATCCTTTCCAACTTTCAGTTGAACCAGGAAAGTCTTGCTCTTGGCATAGAGGAGATGATACCTGTTTTTTATATATTGTCTCCTATTAATGCCATGTCAGGACTTTTGTTCATTACTGGTTCTTTTGGAATTGGCATTGATTCATTGACCTAGCCTGAGGTCAGTTGCTTTGGGAATGTGCTAGATAGAGCGACAAACTTGTTTGTTGTTGGGAGATGCCATCGGTCTCGCTATAGCGAAGGGCTGAGTGGTACCTCAGCACAGACTATTTATCTAGAGTTCAGAATCCTGCAGCATTGGTATACTAATGCTCTAATAATCAAATCTCATCATCTGGCTTCATGCTTAGGTGGTCACATGCTATTTGTATGGCTTCTCTCTGGCTGCTTTATTTTGATTTTTTTTTTAATTATTTTTTTTATGGCACATTACAAACTTTGTCTTTTGAACTGTTTGGGACAATTGATAACTGATTAGCCATCTCTACCATTTCAGTCTTCGATAATATTTCATCCTTTATAGAATTCGGTGAATGGGAAAATGATGCGGTGCACTTAAATACCTACATATGTAAAATGCTCATTCTTCATAGTTTCAGAGTAAGCTAGTGAATCATGATGAATGGTGCTGTTGTTTGTGGACTCTTAATGGAATTGGGGAGCTCTGAGGATCTGGTACAGGAACTGGAGGAGTTTAAGACAGTGACAGATCTCAGGTGAGCAGTAGCACCTGCATCCATCAAGAGTTCAGCAGACTAAAACTTTTTTAAGGTTAATCCACTTCTAGGCATTGTCATCACTTTTTTTCTTTCTTTTTGGCAGCTGTGCAGAGCCTCTATTTTTTTATTTGACCCTGGAGAACTTTTCACAGATGCCGTGAGACAGTGAAATCATGTTGTTTCCTTCACTCATTCAACAGGGTCTCATAGCGCGTAATGCTGTCGTCAATCATCATTCCACCTAATAACACCTGAAATTCCACCCATATTTACTTTACAAATCTTACTTCACATACATGTCCATAACATAGCATCCTTGTGATATCAGATAAATGCTTCTTGAGAGTTGAATTCTGGGAAGAGTGCAGCAGTCTGATTAAGATAATGATTTGAATATTCCTTAGAGTGGAATTATCATCTTCCTTTGTCTGATTCTTCACAACATTAAAAAAAAACCAGCTGTTTTTATGGCAATCATAAGAGGATAGATCTAAACACACCTGTTTGGGCTTTAGGGTATTATGAGGATATTTCACTAATTTGCTTTCTGAGCACATCCAGACTGATTTTTGCAGGTGTGTGTGACACAATTGAAAAAGTTTCTTTAATAACTTCATGTTGTGCTTCGTGACGGTTGGGATGAAATCCCAAACTCGTGACTGATATATGTAACTTTGTTTTTTTCACTTCACAAACAAACCTCTATTCTCTGACTAAACAATGCTCCCTTGAAATGCCATCACTTTGATGTGTAATACTGTTTCATAAACACATTTGTGAAAAGAGAAATGTATGTGTTAACAGATTAATTGATCAATGACAATACGTGTATTTTTAGACCAATTAGGACTCATGCCAAAATAGATGCTGGTATGTCCTACTTGCCAAGTCTGGATCAGAGGTAGCAATCGGACACATGAATAGCTGCGGAAAACGCGCTCGGTGTCGAAACATGTCCGTTGTCATCTGTGTGGCAAACGAGAGATGGGGTCATGCAGGAATTTTCCAAAAAAAAAAAAGATTTTTGTTGGATAGCTGCAGATGGATTAAATAATAGTTTAGTAAATATTACATAACAGGATAGTTTGGGATCTTAATATGACTGCCAGATAAATGCCCAATCTTGCGTATAATGGCTCTGATGTTATATAATACTGGTGGCCCATCTACTTTGTCCTGTTATCAACAACATTTCACATCTTGATTAATTTAGCACTACACACATTTTAATACTAATAAACACTGTTTCATGTGTTACATTTGTGAAAAACAACTCTGTAAGGTGCGTTTCATTAGTATACAGTATGTATTTATACAGCTTGTAAAAGCCATAAATGGAACAAAGGGATTTTAATGAGTGTATTCAATGAAATATAAGGAGGTCAATAAAAACACTTTAATTTAATCCAGCAGATATTGAGGAATGAAGGTATTTTAAGTCAATATTTTATCTAACACGATCACATGTACCAGCCTACGTGACAAATGGTGAAGGTTTTGTTAATGAATGAATGAATAAAACATTGAACAGCAAAATCTCTCTTTTTATCTCTCTATTGATGATGTTATCATGTTTGATGGACATATCTAATAGCCAAGTATGTACTTTCCTCTTGTTTCTTGCATGACAATCTAAAGGCGTTTCTGTTTGGATGATAATGTGAGGATTTTGCCATTCCAAATCAATGTGCATGTTAAGAACAACACTAAAACACTACTGTGGAAGTTTATGTTCATGCACACCCAGTTTACCTTGGACAAGAGTTTTTGCTATTTCTGATAAAGAAGGAATGGTGGGCACCTCCCTTTTCCTGCACTGGCAGATGTAGTGTTTGAGGCACTTAGCTTAACTAGATATCAACAAGAAGAACTGTATATTACAATTATTTAATATACAGTTTAATAATATGTCTTTGAAATAATTACAGTGCAGTTTTACAATGCAATTTCATATGTTTTCTGTGCAATTGTTCATGGAAAATTCTGTACTATTTAATATATATATATATACATTTATATATATATATACAGTGGGTACGGAAAGTATTCAGACCCCATTAAATTTTTCACTCTTTGTTATATTGCAGCCATTTGCTAAAATCATTTAAGTTCATTTTTTTCCTCATTAATGTACACACAGCACCCCATATCGACAGAAATTTTTTCAGATTTATTAAAAAAGAAAAACTGAAATATCACATGGTCCTAAGTATTCAGACCCTTTGCTGTGACACTCATATAGTTAACTCAGGTGCTGTCCATTTCTTCTGATCATCCTTGAGATGGTTCTGTACCTTCATTTGAGTCCAGCTGTGTTTGATTTTACTGATTGGACTTGATTAGGAAAGCCAAACACCTGTCTATATAAGACCTTACAGCTCACAGTGCATGTCAGAGCAAATGAGAATCATGAGGTCAAAGGAACTGCCTGAAGAGCTCAGAGACAGACTTGTGGCAAGGCACAGATCTGGCCATGATTACAAAAAAATTTCTGCTGCACTTAAGGTTCCTAAGAGCACAGTGGCCTCCATAATCCTTTAATGGAAGATGTTTGGGGTGACCAGAACCCTTCCTAGAGCTGGCCATCGGGCCAAACTGAGCTATCGGGGGAGAAGAGCCTTGGTGAGAGAGGTAAAGAAGAACCCAAAGATCACTGTGGCTGAGCTCCAGAGATGCAGTCGGGAAATGGGAAAAAGTTGTAGAAAGCCAACCATCACTGCAGCCCTCCACCAGTTGGGGCTTTATGGCAGAGTGGCCCGACGGAAGCCTCTCCTCAGTGCAAGACACATGAAAGCCCGCATGGAGTTTGCTAAAAAACACCTGAAGGACTCCAAGATGGTGAGAAATAAGATTCTCTGGTCTGATGAGACGAAGACAGAACTTTTTGGCCTTAATTCTGAGTGGTATGTGTGGAGAAAACCAGGCACTGCTCATCACCTGTCCAATACAGTCCCAACAGTGAAGCATGGTGGTGGCAGCATCATGCTGTGGGGGTGTTTTTCAGCTGCAGGGACAGGACGACTGGTTGCAATCGAGGGAAAGATGAATGCGGCCAAGTACAGGGATATCCTGGACGAAAACCTTCTCCAGAGTGCTCAGGACCTCAGACTGGGCCGAAGGTTTACCTTCCAACAAGACAATGACCCTAAGCACACAGCTAAAATAACGAAGGAGTGGCTTCACAACAACTCTGTGACTGTTCTTGAATGGCCCAGCCAGAGCCCTGACTTAAACCCAATTGAGCATCTCTGGAGAGACCTAAAATGGCTGTCCACCAACGTTTACCATCCAACCTGACAGAACTGGAGAGGATCCCCAAATCCAGGTGTGAAAAACTTGTTGCATCTTTCCCAAAAAGACTCATGGCTGTATTAGATCAAAAGGGTGCTTCTGCTAAATACTGAGCAAAGGGTCTGAATACTTAGGACCATGTGATATTTCAGTTTTTCTTTTTTTAATAAATCTGCAAAAATGTCAACAATTCTGTGTTTTTCTGTCAATATGGGGTGCTGTGTGTACATTAATGAGGAAAAAAAAATGAACTTAAATGGTTTTAGTAAATGGCTGCAATATAACAAAGAGTGAAAAATTTAAAGGGGGCTGAATACTTTCCGTACCCACTGTGTATATATATATATATTAGATTCAATTAATTAATCTACTTCTAAATATAATCCATTTCTTGCTATCGAAATTATCATAAATACGAGTTTCCTAGTTAAAAATTGGACATGAACACCCTCTCAAATTAGATGTACCACAGGGAAGCACTGGGATAATTTCGATACCAAAGTTCCTGAGTTTGGCAGGCCATTAACTTTACGCATGACAGAGGGGAGAATGATTGCTGCTGTGACTGGTATTCTTTATTATTCTTTATTTTTTCCACAGCAGCTACATCGCCTTGTCTTGTTAAAGTAGTGCATATTTACAATAACTATTAAATTAATACGCTTCAAATGGTTATTTGTTTTATACACAGTGAAAATAGCCTGTATTTGACTGGAATTCCAGAATCGATGATCTAGATAGCGCAAATGAATGTTTATGGTTCTGTGGGCTCTGATTCAATTTCCGTGGTAGGCTTGCTGATTGGCTGGGTGGGCTGGACTGCAGGTGGGTAAAGATCCTACTCTCTCTCACTGATGATGAAGGGGGATTCACACTGGAGAAGGACCCAGTCCACATATTCCACAAATGTCCCTCGAGAAGCATGCCATAGAAAAACACACAGAGGCTGGAATAGCAATGCACAGCAGTAGATTTATTAACAACAAACTAAAAGAAAGAAAATACTAGGAATTCTCAGAAATATCAAACACTAACAGAACAACCACTATAGCAAGACAGGATCTGACAAAGCACAACTCAAAGTGAGGGCTAAATATACTCGGAGAAACACTATAGGGACTAAACGAGATAATTAACTAGACACAGGTGTGACACATGAGGACAAATCAAAAATCATGGCAACAGATGAACAGGGTCAACCGAAACACATGAAACTGAACTGAAGACTTAGGGGCCGGGCCGTTTACACGGCATGGTTTTTAAGTAAAAACTAAAAATTTTTAATGCGTTTTGGCTGTTCATTTACATGACAACTGCATTTTGGGTAACAATGATGTACTAAAAATGGAAAGTATTTCCTTTGCGCTTTTCACATACATACAACAAAGCTGTGTAAATGATCCCTGTTCACACGGATCCATGAAAAACGATTAAAAACTCTGTATTATACATGCCTGGCCAGTAGTTGGCAAGATCACTCTGTAAAGAAACACTATGAGCCTAGATTGAACATGTAATATGCATGTAAATGTTATCACTGTTTTTACAGTTTTTTGTAGTTTACACAGAGACGATAATGCTATCGTATTCAAAAACTCGCACTTTGAAACCCGTTTTTAAAAGTTTGTGTTTTCAGGTTCAATGAATGGCCAATAACCATGGGCAGTCATGGCCTAATAGTGTTAGAGAGTCAGACTTGTAACCCAAAGGTTGCGGGTTCAATTCTCAATAATTGCAGGAAAATTACTGAGGTGCCCTTGAGCAAGGCTCCTAACCCGCAGTTGCTTCAGGGGGCCACAGTAAAATGGCTGCCCACTGCTCTGGGTTTGTGTTCACTTCTCCTTACTCCTAATGTGTGTGCACTAACTTGGATGGGTTAAATGCAGAGGACATATTTAACTTACTTGGCCTTCACATGTCGCTTTCACTTCATAAAAATGCATAAAAAGTTTTCCATTTTTATTTGAAAATGGTGTCATGTAAACAGCCCCTAACAGGATAACAACTTAAACATAACTCAAATCCAGAAACAGATGTAACACCATAATTCTTTCTGTTGTCTAGTTCCTATTCATGAAATAACTGTCAGATGAAATATATATTTCATATATCAGGAACTATATATAGTATCCAAACAGTTCCTTAGTTTTGTAAAGAATCAGCTTTTAATAATGAATGGCTATTCACATTTAGGCATCTGACTAAGTAAAATGTGAATCTAATGTGAATTAGAAAGGTCAGAATAAGAGATGGGTGTTGTATGCATATGAATTAGGGAAAAGGCATGATTTATTAACTGAGTTTAGTTCATTTTACTAAATTGAGCACAGAATAGCAACAAATGTAGGTTCTTGTGAGAGTTTAGTGGATAATGAGTGTTGGTGTGGTTTGTGAAGACCTGCCCTTCAGGTATGAGCACATTCGGGTGAATGACACAGCAGAGACACGACTTGATTATAATATCCTGTGCTTCATCGATCACACAGCACAGGTCTTTCCAAATGTCCAAATCGTTTTTGGCAAAAATAGGCTCAGAACTATGCTGTGAATACAGTGATCTGCTAGTATGGCTGCTGAAAAAAATATGTGCTGCTTAAATGCGCAATGAATATCAGGCCTCATTCATTTTGTGAACTGTCATATAATTTCACAGACAGGTACATTGTAGAATAAAATTTATTTGGAAACTTATATTCAAAGATGTATAAAAATACACAGACAAACGTATAAACTTATACATGCACAGAGAAAGAAATTAAAGGATGCATTGAGGCCAGCACATTGGCGTCTGAGCCTCTCTGGGGAATGTGCAGGGGCACTAATTAACCAAACTAAAATGTCCCAATTCTGCTGTGGCTGAACTGTGTGACCACAGACCTGTCAACCCTTGCACTTGGGTCAGCACGTGTGGACCCACATTTTCTCCACCAGCAGGTCCTTTGTCTATGCAATCAATGGGGTTTTTTTTGTAACAAAAACTTATTAAAAAAAGAGATACTTTGTAGCTGATGCACACAATGTCCTGTTGGGGATGAAAAAAAAGAAAGAAGCACAGCCCTGTCACCTATTCACTGCTGTCTGAACCTCTTTTCAGTATACATTTGTCCTGCCCATACTTCACATGGGCAACAAGCCAGAGGCTTTAATGGGCCGGTGCTAAGAATGTCTCCACTTACTAATTGTCATCCTTTACACTGAGTTTGACTGGATAAAAGAAGGAATGGACCATCAGCTGCTCAATCAAGTGTGTACTGAGACAGATAGGGCAGGTATAATTAATCAGAAGCTGTTGCAATGTGATAAATAGCCCTTTTACTAGAAAAATATTGTCTTTTTGACCTTCTTTCCTTTAGGCATGATTGTTGCAAACTCATCCTATCCATTTGATTAGTAACATTTGCCCTTTTTGTCCCAAGCTATTATTTGCACTGGTCTGTCAAACCGGCCTGTAGGAGCCGTCCTTAGAACATTCAAGTCTTCAGTTAACCTCTAGCCTGCCCCAGTTTTCTGCTCTCCTTCAGAGTTATTTTTGAACAAGGAATGAAGCAACAAAACCAATCTACATTGTTTATACATACATATGTTGGGTAGATTGGAGTTGGTTGGCTACAAGGATTGGTTAATTTCTAATCATAACTGGATGCTGTTGTAATATCTGAATGTTTGGTGAAGAAATCTTTTCAATATATATATTATAGGATTTAAGTTAAATACAGCCTAAATATAAAGTTATGAAACTTAATTTTCCACTTAATCCAAATCATTTTGCTCTGGAACAAGTAATAGATTAATAAGACCAAAGATTACCCGTTTGATATACCCTAAATTAATTATATCTCATATTTAACCACTATCTACATAAGAGCCATCAGCAAATTCCCAAAGGACTGGCCAAAATGAAGCTGTTCTCTGCGGGTACTTGAGCACTGAACGGCCGCTGACAGCCTGGACCTCGCATCTGCAAAAGGCGCTATGTTTATATATAAGTCACATATTTGAGGTCTAAATAACTACATTCTCACCTAAAAATATATTTGCCCGGCCGCCATGACAGTCTATATTAAGTATAATATATATATATATATATATATATATATATATATATATACATAAATTAAAAACAATGTATCAAAATTGAATCATATTAAAATAATTTTAAAATTATATCTGACAAATGTGGGTTTTTGTTCAAATGTTAAAAATTGTTATTTTTTTATCTATTTCTATCATTTTTACATTTTAAACATTTTAATGTAGTAAAATTTTAATGTTTGGTGAGGATATATATACGTGTTCAGTTTGGTAAAATATTAAACAGTTTTATCTGATTTGTTAATTAATTTAGTAAATTTTTAATGACATTAAATGCTGTTTTAAGCTTTTATTTGCACCTAGTTTGGTTACAGTAATTCATCTAATTCAGTGATTTGTTGTTTCAGGCCTCATTCACAGAGATTCAGGATTCGAGTGGAAAGATTCATGGCCATGAGAGTTCAGTGGGGTCAGTCTTCCACAGCATCAGGGAATATGGTACACTTGTGTTATAGTCGTCCCATTGCAAATCATGTCAAAACATTTGATGTTATTGATGATATACATATTTTGGAGGACTTACAACCAATAGAGAAATCTACATTAAAACCTGCAGCCATGAACTGGAAAACTGGAAGAGAGCCAAAGGAAAAAGATTTATGGGTTTGGCCCAGAGTATGTGGGAGCCACTTTGTAGTTAGTATGTTTTTTCCCCAGGAGGTGCTGTATCTGTGTAAAGACGACCACACTTCTTCCATGAAAGCCACACAATTCATTCTGGCATTGTAAAAGCCTTCATTTGCATGCGCTCATTATTTACCTTTCATGATTGCCTAATCAAAACAAAGAGCCTGAGTGAAAGAGAATATCCTGGGATGAATAATGGCCAGCTGTTCGCTGTGTTTCAAAGATATTTTCACACCTCACATCCTCTAACATTTCACCTTTTGTCTTAAAATTGAAAAGACCTGATACCATGAAGTGTTTCTGCAGAGATCAGTGGCACGGGAAAAGAGCTTAACCATTTCTGTCAGCTGTTGAAACTTTTTTCACTTAGCTCTCCCTGTGGATTTGAGTGGTTTTCCAGAGATCTGATATTGTCTGCTGTAAAGCTGGAGAAATCCCCTCTCACGTACACTCATATCCTCTTGTTATTTGACTTTTATTCTTTTAACTTTACAGGGACTAACATGTTGGTCATTCAAGACTGCATTTCACATCATCACTACAAAATATGAGGAGATTTTTTGTTAGGAATTGATGTTTTGGGAATCTCCTGAACATTATGCAATTATTGTGAGCCCGCAACCTTTTTGATCATTTAATTTTTTCATTTAAAACTAAAAACAAATTTGATTCAACATGAAAAAAACAATGCGTCTGGTCAGAGAAAGAAGGCACATGGCTTTGTGCCTTCTGAGGCACAGAATGTTGAGGAAATTACAGAAATGAAAGCAATTTGCAGTTGATTAGTTTAAGAAGATCAAATATGATCCCAGTTCATGATATCAGTTTACACTGCTCACAGCAATAAGCTGAATTATATCCTTCTGTCACACAATACACATCTAAAATCTTTTAATCTATTAAATTCACAGTCTGTGAATAATTAAAATTCAGATGTGTGCGGCAGTGTGAACAGTTGCTAATTCTGTAACAGATTCTGTGTCATGTGAGTTCTGTCTTCAGCAGATGTTCTTCCACTGATCACATTAAGAGCTTCTCACCCCTGTTGCAAAAGCAGTGATGCTGCACATTTTACCCTACTGAGCAGCTCATTTCATACCTCGGAGAATAAAGAGGCAATAGTTATATTCCCACTCTCCTCCTCAAACAAGCTGATTTTTACAACCCGAATTCCGGAAATGTTGGGATGTTTTTTAAATTTGAATAAAAAAATCACTTTTAAATCACATGAGCCAATATTTTATTCACAATAGAACATGTTTAAACTGAGAAATTTTACAATTTTATGCAGAAAATGAGTCCTGCTGAAATACAGAGCATATGTTGCTCTAAAAACTTTATATACCTTTCAGCATTCATAGTGCCCTCCAAAACATGCAAGTTGCCCATACTGTATGCACTTATGCACCCCAATACCATCAGAGATGCTGGCTTTTGAACTGAACACTGATAACACGCTGGAAGGTCTCCCTTCTCTTCAGCCCGGAGGACACGGTGTCCGTGATTTCCAACAATAATGTCAAATTTGGACCCGTCTGACCATAGAACACTTTTCCACTTTGAAACAGTCCATTTTAAATGAGCCTTGGCCCACAGGACATGACGGCGCTTCTGGACCATGTTCACATATGGCTTCCTTTTTGCATGATAGAGCTTTAGTTGAAATCTGCAGATGGCACGGCGGACTGTGTTTACCAACAGTGGTTTCTGGAAGTATTCCTGGGCCCAATTAGTAATGTCACAATCATGCCGATGAGTGATGCAGTGTCGTCTGAGGGCCCAAAGATCCACGGGCATCCAATAAAGATCTTTGGCCTTGTCCCTTACGAGATTTCTCTGAATCTTTTGATGATGTTATGCACTGTAGATGATGAGATTTGCAAAGCCTGTGAGGAACATTGTTTTTAAAGTAGACTCTGCCTCTCTAAGACATCCCCTTTATAGCTAATCATGTTACAGACCTGATATCAATTAACCAAATTAGTTGCTAGATGTTCTCCCAGCTGAATCTTTTCAAAATGTCTTGCTTTTTCGGCCATTTGTTGCTCCCATGCCAAATTTTTTCAGATCTGTAGCAGGCATCAAATTTGAAATGAGCTCATTTAGTGGATAAAAGTGTAAACTTTCTCTGTTTAAACATTTGTTATGTTATCTATGTTCTATTGTGAATAAAATATTGGCTTATGTGATTTGAGTTTTCTTTTTATTCAAATTTTAAAAACATCCCAACATTTCCAGAATTTGGGTTGTAGTTGCTTGACACTTCAATATAGTCATTAGAGTGATGACTTGTGTCATGTTCATCTGTCCTCGGCAGGATAGGGATTTTTACAAATATTTTTACTCACAATTTCCATCTGGCAAACTATTTTAGAGCTTGGCATAACTAGAAAAATATACATTCATAAAGTTTATAAAATGCCCACAGAGTTATAAGATTTGATTAATTTACATGACTTTTCTATGTCTAGAAATCAATCAGTTTTAATATCAGGCAACCTTGTTTGTCCAGGTTTTCAAACAAGAAAAAAAACTGTTGTTGAGAGGGAAATTAAAATAGGAAATTAGTATGAAGGAAATTGATTTTAGTTGTTTTTCTTATTTTAAAATATTTTAGAGTTAGCCCCCCTAGAGGACAACTGGTTGAGAACCACTGGTCTAAATTAAATTGTATGAAAATGTATTTTTGCATTGGTATAGATTCAATTGTAAGAAGTATGACTTTTTTAATTGGAAATGTAATCGAGTACAAGTATTAATTTTCAATATTACTTGGGTAAAGTTCAAATTCGGCAAAATAAAAAGCAAGTAGGCTATACCAAAAGTACTTTACAACTCTGATTCCTTTTAACCACAAGATGGCATTTGCAATTTCCTTTAAGGATTCATCCTCCTGCATGAAGGATATGTCTCATTCTTCTTTCTATCCACAATTTAATTGTTAAATAAGTTTTCAGAGGTCAGACACGATGCACTATTTTAACGATTTTGTCTCTCTAATGTCATTAAGACTATAACACAACACACACACACGCACACACACACACACACACACACACACACACACACACATACACAATAGAATCATAAAAGAAATGAATTGTTGAAAACATGAGGAACAGTGAGAAGATTTGAGTTGGAAATGACTTTTCTCTCCACAGAGCAGTGAAGAGGACTTTTCAAGAGTGGACATTGTGCATACTTCAGACTTGACTGAAACCACATGTCTAAAGCTCCATCAAACGAAAAACACTTTCACATCTGCTGCTTGGAAAAAGCCTGTGAAAATGAATTAGTATCTAGCGGATTTTCAGTTCATTTATTATACGTACAAGCAATGAGAATGTCAATCACTGTGTAGGCCTGAGCGAATATACTCTTTACTGCCCTTGTACTTCAGAAATCCCTTTAAAGCTATACATGTGAATTAAACATGGCCATCATCATCACAGTATGCTAATGGGTATCTAGTGCAAAGGAATCATCAATATGCTGATTGAGGACTGTTGGGACACTCCAGGCACTGGATGGTTCTGTCTGGGGAGACTGAGTCATTTACACCTCAATGACACATCTGTAGCATTTGCTTCGCAGGACACGTGATTTCTAATACATACTATTTATCTACTAGTGTGTTTTAAACCATGTCATGTTTGGTCTCATCTGACAGCTTATAAACAGAAATTAATTAATAGATATATTAAAGTATCCTAATGTATGATCTAGATGCTATTCCTTAAACATGCATTGAGGAGAATATGTTAATGTACCACTCTTGATCACCACCCATTTGCCATATCTTTTGGCTTCCTGTCAGTTGGTTTTGGTGTTTGTATCCCACTCATGTTTAACAATGCTTTGCTCAGGGCATAAGAAGGAAAGGTAACTGTTGATCTTGGAGAAAGGCTTTAACCCTGCCGCTCCCACGTAACGCTCCTGCATAACTTCATACTACAAGAAAGGCTTTTACAGCCTTTCCTTCACAGCAGTGCATTATTTTTTACAGCTAAGTTTTTCCTATTCAGGGAAAAATGGTTGTTGTTCCATTCTACTGTCTGTATATTTAAATATGTAACTTAATATATAACTTTGCCTGCTTTAAAGGCCTTGAGAATCTTTCCTTTTAACACTGAAAATGCTGAAAGCTAAAGTAACTATAACTTTTGTTATTGAAGCGTTCAGGTTAAATCTTACATTATCCTATCAGTTCTAAGAAAGACTTTTACCTTTAAAAAATTAGAGATTAAAGAATAACAACAACTTTAAAGGGATAGTTCACCCAAAAATAAAATGATCCCATGATTTACTCACCCTCAAGCCATCATAGGTGTATATAATCTGAGAAATATTTAAAAAAAAAAATATATATATATATATATTCTTAGTCCTCCAAGGTTTATAATGGTTCTGAATTATATTATTTGGCTTCAAAAATAATGCATCGATCCATAAAAAAAGTAATTCATACGACTCCAGGGGATTAATAAAGGTCTTCTGTAGGGAAGCAATGCGTTTTTGTAAGAAAAATATCCAGATTTAAAACTTTATAAATTAAAATAACTAGCTTCCGGCAGAATGCGCAAGTCAATTTGCGGCAGAAGAGTATCCTGTGACCTGACGCGCAATGAGATAGGATAGAGCAAAACGAATGACCGGTCATGGATGATATGTCTAAAACTATAATTTTTAAAGAGAAATGTCGGAGGATTTCGATATAAGAGAAGAGGAGCTTAAATTTGTTGCACAGCCCTATTTGTTTGAACCGAAAGAGGCGTCTAAGCTTACAATGCTCCTACATCCTGCATCATACATTGTGTCAGAGGATTAGTCATTTGGTGCAAGTCGACTTGCACATTCTGCGTATGGTTGTCTGCTGGAAGTTAGTTATTTGAATTTATGAAGTTTTAAATATGGATATTTTTCTCACAAAAACGCATTGCTTTGCTTCAGAAGACCTTTATTAACCCACTGAAGTCGTATAGATTACTTTTTTTTTATGGATAGATGCATTATTTTTGGCTTCAAAACACGGCCCCCCATTCACAACCATTATATACCTTTGAGGACTAAGGATATTTTTAAATATATCTCCAGTTGTGTTCGTCTGAAAAAAGATAGTCATGGGATGGCTTGAGGGTAAGTAAATCATGGGATAATTTTCATTTTTGGATGAACTATCCCTTTAATGGAGTCAGATTAATTATATTGGAGTCAGATAAATAATTGAATTATGCACGTCTTCCTTCAACTGCTGTTTGTTCCAACTATTGGTTCAAAATAGCAGTGTAAGTTTCCAGCCTTACAACTGTTTGCTTTAAAAGTAATTTCTTATATTTCTTTCTGCTTGTTGAAACATGCTATAGTCACCATGAAATCAAAATTGACTATTCTTTTTTTATTTATGGAATAATGCAGTGTTATTATGAATGATGTATCCATGCATTTCATTTTTTAAATTCATGTGCCCTCTAATATTTATTCAAATACATTAACTTGACATGTGCACCAGCATGAGGATGGGACAATAATCCTTTCCATCCAGCAACCTGTCACTCACATCAGATTGCAGCAATTAGCAAACAACAACAATCCACTCAATTCCCAATGGACAAAACCAAGTTTCTTCCTCAAAACATCTTTAAAATGTAAAATGTTGTGAAATGTTGTAGTTTTGAATGAAGGATCTTAAACAAGCTGATATAGGGACACCTTTAACAGTGTCAATTTAGTTTGTATGCTTTGCATTAGCATAAAAAAGACCTAGCATCACAAATGTCCCAGAGGGGCACTGCTTTGTCACCGTCATGACGAACTAAACACCAGGGAGCAGCTGTTTGTGCCCCAGAGGTCACCTTGATCTAGAGGTCGGTAGGAGGCTGGTAGACGTCAATATCCCACCACATGAAAAAGCCTATTGATTGAAGAACCTACCTCTGATGCCTCTATGACTCATATATAGGAAAGGAGCGATAGGAGCCATGGAAGATCAAGGGGAATACAAACACCACATTAAGTTCCCTGTTAATTCTGCTCCGTTTTGTGCTTCTCTCCCATTGTGGCACTAGAGCCAAGAGCATTACTGCGATTCTCATGTGAAAGTTTATTTAGTTATCACATCAAAGCATCTAAAACAATTGTCACATGGGATGCACATTAGCCTATCATCTTGCTGACACAGCCTACTGCTCTTGAACCACTAAGGAAATGAGCTTGTTTATGACTTACATTTACATTGTTTAGTGCATGTGGCCTGCACATTTTCCTCAAACAGCTGCGTTCACCCTTCCGGACGGAGTATATGCTCTTTTTCCGAGGTCAGACAATTGTATTCTTGGATACACCGTGAGCGTTGTGAACGTGTAACCTCACACTTCTCTGTAACAGGTTCCCAGACTCCAGAGGGAGCAGCTAGGATTAATATGTGCTTTCAGGGTGAAGAGTCTTCGCCTCTCTCCTTGTCAGCTCTGGCCATCGCTGCTTTGGTTAGACACACGTTTTATACAGAGGTAATGAAAAGTTTATAGAAAACAGGTGGACATTAAATGAGTTTCACAGTGTCTGTCTCAGCTGTGTCCCATTGTGTGAGATAAACATCCAAGAAATCTGAACACATGAGCTCCTAGTACAACATTTTTTCATTGATTTGCGTCAGTAATGGGTGTCTGTGTGCCTTAGTGCAAATATACAGAGTTCTGGTTGTTTATTCACTAAGTAGTGGGGTGACTAGTTTTTTTTTTTAAAGAGTTAGTATTATATAAGTTGCTTCTTTTTATTCTGAACTTGTGAAAAGGGGGAATGTAACGAGATGGAACACTGCAAACCAAAATGGCAGCTGGTTTTCCTGTTATCAAGGTTGTGGCCTTCTATCAATAGCATTCAATAGTTAAAAATAGGATTTTTCTATAAATAAATATAAAAAACTTTTTCTTCTGTCTATTTTACAGTAAGTAAACTGTAAGACTGGATGGATATGTTAAGCATATCCATGGATATGTTAAAAATCTGATCAAGCATTAAAAAAGGCTGCATGTATGGGCGGAAAGAACAGAACCATACCGCCAATCCAAAAAATGTATGCTGTAAAACTTTGACGAAAGTGGTCCTGACAGAAATGAGACTTGAACTTGCTATATTTTGATCTTGACCACCCTGAAAACTGATGTCACTTCCTCTTAATTATGTCTTTTAACATATAATGACAGTTTTACCATGTGGCAGGAATCACAATTCATGGAAACAGATAAATTATCTTTTTTAATGATCAATGATCCTCTCTTTCACGTCTTCTTGCGCTTGAACAGACATATATAAACTATGACATGCCTGTCTTGACAAGGATCCTTAGTCAGCATGTCTAAACTGCTGAGAAATAAAGCACATGTGTAACAGTATATTGGATCCGTGCATTAGCTCTTGAAGTGACAGCAGCAGAAATATTATGCTGCTGTCACTTTAAGAGCTAAATGTTAATCAAACAACAAAAGACAAAGAATTAGTATTGCTCTTGACTAAATTGACTTTTGTAACTTTAAAAAGGATTTATCTATGTTTCATGGCTGGTAAAAAAATATTTATGGCCAGTAAATTTTCTTAAAGGTTCAGTGTGTAAATTTTAACAGCATCTAGCGGTGAGGTTGCAAATGGCAACCAATAGCTCAGTCCACCGCTCACCCTTTCAAAGCACATAGAGAAGCTATGGTGGCCGACACAGGACAAAGATGTTATCGTCTGAGACAGAAGAGAGTAGCCAGTCAAGCGAACATGCTCTGTAGAGCAGTTTGTCCATTTAGGGCTACTGTAGAAACATGGTGGATGTAGGGGGCCCGGGGTGTATGTAGATGTAGAAATGGCTCATTCTAAGGTAATATTAACATAATGGTTCATTATGTAAGATCTTTATACACCACTGAAAACATAGTTATGTATATTATATTGCATTTCTGTCAATAGATCCTCCTAAATATTACACACTGGACCTTTAAGTCACCGGCCATTGGCAGATGTGGCAAAAAGTTACTATATACTCTCTCTATATATACAATATGTGTGTGTGTGTGTGTGTGTGTGTGTGTGTGTGTGTGTGACATTACACTAAAACAGTTTTATTTTTATTTTAGGTATTACATGCATAGAACAATACACCATCAGGACATTTAAGAAAAAGTTTTATGATTTTTAAATAATTCATATATATTTATTAAGATTATAATACACTTATTAGCAGATCACTTTGTGCTAAAAAAATCTGACGTCATTTCTAATCTTGATGTCATCCTGAACGTTCACTGTGATGTCACAGCTCAGAGAAGAGTAACACCTCCCACCGCATGCTTTTTTTGCAGCGGTGCAGAGAGAAAAGTTGTGAAAGAGACTACGCAGAAGGAATCCCCTCTTACCTCACTTTATCTGTTTCCCACAGATGAATACTTATTGACACAGTGATATGTGTGGGCAGCTCTGTTAGAGGATGTCTGCATACGTGGGTGCTTGCATACGTGTGTTTATACCGTTTGGCGTCCATAACGTCGAGTGTGCACAAATGCGTCTGTGCGCATCTCACTTCTATCTGTGGCTAGATGTAATGGATGAAACATTCCTTGACCACACTATGTGGGCACCATCATCATCATTATCATCATCCCTGAGACATGGAATGGACGGCAGGGTGTAGGTACACACAGTGTGAGGGCCACTAATATGAGAATGACACCTCTCTGCCCACACATGGCCTGTTCCTCACCAATCAGAGTCACTCACAGAGGCATGCAGGGTGGGCGGCCATATCACGCAGGCTAAGTAATGAAGGTGTTGATGGAGAACACCACCGTTTTCACACGTCACGCCGGGCAGATTGGTCATATGGTGAAAATAAAATGACCTGTGTCATCAGTACACATATACAGAAATAGATCACATGAAATGGTACCATTTTAATTAATCAACATGCTCCCCGAAGACTGCCTACCGATGTCCACAAGGTCCATTTTTGTGATTAAGCCTGTATTTCTATAATGATTACACCCGCTCCCAAAACACACATGCACACACACGGAACCACATGCCCAATTACCAGGTCTCTTATTAGCTTTAGATTAATGATCCCCCGAGGCTTCTCTTGTGTGAAAGAGCGCAGCCCCACCAACCCACACACTGCTCACACACATGGGCATTTTAATTGGCAGCCAAATCCAACCATAGTAATGCTCTTACAAGTCTGAGTCATCCTCACAGCACTGCATGCAAAACACAATACTATTAACTTTCAAGTGCATTTGTGTGTTGATAGTTTGATATGCTCTCTAATGTGAAGCACATTATGGCTCAGGCGAATTAGAATTATTTTAAAGCTGCTTTTAATGAAAAGTATCCTAGTATAGAACGCATCTGAAAAGTGTAAAGATGTGCTTATTCCATTAACCCTTTAATTGCACCTTTAATCAGACCTCTGGGCTCTCTATCACCATCCGGTAGAAACAAAATTGCAAGTTACTTGGACCTTCTTTACTTATAGACATGCCAGACACACAATGACAAATGTTGGGAGACTGAAATTTCTTGCTAAATTTAACCCGACAGGTCTGAATGTAAATCATTTATTGTAAGCTTACCGTAGTAAGAAAGCAAGAAAGCAAGAAAGTAATTCTAATCTTCCATAGTGTACCTTCATTCAAAACCTTATTCTAGTATCAGCTAAAAATATTTACCTAAACCAATAATCAATCGTTGAGAATTGGCCTGTCCATAAAACATGGCCGATCCTTGAAAATTGTTACAATTCCAGTCTCATTTCCTCAGTTTTGTGTTCAGTGACTTTTATTTTGAAGTATATTTTTTGTTCTTATTGTTCTGCTGTTTCCTTTCCTGTTTTCCTTTGTTCCCATAGCTGACTTTTTAGTTTCCATTTGTTAGTCTTTATAGTTATTGATTACTCTCACCTGTTCCTTGTTTGCCCCTTGTTGAATTTCCTTTTACTTTAATTTTACAGTAAAATTTTAACATCACATATATAATGCAATGTTAAGCCATTTACTTAGTTAACTTATAACTTAAGTTAAACTATAACAGGTTTTTACTGTAGCATTTTTTACTGTGTGTACTTCAGTGTTTTTGCTTCTGCTTTACCATTAATGTGATGTTAAAGTTGAAGTTAAAAAAGACTCATAACAAGATGGTCTCTGCTTAATGACACTGAACATGAATGAGTCAGAAAATGAGCAAAGCAGAGCCTTGTCTGACTCAGGGTTTTTTTTTGTTTGTTTTTTTTTCACTTTTAATCCATCCAAACTATGATCTATTTTAGCTGAGAGAAAAAGTTAAAAGGTTAATGTTGTTTACTGTTTAATTCAGTGCATCTCACTGTATCATGTCTTGAAGGCACCATTGTTGACTTTGCATATTACATTTTGTTCCCTATTTAACCATGTTCTGTTATGATACAGTATTTGAACGAAACACCAAAAATGGCATTTGAATGAAACATTAAAAATGAAAGAACACACTGCACGTTGCCAAAATGAAGTTGTGATCAAGAAACCATGTGGTGCCAGAGACCTTGCTGGAGAACAGGTTTGGAGTATCAAAGGCGGATAAATTTACCCATTTCCTTCTGTGCATTTGTGAGACAAGCATATGTGCCTACACTGCCAGTAAGTACAGGATGGAGGATGTCTAAAGGGAATAAAATGGTTGAGCTTTTGCTGAGGGAGAACTCAAATAAAACCACACAGCTGACTCAGACACCATCTATCCAACCACAACACACTAACTGCTGCCAGAGCATTATAATACACCTGGGCACACCACCACAGATTTATAGTCACACCCTACCAGGCTCTACAGCCGTGTCACTGACCACAAACACAAACCCACTGGCACCTGGTAAAACCTCATTTTGTCTAACTTACTGTCAGTGTGAGAGTGTCTCCAGCAGTCATCTAGAGAGCTCCAGGCAAACATTCTCCTGGCATGATTGTGATATCACACATTGACAGAGCCTGAGCATCAGGTGCACCTGTTGCAATTGTCACACCTGTGATCGTAAGTGATGAGTTTTGAGCAACTCATGCCATAGGGGTTCAAATAATGTCCTGGCAATTACCTTATCTAAACCCCCATGGGCAAGGATGGGTGTTGTGACGCTCCAATTTCTCGTTCGGTGTTCAGCATCCAAGCTTTCAAATGAATCATGCACATGCATTTTAAATACTTACATTATGTTCTTGTGTATTTTGCTCAGGTAAAGTCAATAGTAAGACCCATTTAAAGGGTTAGTTTACCCAAAAATGAAAATGATCCCATGATTTACGCAACCACAAGCCAAGGTGTATATGACAATCTTCTTTTAGATGAACACAATCAGAGATATATTAAAAATATCCTTGCTCCTCCAAGCTTTATAATGATTGTGAATGGGTGGCCACATTTTGAAGAAAAATAAAATGCATCCATCCATAATAAAAGTAATCCATACGGCTCCAGAGGGTTAATAAAGGCCTTTTGAAGCGAAGTGATGGGTTTTTGTAAGAAAAATATCCATATTAAAACTTTATTAACTATAATAACTAGCTTCCAACAGACGGCTGTGCGCCTCGATTTTGCAGCAGAAGAGCAACCACTAACCCGATGCAATGACGCAATGATGAACGCGGAAGCGCAGAGGATAGAGCATAACAAAACACCAGTCATAAATTAGAAGTCTAAAACAAGAAATTTTAATATTAATTTTGATAAAAGAGAAGAGGAGCTTGAGTTTGTTGCCCAGCCCTATTTGTTTGAACTGCGAAGAGGCATCTAAGCTTATGATACTACTACATCCTGTGTCATACATCGCGTCAGGGGGTTACTCGTTTGACACAAGTCTGTGTACGGTCATCCGCCGGAAGCTAGTTATTTGAATTTATAATGTTTTAAATATGGATATTTTCTTACAAAAATGCATTGCTTCGCTTCAAAAGGCTTTTATTAACCCTATGGAGCCGTATGGATTACTTTTATTATGGATGGATACATTATTTTTGATTCACAATCATTATAAAGCTTGGAGGAGCAATGATATTTTTTTAAATATATCTCCGATTGTGTTTGTCTGAAAGAAGATTCATTTACACCTAGGATGGCTTGAGGGTGAGTAAATCATGGGATAATATTCGGGCAAACTATCGCTTTAAGGGATGGTCATAATTACACTTTAAATTTCACAAGTAAATATGAAGATACATATTCATGAAGATGTATTTAAATTCCCCGTAATTCACTCCTTGATAGCACACAAATATTTCTTCCCATTATCGCTTGTCTGATTGTCAGCATCTGCTTTTCTGCAACAAACTGAATTCCGCCTCGTTTATAATACGCTGTTGCTTTCAGTTAAAAAAGGAAGAATTTTCTTGTGTTATGATTAGATGGGACAGTCTTCAGCCCTCAATCACCTCAACACACAGCCCACCTCAGACTGCATGTAATAAATGCAAAAAAAAAAAAAAGAAAGAACGCTATCTTTGCCTGACATCTGACTGGGTGTGAAAGACATATGTTTGGGTGGGCATCTTTAAATAGATGCTTTACATCTACCAATAAGTAATCTGAAGCTGCGCTGTCAATATTTAAATAGTCAGTGTAACTTTTCATGTGCTGTCCCTTCACAGCAGTTTTATAGACTAAACTGCACATCAGCATGGCACTGAATGTAAATAAATGAACAGCACCTGTTTTGCTAAGAATTATGATCAAGCAATCTTCAACAGTGACGCTGCTGAGCTCATATGTGAGCTCTGGACTATCTCCTGGAGAGCAGTGATGAGTGTTTAAAATTATACAATACAACAAAGTGGTGGAGGGAAATGTGTGGTCCAGTTTTTGACTCACAGAGGAACCTGGAGAGACTGCCAGAGGACATATGGCTCATACCCCCTGTAGTTGGGCCATAGCGTTCTCTGATGTGGCTGATTACACATCAACATCCAGAACAAAGAGAGCACAACAGAGAGAGCACCCCATGTGGTCAAGCATGCGTGACAGTCCTTAATTATCAAAGGTTGGAGTGGGATGTTGGATTGTTTATCGCTGCACGGTCATTTAAAGTGGGAAAACACCCATATTCCCATATCTTTGAGTAAAGCTTTGTTTAGCCATGGCAAGAGGATGGCACACGGCCCTTGCCCAGAGCACATAATGCTATCAATTGTAAAAGCTTTTACAGTTCCTTGACATGTAAGCAGTGTGCCCAACAGATCATTCTTATTGACAGTGTTTTTGTTAAAAGCAAAGCAAAAAAAATGTAAATAAATGTGAAATAGATAACTTGTTCTGGACGTATCCCTCTGCATGGCTGTCCACATTGTGCATTCTAATTTCTGTGATGGTTAGTGTCCAGTAGGCAGCGCTGTCTTCTGAATGACTGTATGACCAGAGGGAGTTGAGGGATTAAACCTTTTCAGGAAAACAGTCAAATGCATTTATACATGAAGCTGCCAATTCTTTCTCAAGATGGCCTTAAAGGGCTTTCCTTAATCTCACTATTATATAAAAACATATTTAGGGCACTTTGTCATGTCTAAAGAAAGCACATGTCTGGAAGCCGTTCAGGGTTAGTGGTCTGAATATTCAGCACAAATGTTTAATGTATTTTGCAGCTCATTTATGGATATTTTTCAGGGCAACCCTTACATTGCCATGGAAAGCAATATAAAAGCAGTATTTTTCGGGACTGGCTTTATGACTAATTCTTCTAAAATTACACCTAAAACCTGCCACATAGGTTCATATCCATGTACATATATTTATTCATCTTTGTGTGTGTGTGTGTGTGTGTGTGTGTGTGTGTGTGTGTGTGTGTGTGATTTTCAGTGAATAATGACGTTGATTTTGTATCTGTTCCTCATTTACTTTAGAAGCCCTGGAATATAGCTCCCAAATCACATAGATGGCTAAAACACATTAAATCAATGTTTAATCATATTCTGAAGGTGTGTTGATAGTAATAACTGAATATAAATGAAAAGTTAAACTCAAGACTACTGTATTTTAGGTTGGGGCAAGTTGTAATTTCATAAAAATACAATTGCCTTTTTTTCAGACAAGTTTAATATTTTACATTTCCTTTTTTGCCTTTTTTACTTTTTGTTTGTCATTATTGTTTACTGTTGTTATATTTTGCATTAAAGGTATTCATGCATAATGCATTAATAAATGCATAAATAAACAAACAAATATTGTATAGTAGGAAGAACACCAATTTTATATTTTTTTCAGGGCAATAATGTAAATATAGCTTTTGTTGTCACATTGCTTTTAAATGTTGTAATTTTATAAAATTACAGTTGCATTTTTTTCAGACAAGTTTGATATTTTAAATTTAATTTTTGCCTCTATTTTGTTTTGCATGCATGATACATTTATTTTATATATATATATTTATATATAATTATATTATATATTTATATATAATATTGTGTTGGTCCCCTTTTGCTGCCAAAACAGCCCTGACCCATCAAGGCCTGGACTTCACTAGACCCCTGAAGGTGTGCTGTGGTTTCTGGCACCAAGATATTAGCAGCAGATCCTTTACGTCCTGTAAGTTGTGAGGTGGGGCCTCCATGGATCGGACTTGTTTGTCCAGCACATCCCACAGATGCTCGATTGGATTGAGATCTGGGGAATTTGGAGGCCAAGTCAACACCTCAAACTCGTTGTTGTGCTCCTCAAACCATTCCTGAACCATTTTTGCTTTGTGGCAGGGTGCATTATCCTGCTGAAAGAGGCCACAGCCACCAGGGAATACCAAGGGTGTACATGGTCTGCAACAATGCTTAAGTAGGTGGTATGTGTCAAAGTAACATCCACATGGATGACAGGACCCAAGGTTTCCCAGCAGAACATTGCTCAAAGCATCACACTGCCTCTGCCTGCTTGCTTTCTTCCCATAGTGCATCCTGGTGTCATGTGTTCCCCAGGTAAGCGACGCACACGCACCCGGCCATCCACGTGAAAATGTCATTCATTAGACCAGGCCACCTTTTTCCATTGCTACATGGTCCAGTTCTGATGCTCATGTGCCCAGTTTTGGCGCTTTCGGCGGTGGACAGGGGTCAGCATGGGCACCCTGACGGGTCTGTGGCAAAGCCTTGGCCGCTCATGAGAGAGGTTACTCAGTGCAGAGCCATAACCTCCAGCTCCCCCTCTCTGAAGCTCCAGCTCCCCCTCTCTCGACCTACTGTGGGCATGATGGGTGGAGCTGCATCCCCCAACCACACCCTAACCCTACCCATAACCCCATCTCTCAACAGGCTAAGCTCCACCCTTGAGCTCCAGAGAGGTGGAGCTGGAGGACATTTTGCTCTGCAACGAGCACTACTTGGCTCATGGCCCTGTCACCGGTTCACCACTGTTCCTTCCTTGGACCACTTTTGATAGATATTGACAACTGCAGACCAGGAACATCCCACAAGAGCTGCAGTTTTGAAGATGCTCTGACCCAGTCGTCTAGCCATCACAATTTGGCCCTTGTCAAATTCGCTCAAATCCTTACACTTGCCCATTTTTCCTGCTTCTAACACATCAACTTTGAGGACAAAATGTTCACTTGCTGCCTAATATATCCCACCCACTAACAGGTGCCGTACTGAAGAGATAATCAGTGTTATTCACTTCACCTGTCAGTGGTCATAATGTTATGCATGACCAGTATTTCTATAGATGAAAGGACACTGAGTTTGTCTTTTTCCAGGGCAGTAATGTAAATATAGCTTTTGTTTAGTCAAGGCTGTACAAATTCACTTTAAGTAAAGTAAAGTACATCTCACCACTGTCATTTGCATACAGCCTTTTCAAAACAACACAAATGTTCTAGGAAATCATGTTATAGCTCTGTGCAAACCACACACTTCATTACAGAAGAGGTCAATAATGGATTCAGATCAGCGAGGCTATTTATGAAGAGGATATACACGAGACAAATGTACTGCAACCACATCACAGTATGTAGAACTATAAGTGAGAAGCATCAGCACATAATAAGCTCAGCTGAGAGTGTGGGAGAGGGAATAGGTGTAGGTGAGCTGTAGGGTAACCTTTTGAGGCAGATCTGATTATTTTCCTTCTCTCTATGTAGTGAAGTGGGCAGAACCGGTGTGAGAGAGGCCCGGCTCTAAGTGGGTTGCATTTGAGGGTGGGCAGGTCGCCACCACAGGGACGAGAAGATGCATGGTGCTGCCTCGTGACAGATGTGTCATCATCACCGCGCCAGCCACAGCCAATGTCAGCCCTTTATTGTGAATGTTAAAGGAAGCAGTTCGTTTCTTGATCACTAAATTATTTTATACAAGAAGATCCAGAAATGTGAAACGGACAGACTTTTGAAACAAACTTCTCCCAGAAGTTTATTCCAGTGCAGGGCAAATGATTTGCTGCGTCATCATTACTGTGCCGGCTGCAGCCAATCGCAGACCTGTCTTTGAATGGTTAAAGGAAGTGGTTAGCCTCTTGATCACTAGGTATACAATAGGATTGAGAAAACTGACAGGCCTTTCAAACAAACCTGGAGCAGAAGTTTATTCCAGAGGAAGTGTTCTCAAATCCTCCGACATTTAGGGTAATTAGAGCTTGGAACTCACGCATGCTGTTTACTTCAGCCCTTAAAATCCGACGAGCTTTTGACAAGCTTGTAAACTTCGTAACAGAGAGCGAGGTATTAAATGTACCCCTCCAAATTGGCTCACGCTGGCGCGAACTCTGAGATCCGTGTATAAAGTTCAACACAACATGTTTGGCTTTTTAATTACAGCCTCTCCCACAGTACGGCGTCTTTACAAAGCTTGTGATATGTGAGAGACTCTCCGTTTGGCCCGTCTGACATTTTAGCAAATATGTTGGTACAGTGTGTGTGCAATCTGTGGTAATTAGCGAGGTCAGGACCACCCACCGCACGCATTCTTTCTTAATAATTGTGCGATGTGTTCTTAAGACCGAAAAGCCCGACTAAAGACGTATAAACGGTAATATAGCCTCCCCCTCTTAGTCCCTCTTCCAACAGCCTACATCCTTCAGGAGCCCCCACACAGTGTGTGCCATGTCCTTAACCGGTATGCGTTATTCACAGTGAGAAGTGTGGCCTTCAGGAAAGTTACAGCTGCGATTTGACCTTACGTTGCACACTCTCTGACAAACACTGACAAACCAGCATGACTACTTTGGTTTCTACATGTGCAGTTGTGAGTGTGAGATCTGTTTCTTTTGCATGACCAGTCAGGCTGTATGTGTGCGTGCATGTGCAGTATGTGGAGGTGGCACACATGGCATTACACTTTAATCACCCACTATAGCTGTAGGAGTGAGTCAGCATCTCCAGTCTCATCAGAGGAAGGATGCATCCTGAGCCCAGCTGACACTCCACCATACACAACTCCATTACTGGCTCACTGCTTCCCTTTGGTACTTGGTATGCGCAAATCCCTGAGCACCAGGGCTGGGAAAATTGGAATTGAATTGAACTGGCCATGGCCCACGAGATGATGAAATGGATTTTGATTTGGAATGACATAAACAGGAATTTACTGACTTCTAATTCAAAGAAATTAAACAGAGTCACACAACAGAGAATATATATATATATATATGGGTTATAACCCAGTAGAATACAATTCTACAGGTAAAGGGTTCATTTTTAAATGTATTTGTTCTAATCCAAAGCTAAAATGTGAATGGTGTATACCGCTCTATATACTGATGTATAAAATGTGTGTATGTATGCCTTTAAAGGATTTGTTCACTTTCAAATGAAAATTACCCCAAGCTTTACTCACCCTCAAGCCATCCTAGATGTATATGACTTTCTTCTTTATTCAACTTACGAAGAAAGTGTAAACTGGTGTCGTGTCAGTTAAGCTTTTTCCGTAAGTTAAATAGGGAAGGTGTAGGGCGTAGCGTAAGCTTTTTGAACTGCAAGAGTTTTACACTTTCTTCGTAAGTTGAATACAAAAGGCAATCTGGCAGAAGTTAGATATTTTACTTCATAACTTGTTAAATATGGGTATTTTTTTAGACAAACGCATCGCTTCACTTCAGAAGGACTTTATTAAACCCCCCGGAGCCGTGTGAAGTACGTTTATGATGAATGGATGTGGATGGAAGCACTTTCTTCAGCTCATACTCATTGGTATCACTCACTGCCATTATAAAGCTTGGATGCGTCAGGATATTTATTAATATAACTCAGATTGTGTTCATCAGAAAGAAGAAAGTCATATACACCTAGGATGGCTTGAGGGTGAGTAAAGCTTTTAATTTTCATTTAAAAGTGAACTAATCCTTTAAGAATGCTATCATAGGTAAAGTTTGATTGATAAACACATGTGAAAAATGTGGTTTTAACCTACAGTTAAGTCTTTCTTTATTGTATTGGTTTATTATCGCCCTCACCTGTGTTTTGTGTAATGTGTGGTTGTCTGTGAGAGACCAGTGATCAGAGAGAGAAGCTGAGAGTTGTTTATTCGACAGTTCATCATATTAAAACATTAAATTGCACATAGTAACATGTGTAAGACATACGAGTTTTGAATTAGTGCTATTAGTTTGTTTTGTAACTGAGTTTTCAGTGTATGTGGGCTTGACATCGCGGCCTTCATTCTTTAGCGGTACAGATCGTTAATACAGACTGTTTCACGTTATTCTAAAGATAACTGGTGACAGACACAAAGCCTGAAGACACTCACTTTATTTGCTGATCCGTGTGAGAGGACAGTGCCTAGATTAACGTGAGCATCGGGAGTTCGCTGGCTGCGCGGGAGGAGTCTGCGCCCCCTCTTCAAAGAGTGCGCGCTGGAGGAAGATTCCGCGGAGGCCTACTACTATGCTGCGGAGTTCTGTTTTAATTCATTGCGGAGTTCAGGTACTTTTGTTTTATTTTATTTTCCTGCTCAGAAGAGTGAAGGTTTGTTGTTTCCAGTGCCATTGCGTACTCCAGCATTGTGAATGACTGTGTGTGTGGGGGACCACAGTTTAATGTTCATTGTGTTATTAAAGTTTGATACTTTTTGCCTGCTCTTTTATGAGTACTGTGAATTCGGACATACTTCTTTGTCACATACTGTTTTTCACCTACTATATAGTAGGGAAGTATGCAATTTCAATGCAGCCCTTGAATTACTCATTTAAACATTTACCGCCACCTACTGGCAGTTTTAGTTTCTTCTTTAGAGTATCGTTTTATAAAAAAAAAAAAAAAAAAAAATTGAATTGGGCACACATAGGCAGCAACATCATTGCACCTTTTGACGTCCAGAAAGGTAGTTAAAAACATGGTTAAAAAAGTCAACGTGACTACAGTGGTTCAACCTTAAAGTTATGAAGCGACGAAAACACTTTTTGTGCGCAAAAACAAAACAAAAATAAAAACTTTATTTGAACCGTTGTCATACGTAGTGCAGGCTTCCTTGTTTACGTTCAAATGCCGGCTCATTATTGGCCGGATCCTGTGTCAGCATCACATGCATGCATTGTGCTGCTCACGTGTTCAGATTCGGCCAATAATCAAGCTTATAGCGTTACTTCTGGCAGGTCACGTAAGTCAAGCTCGCATCAGCTGACACTCTGTAGGAATACAACACCTATCACTGCATTCGTATATATATGGTCCATTCAGTATTATCAGCAGCTTTATCACATTTCTCAGGAGCTAATTACCCTCCTCCATCCCTAGCTCCTCCTTTGTCCAGTCAGGACTTGCCCTTTTGATATTTCTTTTGATCAAACTTATTCTTCAATTATGTTGCTACATTAATTATTGTCATTAAGAAAATTAATGATATTGCAATACTTGGTTCTGTTCTGTTTACCCTAAGGGGGGTAATCTTTGCTCTCCCTGCTCTTATCCATGCTAGGCTGCATGGATGGGCAGGGAGTTTTTGCCCAGAACAGAACCATACTGCCAATCCAAACTGTATGCTAACTGCCAGTCATTTTTGATGATAGTGAGCCTGACAGAACTATACTTACGACCTATATATAATGAAAGTTTGTGCCTCTTTCTACATGTTACTTTGTTAGGTCAGTAGGTGTTGTATTTGTAGTCATTGAATCATTAATTCATCAACTGATTCGTTTGAACACAATGAATCATTCAGGAACTAACCCAAGTGACGATCTTTATGAGTGATCACTAAATCATTCAGTCAACTGAATCATTCAAAAACACTGAATCATTCAGGAACAAAACACTGCTACTGTGGGTTGTACGGAGACGACTCTCAAACTAACAGAGCAAAAATAGCAAGTTACTGGCAATATTGTGTCTAAAATGCAAGTTGTTCAGTATTACATTTTGTTAACTTCTTGTCCTGTTGTTTAAAAGTGCATGAGAAAGCACACTGTTGCACTGAACCTCGGTGGCCTCATGTCACAGCCCTGCTATTATTCACAACAACAGTTTTTGTCTTAATTATCACAGATTACAAGAGTTCACAAAACATCACTATAAAACAAGTGTACTTAAGTCACATAAAATTAATGAGAACACACAGTTACCCAGCACAAAGTCCCGCCATACAGCTAGTCAGGTACAATTGAGAAACCAATTGTAATCAAATTATAACCTACAATGCTCAAATTCATGTGATAAACATGAATGTATTTTTTTATTTATTTTTTTTGGTCATAGTTCGGTAGCTGTGATGAATATGGGTACTATTATGCTGTAATTTGTTGCACTCCGTGGGCAGCATTCAGCACAATACAAGCAACAATTCATAAATACTCCAAAATTCAGACTTGTCTTACTCTGAGAACCTTATTGTACACAAAATGAATACCGACAAACACAAAAGAGAAGAAGCACACAAAGCTGACATACTGCAGGGTAGAGAGGAGGCTCTCTGAAAAAGGCCCTATCAACAGCACTCAACATTTTTGCAAGAAATAATATTTAGACAGTCCCAGAGGTGGCATGAGGTCAACGCATCAGGAGACAATGGCTGCCTATTTTATCCACGTCACTTCCCTATGCCTAGAATAACATGAGGACAACACTGACCCTCAGTGAATGAGACTCGCATCAGAGCCTGTCCTCAAACCTGGCTGCTATCCCAACAGGCCAACTCAAGCATGAACATTCTAAGCTTTAAAGGGAGGCATTTTCTCGTTTTTCTCATCTCCTAGAAAACTGCTAACTGTCCCCACCCCTTTCTTTTTTCAGCTTCATAGACTTTGATAAATAGGATTGGTTTAAATATTTTAAAACATTTTTAAATGGCTAGATATTTAATAATATATTTTATTGCTATGAATATGTTTACACATCTTAATCATTGTTAATCTTCTGTGTTTTTCTTATATATATCTTGTATATATACCATACATAAGTGATGCACATATATATATTTCTTTCTTTATTTTTTTTTTTAAACAATTTAATCCAATATATTACATTCTTTGGAAGTCACACCACATGACATTTTACAACTAACCTTGCTTTGTCATAAAAAAAGGCCAAATTATATTATATTATATTACAAGAGACATATTGACCTTGACACACAAGTTTTGTTTTTCAAGAATTTCATTTTTTTTAAATTATGATATCAGTCCAGTTGTATCACCCTTAAAGGGGTCATGAACTGCATTTTTTTTTTTTTTTTACACTTTATAATGTTCTCTGATGTCCACTTATAATGTTATAAAACATCCTAATTTAGAAGTAATAAGCTATTTTCTATCCTCTCCTTCAAACATAGGCGTGCCACATTCAAGACTTGGAAGTAAACACCCATTGATATGATTGGGTAAGAGTTTTGCATATTAAAATAAGGAAGTACTTGGAGTTACCACAGTTATAATTGATAAAGGATGACTTACAGTGTTTTGTGTAAACAGTATTACGAATGAATGTACCAATGTTTTTCACACTGTCGTTCTTATAGCCTATTCTTATTCATCCTTTTAGCTAAAGTGTAAAAAGGAAACATTGTCATTTGCAGAATCGTGTTTTAAATAAAATAAAACAAGATGTTGCTCACTGAAGCTTTTATTAAGGATTACAGTGAATGGCTTAGATCCTAACAATAAAAGCAGCGTCCAAAGCTATGCTGTTCTTTCCAAAACACAGGAAAGAACAGCATATCACAACTATTCAGTTTGTATAAGTATAAATACTTAGTACATATCAAACAATCTGTTTAAGACAAAGCAATAGTGACACATGGCAAAAACACTGTTACTCACACTTGTGTGTTCCAACATTACTGTCAGATCCAATTAGTTTCACGACACTGGAAATTCCAACTTCGATACTATACCTTAAAAAAAATCGATATTTGATACCGTTTTCGATACCACGGTGAAACCTGTCAAATATACACCGCCATACAGGTAATTTGTTATTATCTCATAATATTTTGATAATTTTGTTGTAATAAAATGTAAAATAAATACAAACTGGATAGTTTTTATTGTAAAAATTAAATACAGATTAACGCTTACAATTAAAGTTATGAAAGTTATTCAGTCAAGAACAGCAAGTGATTGTCTTTTTGTCTTTTGTTTTTTGTCTTTTTCTCAGTGTATCGATATTATAGAAAAGGAGTATTGGAATTGTTTTATATTTTAGTATCGATAAATATAGATCTTTTTGACAACACTTGATCCAATATAGTCAGCACAGCGTCATCTTTTATTTTCAGTCTTTCTGAAAAGCCTGCTTAAAAATGAATCCGCAGTAAAATGAAGCAAACTAATGAACAGTGTTTTACTGACACAATCTGACTGGAACTTTGTTAAAAAATTAGGTTCATCCACGCTTTCTTAATGTTAGGATCACAAGGTTGGCAATGCAAAGACTACGTTTTTCCACAACTTCAAAACATCCTGTAATCCTCAGAGGCATCTCTGTCGTCTTGTATTTTCTACTACATGACATGCATGAATCGGTGGGTGGGGCTAAATAGGCAATGATGTAGAAGTAGGCGTTGATCTTCTGCAGAGGCTATCTTTTGACATAAGTCGTTTTCTGAGCTTGGTTTCAGTAAAAGCTACTTTTGGACTAATGAGAAAGTTTAGAGTTCAGAAACTATTTTTTTATAGTACAATGACCCCTTATGAGTCAAAAGATCAAGGAAAATTTGATTTCTAAATTCATGACCTCGTTAAAAGCTGCACGTTATAGAAGAAGGGATTGTACAACCATTGTACATAGATATTATTGTTTTAATATATTGATGAATCAATCCATCCAGACAAATAATTGAGTATCATGTCACTGACCCACATGGTGATGAATAGTCTTTAAAATGAATGCTCTTTTTCATTTAATGAGGCAATTCTGGCTATCATCATTTTTACACACACAGTACTGTTATCCATACAGATACAAAAAAGCTTTGTTCGACAGGTTGTGTTTATTTGAAGTCATAAATAATTACATGCTATAAAAGCTTTGCTGAGTGATGTTGGACAGTCCCGTCAGAGCAGGACTTTCATGGCATTTTGATCGGTAAATATTGCACCGCCCGCTGAGCTGCCTCGCCCTGAGCCATTACAACAAAGTGTTTCCGAAAGAATTGCTGACTAACCTGTCAACAGGGTCACTGCACTTTGTCTGTTTGCAGAATCTTTTCCTTATTTATCTTATTTCACTCAATCCACTGGCTCTGCACTCCCCCTTTGCACTAGTGAAGTCATACAGATAAGATCCATGTTGCACACAGAGGTCTACTTGAATAAACTTTACCCATTTGTGAAATGAAAAGAGAGTTTACTATAGTTTACTATGTTATACAAACAAAATGTGTTGGGAATGCAGATTCATCAAACTTTCCGATACGAGGGAAACAGAATTACAATGTGTCTTGGAGAGGATAGGGGTGCTTAAATCGTCATTAATTATTTGCAGTAGATTGCTGGTGTCTTCTGGGAAGTTTAGAATGTTAAGTTAAAGCAAAATGCCTTCAAAACAACTATAAAACAAACACAAAGAAGATATCTAACTATACAAGACAGACGTGCAAATTCTCTGAGGGAGGACAAAAATGACTGGTAGAAAATGAGAAAAAAAAAAATCGTCTTCATTTAATTACCAAGTGAACTTCACATTGCTGTTTTACACTCTCTCTATTTAACTATTTTTGATGCAGTAAAAACTTAAAAAACACTTGAAAGGAAGAAGTCAAAAGCTACAAGTGAAAGACAAGTTATATACAAGTGCTGAAATGTGAGCATATTTATTATGTGATCGAGCAAGTACTGCAATGTAAAGCTAAAACCGTTAAACTGATGAAAATGAGCTGGATCAGTGACATTTAAGAAAGATCTTCTAAACAACTACTTTAAAACCCACATGGCATGTGTTTAAACATATTTGCAACACACCTAAGGCAGATAAAGTTTTCTAAATATTAAAGTATTAGTTCACTTCAGAATTAAAATTTCCTGATGATTTACTCAGCGTCATGTCATTCAAGATGTTTATGTCTTTCTTTCTTCAGTCGAAAAGAAATTAAGGTTTTTGAGGAAAACATTCCAGGATTTTTCTCCATAACATGGACTTCAGTGGGGTACAATGAATTAAAGGTCCAAACTGCAATTTCAGTGCAGCTTCAAAGGGTTCTACACAATCCCAGACGAGGAATAAGGGTCTTGTCTTGTCTAGCGAAACGATCTGTCATTTTCAAAAAATGTATATACTTTTTAACCACAAATGCTCGTCTTGCACTGCTCTGTGATGCACCACGCATTACGTAATCACATCAGAAAGGTCACGTGTGACATAGGCGGAAGTAGCGATCCAGTGTCTATAAAGTGAACGTGCAAAGACTAAGTCAAACGGCCTTTACAAAAAAAGGTAAAACAATGATATCGGATGATTTTGAAGTTGGAGGAGAAAATGAAAGTTTTCCACCCTACCACGGTACTTCCCCCTACTTCCAATGTGATTACATAAAATTTAATTCTAAAATAAAATAATTCTGAAGTGAACTAATCCTTTAATAAGTACTGAGGTAGTTTGTGTTTGTGCAAAAAAAATTACCTAAAAAAAAAAGAAAAAAAAAAAAGATTATGCTAAACTACTCTTTAATTTTTTTTCAAGAATTCATTCTTTTAAGAAGGTGTTTTTCTTTGTCAGGAAAGCTGCATCACCCTGATATTTTTGACTCTATGCACCAAAAAGTCATTAAAATTAATTTTAATTAAAAAACTATTAAAACATTCTCAACATTATTACGAATTGTAAGAATTATATTCAACATTTTGTATTAATGAATTGCATTTATTGTATTTTTAAATAAATTAACAGATTCAATTAATAGAACAAAAAAATGAGCATTGCGTTATTGACTGCGGACTTTTAGAGGTTGTCATTGTGTGGTATAAAAATGACACTTTAGTATTGCACTAATTAGAATGGGCAAGACGCCCTTTGTTTTCCTGCTAATCACATGACAAATCCATTTATGAGATTTTAGTTCAGTGCACAAACGGACAGATCTGTGTAGGGCCATGCTCTCCATCACCAACCGGGGTCTTATCTGCCCTTTTTCTCTTGTCCTGAATGCACTTTCTGTGCCCTCTGCAGGTATTACTTTACCAGCATCCATGTTCAAGCCCACATATTATGGACTATAAAAGAGTTTATGTCTCAGCGGAGAGAAGAGGAGTCAGGGGTGGAAAAAAAGGGAAGAGGAGGTTTGTAGTGATAACACAGGAGCCGTGCAGTCTGTAGGCTGCCGTTCTAGTTTTTCTCTGCAAACAAAGAGACGAGTGTTAGATTTCCCAGTCACTCTCACTCTTATTGTCAAAGTGAGAAAGCTGACCAGACCAGCAGACATGATACGTTGTTCTCAGCCTTGAAAACAACAGACCACCTTGTGTGGACTTCTACTGTAGGCCAAGGCAGCAAGACCTCATTTTTTCTGCCCCTTTTCTATCTTTCAGACTTTTTTATCGCCCTGAAAAGAGTGTCAAGATTTGCGCAACCCCTTGGATGCCTGGCATGAGATAAAGCTCTTGACAACCTTGAGATAGCTCTCCCTTCACCGGCATTCCCGGGAGGGAGCCATTGTCAGAGCCATGGTACCATTGTTGCTTTTGAGTCTTGAATGGGCAGCCTGGGCCATCTGAAATAGACAACTGCATGTCAGGTATTAGATTAACACCCAGACCCAGTCTCTATAAGGTTGTAATTATGGTCAATAAAGGAATATTTGGTGTTCAGTAGGTAAAGTTCAATTGATGGGATTTGTTATAATGTGTATGACCACAAATATTAATTTCCACTAAAAAGCAAAAATCTGGGTTTCTGTAGATGTTTTCATGTACAAATTTCAGGATATTGCATAAAAAATGTTCTCAATTGATGTGGATAATTTGTTTATTTGGTAAGAAATCATGCGGATAGAAACACATTTTCTTAATAAATTCCATGGATGTGCAAAAAAAAAAAAAAAAAAGAATGTGGCTTTGCCTCAACAGTTCATTGTTCATTGGATAACTAGAGTGGACAAATCACATTGCACACCATCTAAAATATTGTTTTAATCAGTCTGTCATCAAGATGGTTTGGTATAATTACTTCCCAGAACTGTCTCACACAATTACGTTCACATCCACCTGAATGCAAGATAACACTGTCACGGAGTCACAGCCAACACCCACCAACACCAACACATAGTCACCGGATCGTCACGCTCCACCCACTCGTTCACAGTCTCCAGAATACTAATCACCTGCACCTCATCATCCATGGACACTATAAAGACTCTCACTTCCCTCATTCATTTGTCTGGTCTCGTCTTATGTACCTGAACTCCTTACCTGCTACTCACCTGAGTTGACTGTGTTCCCACCCTGTCGTCTTCTGTCTTCCGTCTCCAGTTCTCCATTCTCTGTGTTCACCAGCATCTGCAAAATACATTTCTCTGTTATTATCCAGATAAGTCACCATTCAAAAGTGCTTGTTCATTTACTCACCTGCATCCATCGTCTGCCTGTGTTTGTGCCTCTGTTAAATAAACTTGTGTGTTTCACTTCCCTCTCTGCCTCCATCTGTGTCCTGATAGAAGACCATACCTTATGCAGGACGCAGGACGCAGGCGGGGGTCGTACCCCAGACCCGTTTGCCACCTTGGTCGACGTGGTGTGATCCTCTCTGCAACAGCCATCTACAAGCACTTCACCTACAGTTCCAGCTAATCTCGTGCATGCCGTCCGCCAAGCACTCCTTCACCCAGCACCCACCGTTTCTTCGCCAGCTGCCTCTGTCAGTCCCATGGCCCGACCAGCGACATACTCCGGCGCGGCAGAGGATTGCAGTGGGTTCCTCCTTCAGTGCTCACTCTATCTGGAAGCCCAGTCACAACTCTTCGCTTCTGAGCGTGCCCCGGGTGGCGTTCGTCATCTCCCTTCTCTCTGGATGAGCGCTACAATGGGCTCAATCCCTCTGGGAATCCAACGCCCCAGTTACAGCCACCATCGCCGCCTTCTTCAGCCACTTCCGGGAGGTGTTCGGACAAAGTACCGCCGATCATCACCTTGACGTAGGTTGAAGATTTGGTTGTGTACAGAGAGAATCTGTGAGTATGTATGCCCTCCAATTTTGTACACTAGCAGCTGCTAGTGACTGGAACAAAACGGCCCTAATAACTGCCTTTCGCCAGGGTTTGAATCCTCATGTAAAACAGTTAATGGTCGTGTATGATGACACAATGGGGCTGAAAAATGTAATCTTAAAGACCATCCGCGAGGCTCAACGCTATTCAGCATGTGCACTCCACACACCCACTGCCAATCCTCTGCCCGCCACACCATCTGTCGCCCTTACAGCACCAGAATCCATGCAAGTGGATTCCTATCGTCTGACTTGTGAGGAGCATCAGAGAAAAATTTAAGTACATCTCTGTTTGTACTGTGGGGGAAAGGATCATGCCATCGCTGCCTCTCCCATCCGACCACCACACCCAGTAGTGAGTACCATCCAATTGCCCGCTCGTATTGCACCTCTAACCAGAACTACTGTACAAATTCTTAATCCCCACGTCTGTGTTTCAGCGCAAGCCCTCATCGACTCCGGCTCCGCTGGGAACTTCATCAGCAACCAGATTCTCCAGAAACTAAACGTACGTTGTAAACGCTGCCAACAGGATCTCCGCATACAAACCATCCAAGAAAAGCCGCTAGGCTGTGGTCACATTCTGCACTTCTCCCCCACACTGACGCTCCACATCGGCTATCTGCACATGGAGGAGATCACATTCATGGTGCTGGAAGGATCCACCGCGGACATCATCCTGGAACGCCCCTGGCTCACTCAACACCAACCTGACATCCAGTGGAATAAAGGTGAGATCCTCAAATGGGGCAACAAATGCTCTAAGAACTGTTTATCTTCTGTCAGAAAGTCTTCCTCGAATTCCCGCTCTTCTTCTTCTGACTCCAACGTCCTTCCAATCTTCACAACTTCCATTGAAAGTCCTGAAAATGACCTCCATGTGGAAATTCCTCCTGAATACCAGGCGTTCCAAGATGTGTTCAGCAAGCAGTTGGCAACGCAACTTCCACCTCATCAGCCACGGGACTGTGCTATTGACCTGCTGCCTGGGGCTACTCTACCCAAGGGTAGAGTTTACCCATTGTCCATCCCGGAACAGAAGGCCATGGAGGAGTACGTACAGGAGGCATTAAAACGTTTCATTTGACCATCAACATCCCCTGCCGCTTCAAGCTTTTTCCTTGTGGCCAAGAAGAACGGAGGCTTGAGGCTGTGCATTGACTAACGTCACCTGAATGCCCAGACAGTTAAGTTCAGCTATCCCCTTCCTCTGGTCCCGGCGGCTCTGGAACAGCTACAGGGAGCTTGTATCTTCTCCAAGCTGGACCTGCGGACTGCATATAACCCCATTCGTATACACCGGGGGGATGAGTGGAAAACCGCCTTCATTACACCGTCTGGGCACTACGAATACCGGGTTATGCTGTATGGCCTGTCCAAATTTCCCTCCGTTTTCTAGAACTATATGAATGAGGTGTTCCAGGAGTTCCTCCACCGGTTTGTAGTAGTCTACATAGACGACATCCTCATCTACTCCCGGAACCTGGCCGAACATCACCAACGCGTCTCCCAGGTCTTTGAGAAGCTACGAGAACACCATCTCCACCTTCAGCTGGAGAAGTGCGAGTTCCACACCACCTCCGTGCATTTCCTGGGCTACGTCATTGACCAACACGGCATCCAGATGGACCAGAGGAGGGTGGAAACCATCTGCAACTGGCCATTACCCACAACCGTGAAGGAGTTACAACGTTTCCTGGGGTTTACCAATTTCTATCGTCGCTTCATCCACAACTACAGTCTTCTCAGTTCACCCCTCACCTCGCTCCTCAAAGGCCGGCCCAAGTCTCTGTCCTGGACTCCATCTGCCTGAGAAGCCTTCCATCAGCTCCAAGAAGCCTTCCTCTCCGCTCCTGGTCCATCCTAACCCTGACCTCCCGTTCGTCGTCGAAGTCAACGCCTCAGCCACCGGGGTCGGAGCGGTGTTGTCACAGCGGCAGGGTGATCCACCACGACTCCATCCATGTGCCTTCTTCTCCAAAAAGCTATCCCCGGCGGAGCAAAACTACAACATCGGTAACAGAGAGCTTCTTGCCATAAAGTTGGCGTTGGTGGAATGGAGACACTGGCTGGAGGGAGCGAACCATGGGTTCGTGGTAATTACGGACCACCGGAACCTGGTGTACCTCAGAGAAGCAAAGAGACCTTTGAATCTTTTGTTTCGAATCAGTGATTCGGATCACGAGTCAAACTGCCAAACTGCTGAAATCATGTGACTTTGGCACTCCGAACCGCTGATTTGAAACAAAATATTCGAAGCAGTATTTTTAAAATGCCCATCACTAGATATTGTTGAAAAGTCGTTATTTTGTTGTTGTTTTTTTGTAGTTGAAAATGTCTCCCAGTTCATTTGAGTTTAATGTGAGACAGATCAGTGGTTTTTCAAAGTGTTTCATGTCAGAAACCCTCAAATACAATAATACTCTGCAGGAGATATAATTCCCTCCCTAAATTATAAAAGTAGCTATAGCTTTTTACATGAAAAGGCCGACTTATACTGTGTGAGAAAAATATAAGGCATCACATTATATATATATAATAGTATAAATATAAATGGTTATTTTTTAATTAAATAATTGGATTTTATTTTACCACTGTACTAAAGCCAAAGCAAATTTAACAAAAAATATTATCTGGAAATATTTATTTCACATCAAGTTATTTTTTTCCACCCACTTGCATAAAATGAAACCTTATTTCAGATTTATCTGTAAATCACTTTTCACAATGAATATAATTCCAAAGCAACAGGTTTAAATTATAATCATACAGAACTGTAATGCGAACCTCTTTAGATAATAACTTTTTATTTGGAGGAAGCAAGCCATTCTGCAATATTCTTCTTTACTCCAAATCATTAAATTACTTTTCAAGTGAAGTAGCTCATCAATACCAGCAGCTAAAAAGGCTCCCCACACAATGACACCTCTCCTGCTTCACTGTGGTAGAGATGCGTTTATTATTATATTTCTCACCAGATTTTTGAAGACACCGCTCTAGAGCATCATCATGCAACTCGTGTTTTATTGTGATTCATCACTCCACACACAGCTTCCCATATTCTGTCTAAAAATGAATTCTGTCTTTGATGTTTTCTGAGACAGCAATGGCTTTTTAATGGAATTTGCTTAAATTTTGCTTATTTCCTGAACAATAATTTGTGGTTAAGACAATAAAAGCTTAGGTGGCAGTCGTGACCTAACGCTTAAAGAGTCAGACCTGTAACCCGAAGGCTGCTGGATCAATTCTCAATATCGGCAGGAAAAATGTAGGTGGGGAAGTGAATGAACAGTGCTGTCTTCCACCCTCAGTACCCACAACTGAGGTGCCCTTGAGCAAGGCACTTAACCCCAATCGCTCCCTGGGTGATACAACAAATGGCTGCCCACTGCTCTGGGTGTATGTCCATAGTTTGTAGTGTGTTCACTACTTACTTCTTCTAATGTGTGTGCATTAACTTGGATGGGTTAAATGCAGAGGACAAATTTCGAGTATAGGTTACCATACTTGGCCTTTACGTCACTTCAATTTGTGTTTAGCCATTTTGGGCTTGGCCCATTTTTTTTGCAGAGGAGTGTAAATTACATGACTTTTTACTATGTAGAGGAGTCAACGCTAGTTGCCGAAAGTCAGAGCCAGTCTGCGGATTTTGGGCAGTTGGAGTTGACCGTTTTAAGAGAAAATCACGTAATGTATTATGGGCACAGTCTGTTTTTTAGCTTCTGACTATGAATCCATCCAGTTGGACAATATCAAACATGTTCAAACAAGTCATGTAGTGTATAACCTTTAATGTAAGTGCTTTTATAAATTTGTAAGCTTTTTTGCTTTTAAATTGGACCCATTTACTTCTATTGTAAGTATAAGTCACTGTAACCTTTATTTAATAAAGAAACTGATGGACGAGTCGAAATAATTTTTGGGGGTATGCTTTACCTGACTTGATTAACTGACCATTAAACTTGGGTGCCACTGAGGTAAAATTGTACTAACCATTTTTAAAAGAAGAGTTGTGGTAATATCATTTATTTAAAAAATACTGCACTTCGAGTTTCAATCTATCCTTAAGCCAATTTTGAAGCTTTTTTACATATGTGTGCAACAGACTACTAGTTTTCTCAACTCTTAAGCCCGGGATACACTGCACGATTATTGATTGTCCCAGACGAAAGATTGCCATCGTGGAACAATCGTGGCGATTTCTGTGATCGTGGCTCTTAATCAGTGGCCCTATGTCGTACAGTGAGAGAGATTGAAAGACAGCTGTTTTCCCGGTCTTGCGACCAAAGATAGCCTACGATTATTTTCTGACGGTGTCAGAAATTCAGTGTGTTTGCTGCTACGACCTACGTCTACTGACCAGCCAATAAAAATGCGACATGAAATCAACGCGATACGGCGCTAAAACTTAAAACTGCTTACCTCAAGCTCTTTTCCCTTCTTCTTTCGCCACTTCCTTTTTTCCCAGCGCACATAAAAACTACAACTGCCAAAGTGTGATTCAACATGGTTTTTTGTTTACCACTAGCGCATGCTGATGACGTTTTCTTCTTCTATAGAAACTTGCATCGTAGCCTACGAGTCAACAGGTGTCATCATCGTACCGTCTACATGCATGTCGTACCCAAGTTTAATAGATCTATGTGTGATAAAGTAATGATCTTATAGGATTGCTAAAATCGTGCAATGTATCCCGGGCTTAAAACAGGGAAATTGGCCAATATTGAATGTAAGCCATTGAGACTCTGTAAATATGAATGGGAGGGTGCTGGCCTGGTTCAAGGCCACCATGTCTGATTCAGGGGGCTAAATTGTGTCATCCTGTCAGAGAGAAGGTATATACAGAGTCCAAGTTGTAAAAGGCATGTAAAACACATCCCCTGTCTTCATTTTGACAGATGAGGTGTTAGATAAACACTTCAGCCCTTACAATCTATACAAACACCCTTCCAAACACATTTATTCCTGGAGGATTGACAATGCTTTACACCCACACAGATTCTGTAGATCCAGCGCCCTCCTCTCTGCCTTTATTCTCTTGTTGGAGGTATGTTGAGTTCTCCAAGTGCAAGTCCTTGAAGGGCAGGAATGCATGTGATGTTTATACCTCACAAGGTCTACTGATGATATTCAGTGTCAATCTTAGATGGCAGCAATAGTTTGCAAGCAGCTTGTTTCTAAATGGAAAATGAGTTATTAGAATACTATATACAAATAAGTAAATAATTATTAATAAATCAATTCATCATTGCAGGTTATATTTGTGTGGAAGGCACAACCATCAGAAGGAAATGAACTTGAACTCTGCCGCGTTTGTTTTGGTTCATCATTCCGTTTTATGATTCTATGTTACCATAGAATGAAGAGTAGACCCAACAAAGATGCAATTTCCTTTTAAGGCACAGATGTGACACATTAAAGTGACCAACAATGCTACACATGCACTTTCAAAGCATGTATTGTTTGTGTATATAGGCGGACAACTAAAAACTTGTGTAAATTCCCTTAGGCTTTAAATGTCACGATGACCAAGAGAACGTTTCTAAGCCAGTTTTATAAAACTAATTCAAAAGAGAACTGACCTTGACCTATATTCCTTATTGGATTTTTCAAAGGCAGAAGTCATATGAAAGTACTTGTCACAGTAATTATAAAGGAGGCAGCAATGAGACATGAAAAGAGATATGATTGGTTTGCATACTAAGACTCCAGATGCAAAAGCCTCTAAGTGCCATCTGAAATATTTCACTTTAATGGTAATGAAAAAGACTTATTAATTGCCATTAAAGTGAAATTACTGAACCTGAACATACGATCTTGATAAACATGCTCATTTTAGAAGAAAATTGCAGACGGCACTTAGGGGCTTTTGCATCTGAAGTCTTCATATGTTCTCTGAACATTTCTTTGTGCATTTCTATGGCAAGAGATTTATTTCAAATCATGATTAGTGATAAATCAGCTGTGTGTGTTCTGTTGCTGTGCTCTAAATGGCATGAAGGGTTTATGGGGAAAAGATTATGTCCTCCTCTGAGAGAGGCTCTTTTTCACAGGACCTGTGGGGGTTTTATTTGCTGAGTGATGATAGCGGTAATTACCTTTCTACCCCTGGGTCACATCTCTTGTCCTGACACAGCAAGCCAGTGTGCTGACAAAGTCCCTCTGTAAGTGCATATATCTCTTATTGAAGGTCTTTTATGCTTTGACTATGTTAAATGGAAAACCACATACTCATAATACATATTGGTTTGTGACACTACTGTTCAGAAGTTTGGGTTCAGATAAAAAAAAAAAAAAAAAAAAACTTTTATCAGGAAGGACACATTAAATTGATCAAATGTGACAGTAAAGACATTTATAATGTTACAAAATATTTCTATTTCAAATAAATGCTGTTTGAACATTCTATTCATCAAAGAATCCTGAAAAACAAATGATCAGTGTCCACAAAAATATTAATCAGCAGCACAACTGTTTTCAACACTGATAATGATAATAAATGTTTCTTGAGCATCAAATCATCATATTAGAATGATTTATGAAAGATCATGTGACACTGAAGACTGGAGTAATGATGCTGAAAATTAAACTTTTCCATCACTGCATTTTAAAATATATTCAAATAGAATAAAGTTATTTCACAACAATGTTTCACAATTTTTACTGTATTATTTATCAAATAAATGCAGCCTTGATGAGCATGAAGAGACTTCTTTCAAAAACATTAAAAAAATCTTACTGAACCCAAACTTGAACAGTAGTGTATAGCTTTAAATATGAGCCATGATGGTGGATTCAATCAAAATTAGTGTTTACTAAACTTAATCATATTATTTAATATTATCTAGCACAAATATATATATATATTTTAAATAAAACTATTTCACTATTTGCTATAAATATAATATAAATTACTATTTATATTTTTCTAAAATGTTTTGAGCATATTCTGTGACAATACAATATTTGTTTCTTCTCAATTAACATTTCATCGCAAAAAGATAGAGAGAGAGAAATACAATATTTGTCTTTTTCAACTCTGTTATGCTGTGACATTACAGGCAATGTTTAAGCACACAGCACTATTTTGTGAAAGTGGACTTTTTCCCAACATGTGCAGCTGGGTATGTGTAACTTTGTTAAGTTAAAAGTTAGCATTAAATATTTTCTGAAGAAAAAAAAAATCAGGAAATCTCATATAAAGCAAGCAAATATAAGCTGTTTCACTGATTCCTGACAATTGCAACCTCCCATTAAACAGTTTCTGCATGGATAAAAATAACAGAAAACAGCTCTTCAGGAGTTTACACTTTTGCATAGCATATGGTTTGGCTGCAATGATTATGTGACAGATTTGTCAATTGATTTGCAAATTTATATATATAATTATACTACAATAGACTATATATATACTAGACGAAGCCAAACTAGCTTGCATTTAGTGTTGAAATAATGGTATACAGCTCATCATCTGGCCTGGTAAACACACACTGTTGACTTAAAACAAAAACCTGAAGTTGTACAATTCAGCTTTAATAGTGAAGCAAAGAATATGCTGCAAAATAAATTAGATATAAAACATGACAAGCACATATTTTGATTTGTTCAACATATCACCATATGTTGCATAACTCTACATAAAACAGATCAAGTTCCTTTAGTGTCTTGTACTTTGAACCTGACAAAGCAGATTGCCATTGCCAGGACATTGTTTCTATCTCACTCTTTACTGAATATTTCTGTCGAGAACAAAATTTGAAGGCTAGGTTTCAGTTCAGATTCTAAGACCTTTGTTATACATTGGTAGAGACAAACACTGTCGAAACACAGAGAGCAAAAAGTATCTTAACATTGAGGCTGTTTCAGGAAAGAAAAATGAACAAACAAGTTATTTTATGTGCTATATTGAGTTAATGGTTTGTTATATTGGCCATACACGGTTGTTCCTAATTTAAACAAATTCACAGAGCCGGGCATTTTGTTGATTTGCTCTGAGAATGGGGTGTGTATGGTCTTTGGTTTTTTGTAAGTTCCAAATGCATAATGTTCTAGACTCTAATATGGCAACTGGAATGTGGCCCATAATGCTCTGGGAATCACATGTTACGAATGTTGGCTTAGTGCAAATTTATATTACTTTTCATCAACATTCAGAATGTTTAGGAGAAAAATAAAAATAATAATAATAATAATAGGTGATTAATAATAATAATAATAATAATAAAAAATAATAATAATGTAGTTTGGCTCCAGCAGCTGGTCAAACTAATTTTTGTTCAAGTATTTCTCATAAGAAGAATGAAATAAAAAGAACTACTACTTTTAATATGTACTAAAAAATAGTTTTTTTGTGTGTGTGTGTGAGAGAGAAAAGGGATGACAATAATAACATTAAACAAAAGCTAACAAGACAAATCATAATAAAAAAGAAGAACATCCAGTAATAATACTTGACTTGCATAGAGTTGCATGTTTTTTCTTCTTCTCAGAATATATAATTCCACACTTCAAAATAAGTCTCTTTATTGCAGTGCAGAGAATCAGGGCTGACACTTTGACCCATGCACCCGTTCCCTCTCAGTCTCTGTTTCCTTTCATTAAAAAAAATATATTATGCTTTATTCTCCTCCGACATTTTTATATGAAAGTGCCAAGAAGACCACTCCAATTATCAGTCCTATTGGAATGGTCTGGAAACAAATAGGTTGCCCGAGTTTGCAGCTCAAATGTTTGTGGGAGAACACAGATTGCCAATCCTCTGATATGTGCTTTGTACCAACATTTAAATGTTTGTTAGGAGTTCATGGCATTTTATGAGCAGCCACACTCCTCCACTATCATGTTCTGAATGTCTTTCTTAATGATCTTCTGCTCCTCGTTGTAGTAGAGCATGGACATTGCCCGTAGGCGCGTAGGCACGCAGCATGACTTGATGTTGGTAAAGGGGCTATACCCGCGCATCCGATAGTGATTGATGACGGTGGAATGAAAGGAGAGGGCAGAGCCTGTGATGCTGGCCACATGGCTGGGGCAGTCACCCTCGCAGTAGTTAGCGTGATATCCAGACGGAGCGATGATCCAGTCGCTCCACCCGATGTCCTTGAAGTTGACATAGAACTGCCGTTTACAGCAGACACGGATTTTGCCGTCGCACTCCAAGCCGCGCTTGCTGCGCCGGTGCTGGTGCTCCTCGGCTGGCTTGAGCACGACCATGAGGAATGGGCGGTGAGATTGTTCTCTCTCCTTACCCTTGTTGCCCTCTGTGGGCACCAGGATGGGTACGGCACCAGCTTCGGCACACAATGGACAGGAGACACGGAGACTGAGCGAGCTGCTGTCCCCGTCCAGCAGGGTCTGCACCATGCGGGGCACGGGTAGCGTGTGCCAGCCGCTGCGTCGTGTGTCCACAGTCTTCTCGGACACCACCAGTTCCCGGGATCCGTCGGTAGAGCCTGGATCAGCTTTGCCATGCTGCAGGAGCTGAATGGACACCTTTCCCTTCCCTCGGTTGCCTTTGGCAACCTTAAGAAACAGCCACACATTGGCCTGCTCCACCACAGACAGAGTGTTGCCCTCCTTAGAAATGTCAAATTTCATGACGTCAGGGGCATCTCCTGTGAACGAAAGGCATGGGGCAATTGGTTAGTTTTGGTTTCAGGTTTTTAAACATGGTATATTATACTGTAAAGCTTGATCAGTTTATTAATGACACACTCTGTTAGAGCAACCAGATGAGAAACTTCTTAACAGAATCAGAGTACATAATGCCTGCTGTACTAAATTGTTTCTGTGAGAAAGGATAGGTTGTTTTTTGCGGTCAATCTCCACCATCTGCAGTCCTTCGTCAACACCTAGACTCGGTCCATAAAAAACATTTCCTGCTCCTAAAATCCTGGCACTCCATTTGTGTACATAAAGCATGTATGTTATGACAAGGGCCTTCCCTATAACGTGCACATGACTGTCTGCTATAAGCCAGCTCAGCATCCGTAACCACTGCTGATTTACCGACTCAAGATATTGACTCTCTGAAATGACTCTCTGCCAACCCTCCTCAACAGGACAGCCATTAATTCAACTATTTAGTCAATATGTCCACATTAAATAAATTCTGTTATCTGATATAAAGGATAGTCAGCGTAGCTTCGAAAACAACTTTTGTAGAACTCAATCTTTTATGCCCATCAATGTGGCACTGAGATATCTATCTAGACAAATACATTCGCAAGTTTACCTTTACTCAGTCATCTCATATGACACTGTATATAATAGTGAGCTATGAAACTAAAGAAGGGTCAATGCAGTCAGTTCACACAAGGCTAGACCATTTTTTTTATTGTTTGTCTATGTATACATGCGCTAGACTGAAGTCTTTGACCATTGTGATGAGTCTCGCTGTTTCTTTTCAGCATCTCGCGCCATGAGCCCTGTGTTTTTAAGACGCCTTTTCAACACCTGCATTCTGTTGCATCTAGCTGCTTTTGAACACTTTTGAAAGATTCATTTGTGCCGTGATTGGCATGTTATTATGAAAATCTGCCTGGATGAATTACTATTTAAAGCTCATGAAAGCCTCTGAGATCTCAGAGTAACTTTACTGGACAGTCTGTTCTCTTCATTGAATCTCACATTGTCAGAAAACTCCCACGAAACACTGAATGGACTTAACACATAACAGGAAGAACTATTTTTAAAGCTGAAGTGTGTAGTTTGGATGGTAAAATACTTTGTCCTATTCCAATTTAATATGCAGATACAACCATAGCCATTGATTCACCCCCTCAAATATAAACACTGAGGCTCTGTGGCACTTTTAAAAAGATCTTTGTCGATCTTTCTCAACCAGTGGCACAAGTTTGGGGTGACCGTTGGGAACATATGGTGTTTTACCTTTAAACTGAAATAAAAGCCAATATTCCCTTACTCTGTGGATTAAGTTGTCAAACAAATCAGTGAACAATGCAGTGCCACCATACAAATGTGAATCTGTTTGAAGTTTCTGTTATGCTCCCTTATAACCGGTTAATTTTTTTTTTTTTTAATTAAAGAAAAAAAAAAAGTTTTTAAACCTTTTTAATTCTACTTTGAGAGTTGTTGGAGATTTTGGCAAGTAATGAAAAATAAAGAATACAGCTCAGTAATGCCAGGTTAATGGAAATGAACAATGTTTTCCCATAAACAATGTAGAAATACTGCAGATGTTTTCTGAGAAAGAAACCGCACAGCGCTGGTTTTTATTTGCAGATGAATGTGTCTCTCTCTCTCTCTCTCTCTCTGTGTGTGTCGCTATCCAGCCTGATCTCTTATCAGAACACCTCTTAACTCGAACAAGAGCTGCAGTGTGTGACCAAGTAAAAAGAGTTGGCCTTTTCTTTCCATATTAAAAGGCAACTGCTTTTTTACCACTGTCATTTGGTTCCTGAGCCAGTCTTTCACTGTAGGTGTGTTGTCTTTCTTGTAGGTTTAAAAAAAAAACGCCACGTGTCTCTGAGGTGACGGGGTCTGGGCGAGGTGGACACTTCAGAAGCATGTCAGTGGTACTGCAGTTTCGGGGCGAAGGTCAACTGTGCCCGCTGTCACGTAACTCACACTGAATTATTCCTCTTATTTGGAAACTCTTATCATATTGTCTCTATTCTTTATCTGTTTTATATGTTGAAAGTTTGCTATAGTTGTGTCTGTGCACTGTAATATCAAGGACAAGATTGTTTTCAAAATGGCAAAGTTGCATTAAAATCATGTGGGTATAATCTGCTTTATGCACAATGAGCGTAACTAGTTGAGCATGTAGAGTATCAAAGATTAAAGGATTGTTTACTTGTTATATTCATGCAATGGGTCTTTTAATTAATGAAACTCTTCCAAAAGACTTGAGATCACTTGGCAAACACTTTCTCATAACATCTGGACTAAAGAAAGTGTTTCTCAACCTTTTTGTTGCTTGGGTATCTCTTTTATCAACACCAAACCAGATACCTACAAACTAAATGATTGACCTTTATTAAACTAAAAGCATCAGAAACTACAGGAGAAAAACAGACTTACCTAGTAGCTTCCTGTCAAACTGAAGCAGTTTAAAAATATAGAATCAGATATTTGTGTGAAGGATTAAAATAGAAAAGATAAAATAATAGAGAATTAATAAAAAAGAATAAGATAAATGCACATACGTCCTGCTACAAACAGACCAGACTTTTACATATTGATTTGTTTTCTTTTCTTAAAAATATTGTGATTTTAATGTTTTTTTTTAAAAATAAGTCTCCTCACAAAGGCTAAATTTATTTGATTAAAAAAAAAAACAGTAATATTGTGAAATATAGTTCTATTTTTAAGTATTTTAATTTGTGAATTATTCCTGGGTTTTCAGCATCATTACTCCAGTTTTCAGTGTCACATGTTCCTTCAGAAATCATTCTAATTTGCTGATTTGGTGCTCAAGAAACATTTCTTATTATTATCAGTGTTAAAAACACTTGTGCTGGTTAATATTTTAGTAGAAAACATGATATATTTTTCGATAAATAGACAGTTTTAATAAGTGTTTGGTATTCACAATTGATGTCAGTCAGATCATTGAATTACTTTAGAAATAGACCCAATATCAATTGCTTTTGTGTTAGATAAAAAAACAGCATCCACCCAAAACTGGTGTTAACAAGACGCCCCACTATAGTTGGATATATTGTTGTACCAGGATATAAAAGTGATATCACAGTCCCTGATCACTACAACAAACACCTGATGACCGCAGCACAAAACATATTCTTCACATAACCAAGTGTTATCTTGCGTTTACCTATAATACAGTCTTGCACTGCTTTGTCTTGTACAATAGACAAAGATATCACCTATCTGTCCCCTAATAATGAAGCTTCAGTTATGAATTGTCAGGAGACAGGGTTGACACAAGGGTCAGAACAGTAAATAAATAGTTAAAGGATTAGTTCACTTTAAAATGAAAATGACCCCAAGCTTTACTCACCCTCAAGCCATTCTAGGTGTATTTGACTTTCTTCTTTCTGATGAACACAATATTATATTAAGTTATATTAATAAATATCCTGATGCGTCCTGACCACCATACGTATGCACTTTCTTGAGCTTCTTATTCGTTGGTCCCGTTCACTGCCATTATAAAGCTGGGACGCGTCAGGATATTAATATAACTCCGATTATGTTCATCAGAAAGAAGAAAGTCAAATACACCTAGGATGACTTGAGGGTTAGTAAAGCTTGGGGTCATTTTCATTTTAAAGTGAACTAATCCTTTAAGAAACATCCCTCAGAGTAAACCTCAAGGAACCTCAAGACCTGCTATAATGCATCGGTCAACTTCTAAGTAGTTTCAGGAAGCTGCTCAGAGAGGTAACAAGCCAAGCTAACCACACCAGATCAGCAAAACTTTCCGAGATCCAGATCTTCTGTATGCATGAAGAGCTACTACGATTATTAATGTGAATTCCTTTAGTGTGTAAAATCTTGCTCTTATTCCATACCTTCAGAGTGCATCACAACTGCTATAACCATTTATCCTTTCCAAAATACCTGGCACTGGAATGTCAGTAAAGGGATAGTTCACCCAAAAACCATCATTTAAGGCCTGTTCACAACAAGGACGATAACTATAACTATATAACTAAGATATCTTACTATGTGTTCCACAGATAAAAGAAAGTCATACAGATTTGGAACAACATGAGGGTAAGTAAATGACTGAATTTTCATTTTTGGGTAAATTATATTATTTTATTGTCTTTTTTGAGTCTCTGTTCCTCCGACTCATCCAGTGAAGATACTTTCAAAGAAACCCGACCATTCCACACACCAACAGAGCAGCCCAGAGTAATTATTGGGCCCCATATTTTGATGAATGGAGCAATTATGGCCAGCTAACAGCCCTGTGGGTTTTGTATGGGATCGAACCACCCCACCCCTCTCCTCCACTCCCCGGAGCATCATTAACACCCCAGCAATCTCATAAAGGCTCTGAGGGGCCTTTTTTAATCTTAGGTTCATTCAAAAGGTCTATTTATAGCATCAAGGCATTGTGCACATTTATGTAAGCAAACAGGCACAATAGACCGTGCTGTCAAAAGTTTGCTGGCTCCTTCTTGCACTCAATGATGATAGCTGCAATTAAAGAGCTGCGGAAATCGTCCCATTAAGCCTCTGCAGGACTGTTGGTGGTCAGTCTGTGTATAAGAATCAGATGGGACTGCCAATCCACATCATGGCCGGTGCTGGTCTAAAGATAGGTCAGCCTTGTTATCTTTAGAAACACTGCTATATTGTTTTTTCAAAAAAAACAAAACCCTGATGCCATGAGATTGGGCCGCTTCAACCATCCGCTTCCGTACCCCATTCAGACAAATGTTGTTAGCTTTTTTTTTACAGCAGTGTCATGCTGATTTGTGGATCAGTGACATTGTTATAAATAAGTCATGAGGAACCAATTAAAAATGGAATGTACTTGCAGATCTTCCCATCCCAGACTTAGTCTATTGAACCAACTAGGACGTAGTGTTTGTTAAAGTCGGCTCCAAAAGTGTATTCAATAAGGAAGAGCATTGTTTGTGCCATTTTTGGGTTTTTTTCCGAACGATTGTAAAAAATAGATTGGCTACTCTATCATTAGACAAACTACACAATATGAATAGCATATCATCAGGTCAGCAGACACATATTTTAGAGTCAAAAAGCTCAGCATAATATGAGCTGTATGACATAAAATAAAAAATAAAAATAAAATAAAAAAAATTCTGCCCTCATTTCGTTCTAAACCTACATGACACTTTTGAAGAACATTTGGGGACCCCGTTAATATATTTTTTGTGCTCTGCAGAAAACAGTGTCAAACAGGTTTGGAACAACATTAGGGTGAGTAAATGATGACATAACTTACATTTTTGGGAAAACTATCCCTTTAAGGAGACTTTAAGAGAATTCTCAACATAGTTTGGATGCATACCATGATAAAGTGTTCATTTTGATGCTAAATTGCTGTCTCTACAGTTTCCCATTTCTTGACAGAATTGAAGATGTTTAAGTGGCTAGATTCAATAGCTGTTAATAGGGGCATCATTTTCTCATTTCATATCAGTAGCGCGGCGCTGAGAGCCTCCGGCAGCAGCGCACAGTCAGTGTTAATGCTCCACAGCTGCAGCGCATGTGTTCCCCTTAAGATGACTCTCCCTCCTGCAGACCTCCGCTAACACCTACCTGAGTGCTTTTTAAAAGCACTCCTTCGAAACGGTAGTCTGAGTGGAGCCATTTGTGGTGACATCCACTGTACATCATATAATACTGTGCATATCTTAAAAATGGAAACCCGCGAACGGACAGTCTTGAGCGTAACGGGGTGCATTATGAACAATTCTAAACTTTTTATCCATTTCAACTTATAATGGAGGTGTGGATTTAGATAAAACAGTTCTACTTTATAATAACATTCATTAATGCAATATTAAACATATAATGCTTAACAGATCTATGCACAGTACCTGTCAAAAGTTTGGAAACATTACAATTTTTTTTATGTTAAATGTTTTTGAAAGAAGTCTTTTATGCTCAACAGTGATGAATATATTTCATGAAAAGTACAGTAAAATATTGTGAAATATTATTACAAATGAAAATAACTATTTTCTATTTGAATATATTTTAAAATGCAATTTATTCCTGCAAATTTTCAGCATCATTACTCCAGTGTTCAGTGGCACGTGATCCTTTAGAAATCAATCTAATATGTTGATTTGCTGCTCAAGAAACATTTATTATTATTTTTTATTTTTATATATATTTTTATTGCTGCTTAACAATTTTTGTGGAAATGGTGATACCTTTTTTCAGGATTCTTTGATGAACAGAAAGTTCAATAAACAGCATTTATTAAATTTATGAAAGCATTTATTAAACAAAAATCTTTTGAGACATTATAAATGTCTTCACTGTCACATTTGATCAATCTGATGCATCCTTGATGGATAAAAGTATCAATTTCTCTCCCTTTTTTTAATCTTAACACAAACAATGATACAAAATGTGGTTTCATTGTTTCCACAAAAAAATTTAAAGCAGCAAAAACTCTTTTCAAAACGGATAAAAATAATAAATGATTTCTGAAGGATCATGTGACACTGAAGACTGGAGTAATGATGCTGAAAATTCTGCTTTGTCATCACAGGAATAAATTACATTTTAAAATAGATAACAGTTATTTTAAATTTCACAATATTACTGTTTTTACTGTCTTTTGATTAAATAAATGCAGCCTTGGTGAGCATAAGAGACTTCTTTAAAAAACGTTAAAAATTGTTTCCAAACTTGTGACAGGTTTTATATATATTATTGAAATTTATATTGGTGTTACCAAGGTTTTAAGTCATACCAATTCATTGCATGTCACCGTTTCTCCACCGTTTGCTCAACAGGTGAGAGTTCACCACTTAGCACCACAAACAGGCTATTAACGTCATCACATATCCTCATAAGACACTAAAGCATCCCTCACCTGGCTCCGCAAAAGTGATGATCTCAAAGGGCTGCTCCTCAGGTTGCTCTCGTTCCCCCAGCCCTCCTCCGTCTTCCTCTATCTCCACTGTGCCATCCTCACCCACCCGTCCCACATGTAGCTTGCGGATGGCATTCAGCAAGGCGGCACGGGGCACTGGGTGTGTGACGTTGGGCCGGGTGTTCATATGCAGCATGTTGAGGATGTGCCTCTTGACCGCCTCCACCATGTCTGTCTGCTCCTCGGAGTCCTTCTGCCTCTGGGCTAGAGCGCAGGACGGACAGGTGGTAACCGGATCATCTGGATGCCCCGCACCTTGAGAGCCGCTCTCGGCCGGCGTGGGAGAGCAGCCCCCTGACAAACAGCCGGAGAGCAGCAGCACCCCTGTCACGAGCGTGAGAGAGGACATCCTGAGTGACGGCAGACTCACGCCTCGGTCCTGTTCTGCTCCGCTGCCAAAATCACAGTCACTGCGCTGGCTTGTTTGTCAAATCGATACGGAAAGTGGGAGCCAGTCCAAAATAATCCTTATCTGAACGGAGCGGTCATGGTGATAAAAGTTGAAGAGGGTTGAACAAAGCTCTGCTGGTCCTCTCTCTGCAGGTCTCTCTGAGCTCCTCCTGCAGGTTGGTGAGCTCCGGGTCGCAGTTCGTGCAGCAGAGATCTGGAGAAACCTGACGATGCACGGCTGCCCGTGCCGGAGTTGAATGGTTGAGTGGAAAGTGGGCAGGGTTAGACAGTTCTCTGACTCTTTCTTCAGCACTCTCCCTCTCTAGCTTCTCAGTGTTTGTCCCCTTCTCTTTCTCTCTCTGTAATTATACCTTCCTCCTCTTCATCCCTCCCTCTCACTTTATTACAATCTTTCTCACTACTGACTCACTGACTTTTTCATCTCTCTCCCTCCCTCTCGTTCGTTCGCTCTCTTCAGTGACTCCTCCAGTAACGTGTACCATTTTTTTCCTCCGGAGAATCTAAGTTGCTCTTACGCACTCTCTCCCTCTCTCTCTTTTTTCCACTGATCATTCATCTCTCCAGCCATCAATCCGTCTGCACCTGTTGTGCAGGCTGGCTAACTGTGTGGTGGAATAATCTCCTGGGGAGGTAAAAGTCGAGGGTTCAACATAATTATCATGGCTATCTGTGTGCATAACACACGTGTAAACACAGAGCGACTCATTCATGCTCAGTTAGGCACACACACAGCATACGGACACGCTTTTCATAAAAAAAGACGGTAGTGAAATGAGCATGAAATGAGCATTGAAAACACTAAAACAGTTATATTTAATATTCAATGATACATTAATCACTTCTTTTTTATTATTTACATTTCATGTCTACATCTATAACATCATAGTGATGCATGACAGTGACATCACTCGACTCCCTCTTGTGGTTATAATTCGTACATTCTCTATCATTTAAAATGATTTTAAGCAGTTATCCCACAAACAGTAAAATAGGCAGATTAAAAAAAACAGAACAATTAAGAGAAATAAAACCCAAAAAGGTGATTCAGAACAGGAATGTTCATGACTGCAGAACAGACATACCGCAGCGTTTCTCCAGATGTTTGTGGAGTTCAGACCTCGCGCCTCCAGAGACCAATTAGAGATGCATGCTGGTCCATACATGTGTCTGCTTGAGCTGGAGCACATCACACCTTTCATTCCTTGGCTCCTGTGAACAAGCATTACTCACAGAATACCCCTGTCCCTCCTGAACTTCAGTTTTAAAAACACTCAATCATGATGGCTATAGGTGAAAGTCAAGGCTGAGCAAATGTTTTACATTTTAATGGTTACTATAGCAACCTTATTAACCATGCACATACACTAACATTAATTTGTGGTCAGTAAAATTATTTAAAATGTTCTTGAAAGAAGAATCACCAAGGCTTCATTTATTTGATCAAAAATACAGTAAAAACAGTGATATTGTGAAATATTAAAATTTAAAATAATAATGGTTATCTATGTTAATATATTTTAAAATATAATGTCATTTCAAAGCTGAATTTTCAGCATCATTACTTCAGTCTTCAGTGTCACATGATCACTCAGAAATCATTCTGCTGATTTGCTGCTTAAAGGATTAGTTCACTTTCAAATAAAAATTACACCAAGCTTTACTCACCCTTAAGCCATCCTAGGTGTATTTGACTTTCTTCGTTCTGATGAAAACAATCTGAGAAATATTAATAAATATCCTGACGCATCCGAGCTTTATAATGGCAGTGAGTGATACCAATGAGTATGAGCTGATGAAAGTGCTTCCATCCATCATAAACATGTGCTCCACACGGCTCCGGGGGGTAAATAAAGGCCTTCTGAAGCGAAGCGATTCGTTTGTGTAAAAAAAAAAAAATCCATATTCAAAGTTATTAAGTAAAATATCTAGCTTCCGCCAGACCGCCTTCCCTAGTCAACGTACGAAGAAAGTGTAAAACTCTTGAAGTTCAGAAAGCTTACGCTACGTCCTACACCTTCCCTATTCAACTTACGGAAAAAGTCTAACTGACGCGACACCAGTTTACACTTTCTTCGTAACTTTAATACAGAAGGCGGTCTGGCGGAAGCTAGATATTTTACTTCATAACTTGTTAAATATGGATTAAAAAAAAAAAAAAATGTTTACACTTCAAAAGGCCCGGAGCCGTGTGGAGTACAAGTTTATGATGGATGGATGTAGGTGGTAGCACTTTCTTCAGCTCATACTAGTGACCTCTCTGTTTAGATCTAAAATCTATTTTTTTCTCATCATTAATCCTTCATGTTGTGCCTGAAGGATTAATCAGTCAAGTTTTCTTGTTTTGATTTAAAAGTGTATATTTGACACATTCAAATTTTTCTATTTTGAAGTAATTCTAAAAATGACTATAGTGATTAACAGCTTAAAGGGAAACGAAATTAAATATCTATTCCTGGACTTGTTAACACTTAGAAAGGAACACAACACTCCAATAGATCATTCTCAACTCTTAAACACTTATTCTTAGCATTGCCACATGTTCGCCTGGGCAGCGTGTGTGGTGAGTTTGCTATTTCTGAAAGGTTCCCATAAGGTGGTGTCATCACACATCCTACTGCCTGCCATGCCTCCTCTCTCTATAGATGACACATAGAGGGACTCTGGGAATGAGTAAGACAGGCTTCATCGTCTGTGCATTCTCACGTGTTTCTACTTCTATGTCATTTTTCAAATGCGTATCATTCTTTCGATTACTTCAATCAAACCCACATGCCTTTTTCGTTCTTTCCACATCTGGAATTAAGAACAAAAATATGACATCTATTCTCTGAAAATTGTTAAAAATGGCTCTTTGCTGTAGTATTTGTGCTCGTGTTATGGTATGGTGTCATAACTATGAGTCTGATGATGTAAGAGGCTGTAAGGAGTTGGTGTGTGTGTGTGAGTTTTGGCAGGATAGTCCTCACCCACTACTACACTTCTGTATGAGTCAGGCCCCGCTGAGTGACGCTGTGGTACTGATGGTAGGCGGGATCCCTCGCTCTTTCTCTTTATCACTTTACCTGCTCCACCAGACGCTGATCATCGCCAATGAATCACCTGCAGTCATGTTTGCAACTTTCACTGCCAACTGCCTCGGCATCTCCTGAAGCAATCACGTTTTTACATGTGTCCGTGAGTTATTCTCTGCCGAAATGAGTAACAGTTAGTTTTCCTCAAACTTCCTAAAGTCCTTGTAAACTTGTTAGGCAATGCAAACAGCCAGTCATTTTTATAAATTATACTAGTCGTATAGCACATGTACACTACAAATGTTTCAGTTTAGAAGGTTGTTTGTTTTTTAAAAAGAAATGAATACTTTTACCAAAGACTTTATATATAGAAAGACCCTTCTATTAATATGAATGGGAGAAAGTGCAACGCACAATATGGCGGAATAAATCCCACCTTCTAAATAAGAGCCAATTGCGTAAAAAAAAAAAAAAAAAAAAGCCTAATGGCTAATGCTAACTGGCGGTACAGGCGGTACGCAGGGAGGAGTTTTGAACGGCGTCACGATAGGCTGAGAGGTGCCGCACGTGATTAAGTTAGCCCTTACGCTTTCTCCAAATGGTAAGAGATACAGACCCTCTTATCTCCCTATAATAATACGATCTCTGGCGCTACTGCAGTCGCCGGCAGAAGCTCCGGTTGCTATAGAAACAGTCAGACTGCGCATGTGCAAGCTTGATCCAGCCTGAAAAATGCAGTTTTTTGTCATGATATGAGCATTTAGAAACAAAATTTACGAGACAGTTGTTGTCAGATTTCACTGGTGATTTCAAATATGAATTATAATCGAAAGTCAAGGTGAACAGCTTTGGAGAATTTGATTTTTCCCCATTCAAAGAGTGAAAGTGAGCACTTGCATGCCCGAGAGGCGTTTCAAAGATGGCCGCCGAGTAAAAGAGACTGCTTTTACTCAGCAAGCAAGGATGCATAAAATTGATCAAAAGTGACAGTGAAGACATTTATAATGTCAATAAAGATTCAGATTTCAAATAAATGCTGATCTTTTGGACTTTCTATTCATCAAAGAATCCTAAAAAAAAAAAAAGGTTCACGGTTTGCACAAAAATGTTTCCACAGCAATGATAATTATAAGAGATGTTTATTGAGCACCAAATCAGCATATTAGAATGATCTCTGAAGGATCATATGACACTGAAGGCTGGAATATGAAGAAAGGCTTCTTTCAAAAAAAAAAAAAAAAATCTTTTCAACCCCAAATTTTTTAAATATATTGTAGCTAAGCAATTGTCACCTTAGACATCCACAGCAAAATAACTCCAAGTTCTTCAAGACAAGTATACCTATCTATACTTACCTTATAACCATAATGCCTAATAAAAACAATGTGTAGTCATGTACATGGTAAAGGTCATGGTTTAAAAAAAAAAAAAAAAAAAAAAAACCACACACACACCTCGATATATTAGAAGATATTTTAAAGAAAGTTTCAACTGGTTTTTGTCCATACAATGAAAGGGGATGGGATCCAAATACAACATTCTTCAAAATATCTCATTTTGTGTTCCACAGGAGAAGAAAAATGTTTAGAATGACCTGAGAGCAAGTAAATGACGATAGTATTTTTTATTTTGGGTGATCTATCCCCTTTAAATGTGAAGTATGTAATTTCTGTGGCACATTACAGAATTGCAACAATAATGACTTCCAACACTTCTGCTATAGTTTAAAAACAATAATTTTGGCACTACTTACACACTTCACTTTCAAGGAGGATAATTTGACCTGGCCAGGAAATGGTACATGTGAGGTCTGCTAAATTGAACACACAAATGTCCAATTTCCTGTCCAGGTAAGATCAGTGCAAACAGTCTAACATCATCCAGCTCAGCACACATATAGAGCAGGGGTGGGGATCCTGGAGGTCAAAAGGAGTCAAAGGAGATTTTGAGTCACCATTTGTCCTTGTCCTTCTATATCAGGGGTGGGGAACATTGATCCTGGAGGGCCATTGTCCTGCAGAGTTTAGCTCCAACCCTAATTAAACACACCTGAAGCTAATCAAGGTCTTCAGGATTACTAAAGTTACAGGCAGGTGAGTGTTTTTTTCAGGGTTGGAGCTAAACTCTGCAGGACAATGGCCCTCCAGGATCAACGTTCCCCACCCCTGATATAGAAGGACAAGGACAAATGGTGACTCAAAATCTCCTTTGACTTTTTAAAGCACTTTCAATATGATTTTGACTCCAGCAGTTCCCACATTCCCGAGGCGAGCTGCTAATCTATGCAGGTGATGTCACAGTGTGGGGAAGACTTTCATTTAGTGCTGAATCAGAGGAGACAGCGAGGGAAGCCTCTTCATGTTTGCCTAGTCTAAATGTGGACATCCTCCCCGGCAGGCGAGAGGCTGATTCATACTGCTGTTTAAACGGAGCGCTCCAGTAAATGTTACGCCATTGGAAGTGGGCTGTGGTGTATTTTTGAACGCTTATCACGAACACTCATCACGAACGCTCGTGTGAATGCAAAATGAAGCCCATGCTTTCTTTGAACACATTACCAGATTCCCATGGGGGCGCTGCAACTGTTGAGAGAAAAACTATGATCCATATTTGCTTCCAGCAACAGTTCAAAACAAAGAGTGGAATTTATCCTCGTTAAAATCTCAGGGCTCCAGACAAACAAAATGACAAGAGTGCCATCGGCCCCTAAAAGGAAATGTGTAGGAGCCAAATGATTCCTTTTTTTGACTAGAATGCTTTTCTAGTTGTATTTAGTATAAATTTGTTCTAATTTGATGCTGTCACTGATGCTGTGATTCTCACTATATTTATGTAAATCAGTGTTATTTTAGTATTATTTATTATTATAGTATTAATTAATTAAACAGGCCAGAGGGGAAAGAGGCCACCCAGTTACACAAACAGCCATATAGTCAAATTCACAGCAACAGTTTCCAGTCCATTTCAAACATAACTAGAAAATCTGTGAGGAAGTCCGTTGTGAATTCATGAACGACTCTGAACGATACACTTACTGAGTCTGATTCAAATGCTAACTAATGAGCAAGGGCTGTTTTGTGAATCTTTTTGGTGGAGTCAACAAAAAGAACCTTTTCATAAGAGTTGTTTTCAAAGCTTTCCTGTTCATCAGTGCCAACTAGATTTTTATTTTTTCTTTCAGTCTGGAGCTGTGGATCTGTGGATCTCCTAGCAACTTGAAGTCCATGACCCAAACAAAACAAGCCATTTCATGCCACGCATAGAGGTATCAAGAACTGAAGAAAAATAATTTAAAGTTCATGTAGATTTATTCAGGTTTTTGAAAAACCTTTTTCACAGAACAAAACACACGTTTAGATGTAACATCAAGCGATACCTGCTGAAGTCACAAAAGGACAATACGTTCTGTTTTGTGATTTGTATTTGTACTGTAGAATAAACACTGAATCTCAAATTCACCTTCATAAGCTCATCATCAACATAATGAACTACTTACTGCTCCAGCATTTGTGTATGTTTGCATCCTATTTCATTACAAATGCGACTTATTATGCGACTACTTCGAATTGAGCTAGTTTAATAAATCTGTATCATGGAGAGCAGCTGCCTGGGCCATAAATGAAATGTAATAAACTTCAACAGAAGAAAAGACATCAAAAATCTGTCATTCAATTAAAGAATCTGATCATAAACTGCATAAAATAACATTGAAACCAAAGGCTGACACCCATGCCAGTACAAATCTGTCAGAGAAAAGAGTATGTTAGTTAACACGAATGACTTTTATGTATTATTCACATCATTCATGATCTGATATTTCAGTCTTTTAGACAGCCAGTAAGCAAGCAGCACTGCAAAATGAGCTTTCAGAAAGGTCACGAAATTTAGGGCAGTTTTTAACTGGAATATCAACATATAGAAAGAAAAAACACAACCTGTGCATGTCACTGAGGCAAAGCTTGAAAGTGATACAACATATTTCCTGTTAAACGTCAAGATATGTGTATGTGTGTATATATAGATATATTGTATGTCTTCTTGGTCATTGATAGGTAAAACTGAAATTACTAGAGAGAATATTTCTTGACAAGCTATAGTGCGCTTTAGCCTTGAGCTGAACTGATTTTTTGGCTCAAATGTCACATAAAATACACTTTACCTTCAACAGAATATTTTCTGATCCTTTTCAAAGCGGTTTCAATTTTGCTGAAAGACAATTAACTTCTGCACATGAAAGTTTGTATTTCATAAACACCCTACTGTACACTATAAGTCCGATGCTTACTACAGTAAGAGCCCTTAAATAACGGCTCTCCTGAAGAACAGGGTACTTGCCTCAGTGTCCGTGTCAGACAAGCATTTCCCATCTCATAAATAAGTGCTCTGACCCTTTAGGGTCACAATCAACGGATGTCCTCAGAAGGGCATACCACCAGTGATCTGTCGGGCCACCTGCTCCTCCGTACTCTCCTCCTTCTCGCTGCCGCGCTCCTTGTTCCAGTCCTTCAGGCCCTCTGGCAGTGATGTGTCCTCGTCCATGCTCCCAGTTCCCTCAACAAACTCTTCATATGTTGACTTTTCAGCAAACGGCCTTCGGCCCAGAAGCTCCACCATGTCGTTCTTATCCAGCACCTCCTTCTCCAGTAGACGCAGTGCCACCTAGTGGTAAAGAGAGAGAATTACTGTTGTTAAGTTTCACAGTTGCTCTCCATACAGTTCTTTTGACATGATGATGTGATGAAAACCAATCAATGTAAAACACATTGATCTTGGTAATGGCCTGCCGTACCTTCTCCACCTCAGCCTTCTTCTCTGAGAGCAGCTGGTGTGTGCGCTCATAGGCCATGCTGATGAGGTTTCTGACCTCTGTGTCGATGAGGCGTGCCGTGGCCTCACTGTAAGGCTTCTCCAGAACCATTTCTCCCTGTCGTGGCAGGTCAAATGATACCTGCCCTACCTTTTCATTCATGCCAAACTGCACAATCTGTAGACGGAAGAGTAACAATTTTCAGCTGGGGGTCTGTGGACTGATATATAAACATACCATAATTTACCCCAAAAAAATGTTTAAAATATTCCATATACATTTTTTCACCAACTTTATTTACCTTAGCTGTTTAAACAATATAAATATAAATAAAACTATGCATATATTTATAGATAGATAGATAGATAGATAGATAGAGAAACATTGCTCAAGAAACATTTCTTATTAAATGTTGAAAACTGCTTCTTAATTTTTTTGTGGAAACCATGGTCCATTTTTTCAAGATTCTTTGATGAACTGACAATTCAAAACAAAAAGATTTATTTGAAATATAAATCTTTTGTAACAATCAGTCTTCACTGCCATTTTTGATCAGTTTAATTTTTCCTTGCCAAGTAAATGTATTAATTTCTTTTTTAAAAAGACCCCAAAAATATATACAGTCAAACCAAAATTTATTCTGACACCTTGAACATTTCATTCATTAATACAGTTTATTCACTATAGTATAAAAAATGGTAATAAAATATGACAAGATCTCACAGTTAAACTGTGTCAGAAAAAAATAATCTTAATTATGTCAGATAACACTTAAGCAAAACATGGTCTGAATAATTTTTGGTCCCAAATTTTTATCAGTTTTATTTGTAGCCCACTGCATGAAGATGTATAATATGTCACAGTTTACTTTATTTTGCTATCCTCAATTACATAAATGAACTATAGTGTTCTGCACCCACTAGTAAAAAAAAAAAAAAATCAAATGTCTGAATAATTTTTGGTTTGTATATACACTACCGGTCAAAAGTTTTTTGAACGGTAAGATTTAATGTTTTTAAAAGAAGTCTCTTCTGCTCACCAAGGCTTTGTTTATTTGATCCAAAATACAGCAAAAACAGTAATATTGTGAAATGTTTTTACAATTTAAGAAAACTGTTTTCTATTTGAATATATTTTAAAATGCAGTTTAGTTCTGTGTTGCCAAAGCCGAGTTTTCAACATCATTACTCCAGTCTTCAGGGAAAAACATTTTAAAAAATTTAGCGTTAAAAAAAAAACTTTTGACCGGTAGTGTGTGTGTGTGTATACATACACATATATATATATACATACACATATATATATATATATATATATATATATATATATATATATATATATATATATATTTTGATTTTACAAGCATCATATATTTACTTATTTTCCCATCAAATGCATTTTTTTTCTTAAGTAATGAAAATAAAATGACATACAGTATAACATACAGTAAAATCCTATCAAATGCAAATCAAATTGTCCGAAATCATCTATTTACTATGTATGAACCACCAATGATACTTTCCAAACAGGCAATCATACATATGTCTGACCTACCTGTGCATAGGCACTCTGTGTCACTTTCTTCAGGTCATCCTGTGCCCCTGTGGTAATGCGGCCAAAAAAGATCTCCTCAGACACACGTCCACCCAGTGTCATGCACATCCTGTCCAAAAGCTGCTCTTTGGTGTATAGGTACTGCTCTTTAGGCAAATACTGGGCATAGCCTAAACCCTTCCCACGTGGGATGATAGACACCTGAAATGACCAATGACATGACTGAGTACACTGAAAAAGCACAGTTTCAGTGCAGAACAGTATCAGAGTATTAAAGTACAGGTGAGTAAGTGGGAGTTTTACTTTAAGCAAAGGGTCAGCGTGCTCAAGGAACCAGCCAGCTACAGCATGACCAGCCTCATGGTAAGCCACTGTCTTCTTCTCCTCTGGCTGCAGCACCTGTGTCTTCTTCTCAAGACCTAAATATGCAGAGGTCTTATAATTATATGAACTTCACAACAAAACTATGCATGTGGTCCAATATAGTAATATTACATTTTGCTAAAAAATGTTAAACCAATTAAAGTGTGATTTTCAAATTTCACATCTGTCACTTACCCCCAATTACTCGTTCGATGGCTTGCTCAAAGTGTTTTTGGTTGATGGCATCAGAAAGGTGGCGAGCTGCAATTAGTGCAGCCTCGTTGCACACATTAGCGATGTCCGCACCTGTCAGAGAAAAATCAGTGAGCAGTTAAGCTCAGTTTACAGCTCATAAACAACTTTTGAAAACCAAATGTATAAAAAGTCTTTACATGCCTGAAAAACCAGGTGTTAGAGCAGCCATTTTCCTTGCCAGACTTTCTCTGTTCAAATCTGCAACCAGCTTTAGTGGTCTCAGATGGACTTTGAATATAGAGGCTCTGCCTTTGATATCCGGTGGCCCTGCAATCATTATGCAATATATAAAATATACATTACCATTTGAAACTTTGAAACTTTTTTTTAAGAAATTAATATTTTTATTCAGCAAGGATGCATCCAGTTGATAAAGAGTGACAGTAGAGACATTTATAATGTTACAAAAGATTTCTATTTATATAAATACTGTTGTTCTTTGAACTTTCTATTCATTAAAAGAATCCTGAAAAAAAACTGAATCATAATTTCCCAAAAAGAAAATATTAGGCAGCACAACTGTTTTCAACATTGATAATAGTAAATGTTTCTTGATCAGCAAATCAGCATATTAGAATGACCACTAAAGATTGGAGTAATTATGCTGAAAATTCAGCTTTGCCATCACAGGAAAACAAATTTTAAAATATATTCAAATAGAAAACAGTCATTTTAATTTGTAATAATATTTTACAATGTTACTGTTTTTACTGTATTTTTAAACAAATAAATGCAGCCTTGGTGAGCATAAGAGGCTTTTCCAAAATATTAAAAATCTTAACCACCCTAAACATTTGAATGGTAGTGTATAGTTATCTATAAAACCATAAATATATTTTTGACAGAATAAATTCACACTTAATGAGGAAAATGTTTTAATAGGCTGCAATTAAAGTTCTCCAAAAGTTCAAAGGATAAACTTTAAAATCTACTGTTAAAAAAACAAAACAAAACACTGGCAGGTGACAAAGACTCTTACCGATATATATCTGTCTATCAAAGCGTCCAGGCCTCATCAGAGCTGGATCTAGAATATCCGGTCTATTGGTGCCTGCTAGCACTACAACATTGGTAGCAGTGTTAAATCCTATACAGGAGAGAAAGAGATATAAATTTGCATATATAATTACATCACATTATTTTTATTACCAACTTGAAATATTGTTATGATCCTACACACGAAAGATTTAGGGCCCTATTTTAACAATCTAAGTGCATGGTCTAAAGCTCATGGCACAAGTGCACTTCCACTTTTGCTAGTTTAACAACAGGAAAAATGGTCGGTGCGCCCTGCGCATGGTCTAAAAGGGTAGTCCCTATTCTCTTAATGAGTAATGGGTGTGTTTTGGGCATAACGTGCAATAAACCAATCAGAGTCTCGTCTCCCATTCCCTTTAAACGCCATGGCGGATTCTCTATTTACATGGCGGAATTTGCAAGCAGAAAAACTGAATGTCTCCTAGCAAGGAAACGGATCTGCTCGTGCGCGAGGTTAAAGCATGCGAGCAGACCATCTATGGGAAAAGCCGGATTCCACCAAAGCATTTTTATCTTTATGCACACAATAATAATCTTTTACACTATAATCATTTTATTTTTAATATTTGGCATGTTTGTGTGCTGCTGCGCATCCCTGTGTATATAATAAGCAGAGTGTACGCGCGTTGTGCACCCGCATATAAGTGCATATTACTAACACACTCTTTAAATAACAAAAAAAAATATTGCGCCATTGACTTTAGACCAGGTTTCAGTTGGTCAATGGCACAATATTTTTTTTTTTGTTATTTAAAGAGTGTTAGTAATATGCGCCTATATGTCTATTTCAGTTGCCTAAAAAAATAGCAACATGCCAACAATGCGCCTGAACACACCTTGTTTTCAGACCAGCACGCCCACGGGCGCACAAATGGGCGCAAATGCATTTGCTATTTAAAGGATGTGAAACGTCGGGCTGAAACTGGCATAGAAACTTGCGTTGCGCCTGGCGCCGCATTGCACCGGATGTATAATAGGGCCCTTACGAGTTTGAGACTAATAAAAGACATAATTTGATTACGATTTATGACCCTAAGAAATTACAATGTATAAGAGCACCTAAAATCAAAGCATTACTCATTCATGGAAACTACTGTATTTCAGATACAAACCATCCATCTCAACTAGTAACTGGTTGAGTGTGTTCTCTTGTTCACTCTGTCCACCGAAGTTGCCTCTTCCTCTCTTTCTTCCAACAGCATCGATCTCATCTATGAAGAGAATGCATGGGGCATTTTTCCGAGCTAATACAAAGAGATCCCGAACCTACCCAAAAAGAAAGAGTTTTAGTGACACTGAGAACTAAGTTTGTTAGAAAGCATACTAAAGACCATAAAGCTCATAATAAGATACAGAAAATGTACTTACCCTGGCTGGCCCAACCCCTACAAACATTTCTAAGAACTCTGATCCATTCACAGTGATGAAGGGGACGTTGGCCTCTCCTGCAGTGGCTTTGGCTAGTAAAGTCTTTCCTGTGCCCGGGGGTCCAGTCAAAATAGCCCCCTAAACAAGAAGATTAAACAATCTGTTGAAATCTCAGTTCACTTTTACTAAAATAGCCAGTTATGCAATGTTATTTAAAAGTCTTGTGCTACCTTTGGAATCTTGGCACCCAAATCCTGGTACTGTTTTGGGTTCTTAAGAAAGTTAACAAATTCCATGATCTCCAACTTGGCCTCCTCACAGCCTGCCACATCCTTGAACTTGACATCAATCTCATCTCGTAGTACTTTGGCCGTGGTCTCACTGACGCTGAAGAGCCCACCCATTCCCCTCCCCGGCCGCCCTGCCCCAGCTGGCCCTCTCCTCAGCATGAACAGCAAGAACCCAATGATCAGTATGGTGGGCAACATGCTAAGGAGGAACGACCTGAAAAAAATTGTGCAGCATTTTAACCTCAGGTTTGACTGATGATATTTGAACCAAAATCAATTTTGATATCCTTTCCTAAATTATTTTTTGTCCTATCTTTAAATGATCTCTAAATTGCTTCCATTAGGAAATGTATAGATGGGTGAGCAAATATCTCACCCATCACTTTCTGTGGAATAGACCACCGGCAGTCTGTTTTCTCCTTCAATACCCATCTCTAGCTGAGCAGTCTCCAGGTTCCGCTCAAATGTGTCCACGCTGCCGATGTTGAACCACACATATTGCTGTTTGAAGAAAGGATCACATAGGATTGTCTTTATAGACCTGAGAAATGTATACCATATACATACAGTACCGTTCAATAGTTTGTGGTCGGTAAGAATTTTTTCATGTTTTTGAAAGAAGTCTCACTATTATCATGCTCACTAAGGTTGCATTTATTTGGTCAAAAATACAGAAAAATAAAACAGAAATATTTTGAAATATTACAATTTAAAATAACTTTTTCTACTTTATTTCAAAATGTAATTTATTCTTGTGATGTCATATCTGAATTTTCACACGGTTTTCAACAATAAATTTGTGAAAACTGATGCATCCTTGCTAAATAAAAGTATTAATTTCTTTACTAAAAAAAAAAAAAAAATCTTACTAACCCCAAAATTTTGAACGGTAATGTATATCAGCCTTTCAATCTGTGCTGGCTTATAGGTATGATTATATGGCCATTGCCTTGATTATCAATGACTAAAAATAATAAACATAACTGTAAATTCCTCCTAAAAACTCACCCCATCAACTGGAGTTTTACCAGGGGTAAAGATGACTTTTACATATCGCTTGTTTACAACCTCCAATCTGTCAACCTAGAAAAGATAAAATATATGACCTCACAGGTCAAAGTTCAAGTATAGCTAGAAAGAAACATCAAACAACATTAACTGAAAAAACAAATCAAATATAATACATACCACTCCTTTAGCAAGATAACCATTTACAAAGTCTTTCCAGGTGACCTCCCTTCCTCCATCTCGAAAGAAGAAATAATATGTGACAGCTGCCCAGAAGGCTGTTCCACAAAGGAAATACATGCGAAACTCTTTATCGTCCCACGGCATATCACCCTGCATGAGAGTAACAGAGAAATAAGAGCCTGTATTTAAAATCTGAATGAAATGGAAGTTCACTCTATGGATGTTTTTTTTTTTTTTTTTTTTTTTTTTTTTTTTAATTGTAAACAATTCATCTATGCATAGGTTTAATTTTTTTTAAAGAGTTTTTTTTGTTTTTTTTTTGACCTTGTTCAAATTCAAAATATCATAACTCGATCTTCCGGTGAAACTTCTCTCTATAGTCTGCTTAAACACGCCCCTCTCTTAAGACTGAAAATTTTAATTCAGAGCCTGAATTCAATAACTGAAGGATAGAACCAAATTCATCTTTTTTCCGATAATACTTTTCACTTGGATGTACAAAACAATACGAAAGAAAATATCTGCCACTACTTCTGTTACATTGCGACTTTATGAGGAGGTGCTCTGGGAAATGACATGACATGCATTTCAAGATATTTTTCAAAACCATTTAAATTTGAATTCACTTTTAAATCAATGAAATATAAATTCATGACATCTGCCTCAGTAAACAGAGTAGTAAACAAGCTTTTTAATATGTTACAATAAGCCTAATATTACTAATAATAGTTACTACACAACCTTTTGGAGACGGCTGTACCAAGTGGATTCATCTTTCCGCCCCCCTCTTTTTCCTCCTCCTCCTCCACTACCTCCACTACCTCCACTTCCACCAGCGGTCTTCTGAGCATTGGTTGGTTTGGGCTCTGGGTTAAAACAGATATAGAAAACAGCATGATTATATCCTATGTCGAAGGGCATCATATAAAAGCCAATTAACATGCCTAATAAGCTTATGAGAGATATTACCTTTGACTTCTGCATTGGATGGCTTGGGCTCACCGTTTTTTGGACTACCATTTTTATTATTAGGGAAGTATTTTTCAAATCCTTCAATGCAAGAAGACAAAACGTTATTAGCAGAAGAGCTTTGAGCACCTCAATGTCATAATTCATGTGATTCCCACACCTTTGGGAGGTTTGGAGCATAATCTTCTATAGGTGCCCAAGACCTGAGAGAGCAAGGAACTTCTGCCTAGGACAATTTGTCCAACACCCTGAACCTTCAAAAGCAAATACATTGAGATGATCAATATAAATAATCACAACTGAACAACAGACTGCTGTAAAGTAAAAAAAATTAAATATACTCAAAGCACGTTTGGTCCCACATATTGCCACACTGAAGCCATTTGGAGAACATCTAGAGTTCCTCAAATATTATGTTTCAAAGCCTTTCCTTGGTTTACTGAAAGAAGACAGTCACGGTCTTCTCACCTATAGATGACTGTTCATACCTCTCGAAGGAACTTACGGTTTACTGCCTTTTTAAGAGTCTCTAGAGAGTTTTGCCAGTGAAGCTCAAATGCCTTAAGTATCTTTTCAGTGTAAAAGTGCTTTTAAAGATTATGTCATTTGTAATTTTACCCCATTGAGAATTATGTAACTACAGCCACTATGAAAACAAGCAGTGAAATAATAAGGTTCTGAATTGTTTTTATATCTATAAAAACAATGTTTACATGAATTACTGAAACATTGTTTTTATATCTATAAAAACAATGTTTACATGAATTACTGAAACATTGTTTTTATATCTATAAAAACAATGTTTACATGAATTACTGAAACATTAGACAAGCAATGCCGAGCCGTCAACAGGACAGACTGATGTTTTGGATACTGTCTTCGTTAGATTTGACGGTATAACAGATTCAACGTGAAAAACTGTGACATAACAAGAGCTAAACGTGTTACCCAACGCAATGTCACACAGGCCGACCCTTGTTTACTAACAACCTCTCCGGCCTATATCACTGCAGTATGCCACAGACAAGACAAACCGATGACACGAACAACAAAATGCGTATTTGCAACATCAGATCACAGTATTGAAGGGGATGATGCGTTCATGGAAGATGAAAGATCCAGAGAAATACAGTCAAGCTGCACATTTACCGATTGCACACGGTTTGTTGATCTGACATTTGGCAGCAGAGCGTGGAGAAGGTTCCTGCAGCCTCTTGACAGATGCAGATATCGGTGTGCCATTATGGCGCTGTGCGCTTGTGACTCTGATCAATACACAAAACAAGACATCGGACGAAAAGTTTTGACAACATGAACTTGAAATTGACTGCGGTCCATTGCGATTTACTTCCGGTGCACGCTGGTGATGTAAATATCTATGGTTAACCCTCTGTGGTCTGGCGTTATTTTCCTGCACTTTCTCTTTATTCTTTTTATTCTATTAGTTAAATGTGTCATTAACATTACATTAAATAAATTAAAACAGAATCCAAACCTCTTCTGAACATGTTTGAATGCTGAATTAAGCGTCATTTTGATAGCCTAGCTTTATTATTAGCCGTACATTATTTACTATTATATAATACGCAGTGAAGTTTATTTTGAATATACTCAAGTGTAGCCTATTCAAAGTGTACCTTTTTTTTTTTTTTTTTTTTTTTACATTTTGGAGTCATTAAATATTTTTTGTAGACTATAAACTTACGTTTTGAACTTTTTTTATTTCACTTTTTTTCACCTTGGAGTAAGAAAAAGAAAAGCATATTTCATATTCATCATTCACATAAAACATTAATTTAATAGTCGTACAAAAATACAGATTTGTAAAGAAGATTAAAAAACAAAATAAGCGCGATATGGTGATGACATCGTGACATCAGATTTGTAGCCTTCTAACTGAAATGTTAGTCAGTGGGAGTTTTGAAATAAATTGTTTTTGCTCTCATTAATAAAGAGTACTGTTTTCACTGAATAACATACTTTTTATTGTTAAAGAAAGATACATTTGTTCTATCTCATTTATACCAAAAGTGAATAATTTGGGGAATTGTTTGCAGCATACTCCTATTTAGGACAATTACTGAAAGACTGATAATGTTAAGAGAATTACTTATTTTTCTCTCTAATCCATTTATTATCTGTATAGACTGTGTGACCAAATTTAAACATGGTCCCAGTGTTTCTTCAGAAGGGTCGTAGCAGGGTCACAGTAAAGGGCCGAGCAAAACACTGTCAGTAATGTGTACCAAAGCATGAAGCAACATGTTTCCCAAAGTCTTTGACTTGGCACTCCATCTTGCCCAACTGGAATGATCACATTCTTGTTGTAATGTTAGGTTTTCCAAATCCTCTAGATTAAGTTATAATGAAAAGTATGCTTTTAAAAATTTCCCTCCAATTATAGACCCTTCATGTCTATAAATACAGTATAAACGATCAATATACAATACTTTTCTTCTAAATAATGTTCTAAATAAACAGTGTTGAAATGTAAACCAGAACATTTTGTTGACTTATTAAATCGTCAACATATAGAAATCTGTGTAATAGTAGCACAGTAGAAGATTTGCAGGTGGATAATGTTAAGAAAGAGCCTGCGCAGGATGATAATTTTATGAGCATTCCATGCATGCCTACATCCAAGCTCTGTTCCATTGTATCAGTAACATGCATTTCAGTTTCAGTTCCTCTAAATTCACATATAGAAACTAAAATGAAAGAGTGACCTGAATCAATCAACACTTTTATATACAATATATGTAATATGTGTTTAAAAAGTTATACTGTGTTTTTCAAAAATGTTCAAAGGTAGGAGTTACTTTAAACATAGCTCCATATATAAAAGATAATCGAGACTTCAATGGTAAAAGACTGTAAAATGTGACAGTAAAGACTAGTTAATTGTTTAACAGTAAGTTTCCTTACTATACTTAATATAGGAAATAGATCTAACCTTACATTTATTTTATTACAGTAAAATTCTGTTAAATTTACAGTTTTTGTAAGTGAAAAAAATTATTAACAGTAATTAACAGTGACAATGACATTCCCAGAATTCCCTGTTTCACATTTTATGTATTTTCAATGAAATAACTATATTTTTTCAAATAACTTTTTTTTCCTAATCTGTTATGTACATGTTTTTATGGCACAACCCCATTTCCAGAAAAGATGTGACATTTTGTAAAATCCAATAAAATCAAGAATCTGTGATTTGTTCATTCTCTTTAACCTTTAGTTAACTGACAAAAGTAAAAAGAAAAGATTTCCAAAGTTTTCATTAACCAACTTATTTGTATTTTGTAAATATAAACATATTTTGATGTCTGCAACACGCTCCAAAGAAAGTGTTTACACCTTTCTTTTTAATTACACTTTTTAATCACTTGGGAATTGAGAATAATAATCACTTGTATTGCAGGTGGAATTTCCTGTGGTCATTATTGTCTGATTCTCCTTTTCATGATATGCCAAACATTTTCGCTAAGACACATATCTGGACTGCAGGCAGGCCAGTCAAGCACATCCACTCTATGGTGTAGTGTCTAAGAAACCACTCAGTTGTAGCATGTGCAGAATGAGGCCTGACATTTTCTTGCTTCCCAGGAAAGATGTCATCTTGATGGCAATATACAGGTGCATATACAGGTGCTAATAATTTAGAATGTTGTGGAAAAATTAATATATTTTAGTAATTCAACTCAAATTGTGGAACTCGTTGTGTATTAATAAATAAAATAAAATAAAATAATAAAAAAAATAAATTCAATGCACACAGACTGAAGTATTTTAAGTCTTTGGTTCTTTTAATTGTGATGATTTTGGCTCACATTTAACAAAAACCCACCAATTCACTATCTCAACAAATTAGAATACTTCACAAGATCAATAAAAAAAATGATATTTTAAACAGAAATGTCAGGCTTCTGAAAAGTATGTTCATTTCTTTGCACTCAATACTTGGTTGGGCCTCCTTTTGCATGAATTACTGCATCAATGCGGCGTAGCATGGAGGCAATCAGCCTGTGGCACTGCTCAGGTGTAATGGAAGCCCAGGTTGCTTTGATAGCGGCCTTCAGGTCATCTGCATTGTTGGGTCTGGTGTCTCTCATCTTCCTCTTGACAATGCCTCATAGATTTTCTATGGGGTTTAGGTCAGGCGAGTTTGCTGGCCAATCAAGCACAGTAACACCATGGTCATTGAACCAGCTTTTGGTACCTACAGTTGTAGCCCATTTCCTGAAGACGTCTGTGTGCGGTGGCTCTTGATGCACTGACTCCAGCTTCAGTCCACTCCTTTTGTAGCTCTTCTTAAATCGGCTTCACCTGACAATCTTCTCAAGCCTGCGGTCATTCCTTTCACTTGTACACCTTTTCCTACCACACTTTTTCTTTCCAGTCAACTTTCCATGAATATGCTTTGGCACAGCACTCTGCGAACAGCCAGCTCTTTCAGCAATGACCCTCTGTGGCTTACCCTCATTGTAGAGGGTCTTGATCATCGTCTTCTGGACAAGTCAGCAGACTTCCCCATGACTGCTGTTGGGATTACTGACCTAAACCCAGTATTTATACCCTGAGAATGGTAATTTAATAGAACTTGAAATTAAATATTCTAATAATTTGAGATACTGATTTTTTTTATTTTGATGAGCATCAAGCTGTAATCATCCAAATGAAAACAAAAAAGTCTGGAAATATTTACTGTATGTCTAATAAATCTAGAATATATTTAAGTTTTTACTTTTTGAATATTATGATATTCTAATTTATTGAGATGCACCTGTATGTCTCTGTACAATATATATTAACAGCAGCATGACAGTTTTTCATACAGTGACATCTGAGGGCAGAGGTTCAACAGAGGTTTTCTGCCTCCTATACACAGAGGCAGAATTCTCTAAATTCCCCGAATCTTTTCACAATTATTATGTATGGTAGGTGGTGAAAGACCCAACTTTTTTGCAGTCTTGCATTGAGAAATGTGATTTTTTTAATTTTTGACAATTCTCTCATTTGGCACAAGGTGGCAAGACATGACCCATCTTTGCTTACAAATGCTCATTTTATACCCAGTCCCCTCACTAATTACCAATTCACCTGCTTATTGTGGACTGTTTCCAAACAGTTTATCTTGGATATTCTATTATCTTTTCACTTTTATTTTGCCTCTGTCCCAACATTTTTGGACTGTGTTGCAGCCATCAATATCGAAATTGGTTTATATTTACAAAATACAATTAAGTTAATCAGTGAAAACATTGGAAATCTTTTCTTTATACATTTGTTAGTTAAAGGCACAATATGTAAGATCTTTGGATTAAAATATCAAAAAAACACTAGAAGAGTGTTATATATTTTGTTGACTTGTGTACTTACATTATGCCAAATGTTTCCAAGAATCTTTAAATCCAGAGAAATAAGCAATTTTAAACAGGACACGAATCGTGTCCATGTGTCACCTATCCACTGCTCCACCGCACTTGTCTCTCATTCTTTTCCACTGGCTGTAGACGTGAAGACAACATCACCCATGATTTCACGAAATCAAGGTATCATCAAGGTAGGCAAAAAATAGGAGGCAAAAACTACATAAGTGTGCCATTAAATAAAGGTTCAAGAGAACTAACAAATCACAGATTCTTGATTTTATTGCATTATACAAAATGTCCCAACTTTTCTGGAAATGGCGTTGTGCATCTAGTGTTGTTAAATTAATGTTTATTGATGGTGTTTTATATTTGTGTGAATGACACTGTGAACCTTTTATATATTAGTATTTACACCTTGTGATGATATTTGATTCATCATGTGACCTTCTCATCACCACCTGTTTTTGGTTATCAGTTTATTACAAAGGTACAAAACAGATATTAGTATAGGTTGGAATATTAAAATTATATCAGTTAATGAAGTATGTTTTTTTTTACTGTAAATTTAAGTTAATTCTATAAAACCTAAAATGTTGCTACCCTATTTTTACTGTGAATTTCTGGCCACCACAGCTGCCAGGTTTTTTTTTTTTTTTTTTTTCATAAATGTCACTGAATTTCTTTTACATTGTGTGTATATATATTTATTGTAAATGATCATATGCTATATTTCTAGCCACTCATATTTTTAATTTACATTTTTATGCACATTACTCTGTTTTATTAAATATGTTTTAGATCAAGCTAATCAGATTATTGTAGCCAAGGCACAAAATGCTGCCTTCTGTCTGCATTCTTACCCTCGGCCCCTTCAACATAGAGATGGATTTGGGGAATAAGGCCCCTCTTCCTGAGGCTGCAGATTGGCCTAATGTTAAAATGCACTCATCCCAGAGCTGACGCTGCTTGGAGGGTAAGCCAGCCATGAATGGGACTGCTGATTGGCACAACAGCACACAGCTATACGTACTACTGCATGACTATTGTTGTATAGGGGTCAACACACTTACATTAAGTGTGACAGAAGACATTCAACGTAACTTCCTAAAATGACTAAAGAGTTACACATGAATTAACACTCACATTCTTCTGCAAAGTATTTGTGCAGGCAGGTATCTTTGATATCTCAGATCTCAGCTCTGCCGGCATTCAGTCTCCATGACATGCGTTGCATGACAACAACTGGATATAATGACCAATCATCTGTGACATACAGGCGACAGGTTATTTTTCAAAAGCTGTATACTTTAAAAATGAGTAAACTTACAGCATGCATTACATACAGCATTTTGTCTAAGAATGATCACTGGGAAGTATCTGCTAGGTCACAGTAACTTGCTGTCCTTTATGAAAATAAGCAACACTAAATACTTTTCTGCTAAAAAAAAAAAAAAAACTCTTCCTTTGAATCCAGTAGGGTCCACAGTAATAAATACACTGATGTAAGGTTTATACTTTATTGGAGTGCATATTTTACACTATCACTGTCATTTACACAAATTAACACAACTTAAACATAATTTTCTTTCCTAAACCTGAAAGGGATTTCACAATAATCACAATTTTTTTTACTGTAATCTATTGACAGTCATAGTTTTTAATTCTCTATTTACCTCACTAGAAGGTGACAAAGTTTAATACTCTATTTGGTTTCTGAGGAAACACTGAGGGCTTACCCCTGGTTTCACAGACAAGGCTTTAGACTAGTCCCAGACTAAAATGCATGTTTGAGCTGTTTTAACTGAAAGCAACTTGCACTGACATATCTTAAAATATGTCAGTGCCATTGTTTCATCTCAAGATGCACACCAGTAATGCTTTTTTTTCTTTTATAAAAGCTACTTAAATGTCCTAACTGAACTAAGGCTTAATCTAAACCCTGTCTGTGAAACCAGGCATTGAAAACAAATGACATTACTTAAGTTAATTATGAAGGCAAATAGTTCTCAACTGAACTTAGCAGCAAACATGTTGATTGTATAGAGCAGATATGATGTTCTGATACACTCCATTTGTATTCCATGCTGTAGCCTAAATTCTAAAATATACCAGAGCTCAAGGAAACAATCTCTTTAACTATGTCTAAGCTTAAATCAATCACAAATCAGTTCATATGACATTGACATTTGTGAAAATAAAGATACATGAAATATTTCATGTATCTTCATTTTCACAAAAGCAAATGTTATTTTTCCTTTTGACTGGTTGGTCTCTTGATCCAACCAAGAAGTATTCAATTAATAATTCCCTTTTAACAATCTCAAAAATGACCTTACAAATATGCTTGTAATTTTGCATTGCCGGTGGGCACTTGCATACAAGGCTAAAGTGCATGGCGGCTTGTTCAGAAAGCATCTGATATATTTTACACACAAAAAAACTTGGCTTGGAATGTTTGTTTTATACTCGGCTATCACATAACAGATATGAGTGCTACATTGAGAGCAGTATTTTGCCAGTAAAATGTGTTCCATGATTACTATCAGTCAGCAAAGGAATTTTTTTGACAAAGGCAATCTTCAAACCTCCAACCACAGCAGTTTTTTTTTCTTTCTGTAATAGCCTACATGCACGAATGATATCAGATTTAGCCCAACAGTTTTTAATGGAGAAAAAATAAAAATCCTTCAATCTCCTTCGAATTTAAATATATAGGCATATTATATAAGCAGAAGAGAGAGAGAGAGAGAGAGAGAGAGAGAGAGATTCACAATATCACTGTTGCAGGGCTACAGGACAAAACCTTACTATCATGTAATGCAAACTTATTTTTAAGGTGCATACATAGCCTTAAAAAGTCTATATTTCAAGCCTATGTATTTTAATCCAAAGCAAACCCCACTGCAGAAATGCAGTCAAGTATCTGTTAAATGACTCAAATAAAAACTGCTCAAAATAGTTGCATGATTAGCTCATTGCTTTCCAGCCTATAAATTATAAGTGATGTCTGGCAGTTTAAATACATTTATAATATTTACTCTTAACCGGTATGACAAGCTCTAATTACAAGTGAAGCACGTAGTGAACGTTTAAGAACAGCTTCTCCAGAATAAAACAAACCACACATTCAATCTCAGACTGGATTTGCATTACTGTATGAGCATAATTTGTCATGACCCCTACAGGCAGTTGGAGGCACAGCATGCAGTTATGAGATGCTGAACTGATCAGTGGGAGTGGCTCATCCTGAGATACCTTTTACTGAGACGCTAGTACCCACAGGCAGGTAATCTGTACCTGTGTTGAAAAGGTTGGAGGAATAGGTCCGCTCTCAGTTTCGTCTGTTTTGCGCCAGCGAGACTTTTCGAAGTTCTATGTAATTTCTGTTTGCCTGTGAAATCCTGGAGTTGAGAACACTGGACATATTGTGTACGAGTAGGATATAACAGTCTGCTGTATTCACGAGAAATGGATTCCAACGGCATTGCTGATAAACAGTGTAAGTGTTGAATGAAAACTGAAACGGAACTCTGTTAAAATGATTCCGAAATGATTCTACGTATCACAAAAGTCAATCGATAAATATCTGAAAGTTTAGTTTGAGAGCAGTGAATGTTCAGACCTGTTCATTACTAAACCTGCACGCGCTCGTGAGTTTCAACCACGCGCAATTGAATACCAAACATAACTCAGGCGCTAGCTATGAAATATTTCATTTAACTGTAGATACAAACAATGGGGAGGGAAACAAACTGAAGATGAACCCGTTTTTATTTATTATGCTGTATATTTGGTATTGTATTTATTTTGTACTCTACGTTTGAAAATACTTTCGCAAACACCTTTTTGTTTTTAGTCAGATTTTTCCGTGGATGCGTATGATAAACGCACGAATGTGTGGTGTAGTGTAAATTGAGTTAGCGGACATAATATGTTTGCCACACCCTTGGCAACTTTGTATTGTCACTTGATGGGTGTATTTCTCCATCTCACTACAGTGCTCAGATTCTGCAGCAATATAATAACCTACTAGATTTTCTATTGAGGATGGGGCACAGGAGAGGTGTCAGTAGCCTGGAGCAACATTCCGTCGCCTGACTCACATAACATCCCTTTCATTACTTCTGTTCCTGAAACGTCTGTCAAATGATGGGTTTACTTGCTCTTCAAACCAAGGCTCAGCTCATTTAATAGTGTTTTTCAGCAGATCACAGTCTTAAATGTGACATATATTTTAAAAAGTTAATTCAGTTTGTGCAGGGTAAGGTGGTTTTAAAGAAAGCAGTGGTTCTATGTTTTGTTTTGTTTTTTATATTAAGACAATTTGTAGAGGGACTATCTGCCCCCACAAACCCACTGGCTGCTTCCTGTTTTCAGTGAGAGGCAAGACAGTTATTTCCCTCTGGATGACAGAGATACTGGAGATTCAGGAGATGTATACACAACAAACACACAGTCATAGACATTTTTTCATGTTTTTTTTTTTTTTTAAGAACCCGAATCTGGGTCATGTTTACTGTAACAGAAATATATATCATGCTGTACATACAGTACATACATGTCTGAATCTGTAAATAAACCATATAATCCACAATTAGGGCAAAACTTGTATAAAAGTTTACATTTTTTAGACATTGCCTTAGTGCAATATTAAAAATGTACAGAAATGTGGAATGAAATTAAAAATTTGTATAATTAAAAGTAAGTTAAATTTGGATCTATATAAGTGTTATTTTAGTTTATATTCTATTATAGTATTTATTAATATTTTGAATGAGCTTTTATTATTTTCAGGTTTCATTATAATGTTAGTTTATGTATTACTAACTTTCTTATTTGCTTTTGTCATTTGTAATAGCTTTTTTATTTAATATTTCTATTTAGCCTTATTTCAGTTTTTGTAATGTTAGTATTTCAATTAAGCTTACTTTATTTTAGTTAGTTGCCAATGTTTTGTTTTGTTTTTCCCCATGTAATATTTATATAGTTTATTTCAGCTTTATTTCAATTAACAAGAAAAAAAAAGTATTTTTAATAGTTTTAGTTAACAATAACATTATTGACCTATACATTTAACACCTCGTAAATATATAAACAATATTTGTATTGACATTGCAGTGCAAAAGAAACCCCTGTACAAGTCTGAAACGGTCGTTACTACCATCATAATTAAAGAAAAATGAAGAGCTCAAAGAGAGAGAGAGAGAGAGAGAGAGAGAGAGAGATTAAATGGCATATTTTTGCATGTTTTGTCTGCACGTACTCTGACAGCACGTCTAGGGTTAATATAAATCTACCGGATCAGGTTTGGAGTGTGGCTGCTAAACACATCAGTCTGTCAGTGGACTGGCAAATGCAGCCACTAGATGACGCCATTGCTTTTGCACAGAAAGTCACGTAAAAACTCAACAGGTATTTTACCAGCTGTTACGCATGTGTAGCTTTCGACTGTAGTCTCAAGTATACTTTTTACAAGTATACAGTGATATCTTATTTTAAATACACATCCTTAACTTGTTGATTGAATTTGCCAACAAATATTGCCACTCGTTGGGATCAGACGAAATGTATCACTACACTGTCTTATTCCAGAGATGAATTTTGCATTAGTACACGCCCCGCAATCCGCAGACAAGTGAGTAAGCCATACACCACACAGCGCAGCAAGTGGTTGGGATATGTTTGCGGCTCCTTCTATCAGAAGCAGTTTTGATTTGTGAGAGGAAAATTCACACCATGCAGTGTGTACGAAGACAACCAGTTCGGACCAAGTCTCAAGAGTCCTTATACCGCGCGCAGAGCAAGACAGTAGCGCGCGACAACATGAAATTTATAGGTAGGAGGATGAAAATAACAATAATCTTGTTTTAATGTAACCTGAGAACTTCACCATCATACTTGCGTTTGCAGTGGTATTCTATTGGTTTATTTTAAGATGTATACAGTTCATTGACACGCACCCTCTCTAAGGAAATCTCGTAACCAGGAAAACATTGTCTGTCTCAGCTATAAGTTGCTTACCTAGATAGCAGTGTAAGTAGGTCCCAGCTATTGTCGTAAATAGAGCAAGTTCACGTCACACCTATTGATTCATGGCTGTGTGTAAATTACTCTCAAATACACACACCACGCCTTAGTAAATAATGCATTTTGTGCTGTGGCGGTTTGACCTAATACCTGGTCCTAGTTGGTGTCAGGTGTTCACAGTCTGTGTTCAGTGTCTTTCAGGAAGAGTCTTTTGTGTTTTACATAGAAGTTAAAACCACGTTTTCTTCCTCAGCAGCTGGACTCATGAAAGGGTTGGTTCCTTCCTCAATTGGACCACAGAGGGATAATACAATCCTTTTGTTTGTTCTGCCTTCATACAAAAAAGGATGTTGTGATGTGGGAAATGACCCACAAATCTGCCTTTCAAAAGAAAATAATAAGAGCTTTGAAAGAATTACTACAGGAGTGGTCTTGTCCTTGTCTTCCCCACAGGTTTGGAGGGTGACAAAGACCTGCAGTTCCTGATAAACGGCGGGGACCTTTTGAAAGTCCGTTCGGGCTCATGGAAAAAGACACGCTACTACAAGCTGCAGGAGGACTGCAAGACCATGTGGCATGAGTCCAAAAAGACCATGAAGTCCAAAAATACATGTGAGTCCCAAAAAAGATGTACACAGGGGTGTGTCAGAATCAGCCCTTTCTTTGCATGTGCTCTCGTGTCCTGCACTGACCCACAATGTGTTATGTTGGCCAGTATGTGTGTTGATGAATGTCTCAGTCACAGAATTTCCCTGCTCAAATCCACATTTTTAAGCATAAACTGGGTAAAATTATTGCATAGAGACTAAATAGATTTTGTGCATAATGATATGTACAGACAGTATAAAGTTAATGTCTGTGACAGTATTATTTTCTTGCGTTCTTTAATATTAAAGTTACCAACTGTTATATATAACTGTTATCAGTTTTGGACTAAAGTTTTATGCCAACATTATCAGATGGAGAGGCCGATGTTTACTGGCTGTGGTAGAATTGATAAAATTGATATATTTGCTCTACTTTAGAGACATTGCCTTGTGATTAATAAATTTATCAAAAGTGACCGTAAAGACATTCATAATGTAACAAAATGCTGTTCTTTTTACTTTTTATTCACCAAAGAATCCTGAAAAATGTGCTGCTTAATATTTTTGTGGAGACCACAAAACAACAGTTTTCAACATTGAAAATAATAAGAAATGTTTCTTAAACCTCATTAACAAATTGGCATATTAAGACTGGGTAATGGCTGCTAAAAACTCACAGGAATAACACATTTTAAACATTTTAAAATATATTTAAATAGAAAAGCATTATTAATAATTTTTCCACAATATTATTATTTTTTTCCTGTTTTTGTATAAATAAATGCAGCCTTGGTGAGCATAAGATACTTTTACCAAAAACATTTTAAAAATCTGACCCCAAACTTTTGAACGGTAATGTACGCTTAATATCATAACAATGACTGTCATAATGATGAACTTTATAGTTCTCTTGCTTTTATTCAATGTTTTTATTCTGAGCTTTAAAGCTCAGAGCATTGGCCAGAAGAATTGACCTTGACCTTGATACCTTAAAAGCGGTATTGAAGAAACACTTTTTTTTTCACTAAATTAGGTGTTTCTATGCAAGTGGTGTTTTACAACAGCATTTTCAAGTTATATTGTAATTTTGTGACCAGTGCTGTAAAACATAAGCCCTATATTTAAAACGTTTGTGTAAGTATGCAAATGCACAAAATAAGGCTTACAACGCTTTTGTATTAAGCATAACCTCTTCTGCATATAATTTCCATATGCTTATTGACATCCAGACACGTGATGATACTGCATTTAACAGCAGGAAACTAGGAAAAAAACCTGCTTTTAGGAAATGGATCTTGTCTTGCAGATTGTTTTTATTGGTTTTAAGCATAAATCAGACCTAACATATGAATTTTTGCTTCTCAGGTACATTTTGGAACTTTAAGGATGATTAGATATTTTTTACCAGAAAACAAAACTAAGATGCAGAATAACCAAATGTTTTATTGTGAAAAACATTGTCTGACATCAGTGAATCACAAACATTTTTTGGGACATAAAACATGCAAAATATATTATCACTATTTCATTCACAATTAAATGATTAAATATGAACACTGCTTAATGGTCTGGGTTCAGTGTGACCTGCATTACATTTTACTCCATTATATATTTTCTGTATTTTATTTTATGAAGTATGCTTATGTTTTTGTATGTCTTTCTCACTCAGTCTCTCTTGAGGACATTGAAGTGGTACGAACAGGTCGGCAAACTGAGGGTCTGAGGAAATACACAGAAGAGTCAGTGGAGGGTCGAGCGTTCTCCATTCTGTTTAAGGGGCGACAGAAAAACCTGGACCTGATTGCTAGCTCTGAGGAGGAAGCCAAGAAGTGGGTCAGTGGTTTGGAGAAAGTCATCTCAAACATGAACAACCTCACTCTGCAGAAGAAAACGGAGCAGTATCCTTTTCAAACGCGTGTGGTGTTGAGGTGCAATTCAAGCATTATTCTTTCAAATCTGTCTTTAATTGTCCTTACATTAGAACTTTAGCTGGATTTACAGTTGTATGCGTAAAGCAGATAAAAACTTGGACAACAAGATGAGTCCGAAAGAGCTGAAGAGCTTTCTACAAGACATCAACATTGAGGTGGACGAAGACTATGCTGAAATGCTCTTTCTGGTATTATTCTTTAACCCAGTTTACCTGTCTATAATATTCTCTCACTTTAAATGGATGAACGCAAGAAATAACTTGACTAGAAATCTTTCAGAAATGTGACCAATCGAAGGGTGGATTCCTAGAGGGCAAGGAGATCGAGCATTTCTATAAAATTTTGACACAAAGAGAGGAAATCGATGTCATCTACGGAGAGTATGCAAAGACAGACTGTCTCATGAGCGCCACTGACCTGCTGAATTTCCTGTTGAATGAGCAAAGAGAGGATGCATCTCAGAATGATGCCCTTCAGCTTATTGAGAAATATGAACCTGATGAAAATGGTAATGTCGCCACCTTATGTTATTCTTATTTGTAAGTTGCTTTGGATAAAAATGTCTGCTATATACACTATCATTCAAAAGTCTAGTGTCAGTAAGTTGTTGTTGTTGTTTTTTTAAAGAAATTAGTACATTTATTCAGCAAGGATGCAATAAATCAAAAATGTCAATGTTCATCAAAGAAACCTAAAAAAGTTTCCACAACAATATTAAACAGCACTGTTTTCACTGATAATAATAAGAAATGTTTCTTGAGCAGCAAATCAGTATATTAGAATGATTTCTGAAGGAACATGTGACACTGAAGAATGTCTTCTGACAATTCAGCTTTGCCATCACAGGAATAAATTACATTTTAATAATATATTTTTTAAGTTGTAATAATATTTCACAGTATTGTTTTACTGTATGTTTTTCATAAATGCAGTCTTGGTAAGACTTATTTAAAAAAATGTACCGACCCCAAACTTTTGAACTGTAGTGTAAGTATATGTATTCAGCTTCAGTCTCAGTGGAAAAAATATACAAGTTCAATGTCTTTGTAATTGCATGTCTGTGTTTCTTGTAGCCAGAGCCAAACAGCAAATGACAAAGGATGGCTTCCTAATGTACCTGCACCAGCCAGAGGGACTGCTCTTTAACCCAGCCCATAAAAGTGTTTACCAGGACATGAACCAGCCTCTCAACCATTACTTCATCTCCTCCTCTCATAACACATACCTGCTGGAGGACCAGCTCAAGGGACCCAGCAGCACTGAGGCATACATAAAGTAATGTTAATAAATCAATATTTGAATACATTTGAATTACATACTGTAGTTAAAAAAATGATAAAGTGCTTAATTTGATAATTTCTAGTTTCATAATGAAAGCATCTGAATTAATTTACCTCCTATAAAGCATGTTTTTATGGCTTAGTTTTGGAGTGGCAAGTTACATTGTCCCTGTACAGAGCACTTCTAAAGGGATGTCGCTGTGTGGAGCTGGACTGCTGGGATGGATCAGATGGAGAGCCAGTGATTTATCATGGATACACTCTCACCTCAAAGATCCTCTTTAAAAATGTGATTCAAGCCATTAAAGAATATGCCTTTAAGGTAAATAAATTTAAAACATAGATGATGCTTCTGTTTGTTTTGGGACTTGTAGAGCTTGTCCTTCTGGTGTGTTTTCCACGTGTACCTGACTGACAACAATATCATTGTTCCCTTCACCAGACATCCGAGTACCCTGTGATCCTGTCTTTGGAGAACCACTGCAGTGTGGAGCAGCAAAAGACCATGGCTCAGCACTTGATCTCTATCCTGGGTAGCGCTCTGGTCACCAAACCCCTCGGAGATCAGATGCCCACACACTTCCCTTCTCCAGAGGTTAGTGATTTCAGGATGTTAGGACACAGCAATCCACTAAGCCATGTTATACAGAGGATCATTTACAGGCATATTCAGTTGAAAGACTATGTAAGGGATACCGTAGGTTAAGTCAATTATTATTATTATAAAATACACAATAAACCTGACAGGTTGCACAGGAAGCCGAGCCTGAGAGGGATTATTTTGTCATAATGATAGACTGAGCAGTGCTTCCCACAGGTTTGAAATATAACCAGGTGAAAAATCCTCCTATTACCCACGGCAAAAAATGTCCTACTACATGTGACAAACAACAAATAATGTGTGACTTTTAACAATATTTTAATTTATTGAAATTCATTTGAATTACATGGGCTTCTATTACATTTAATTACATACTAAAAACAGCATTTAAATGGTAGAATTCTCCTGCTTTTTCATATAGTGTCTTCTTAGTCTTTTCTTACTGTGGGGGAGCATCCCAGCCAGATACTACAATAGTTTACTATGAATTAAATGGAAATCAAATTAAATACAATTTATTGTGTAAACAAAATACCAGTGTGAATTTTAATTATAAACAAGCCCGAAATACACCGGGACTCTTATTTTGAAATGTTTATATGGTTGCGGGCTGATTCTTCAGATAAGAGGTAAGAATGCATATTTTATAACCTTCTCTAAAACATATTATATAAAGGCCATAAAGTAGACATTTTCATAATTCATCAACTCGAGTTCATTAGCAATCGCTTGGCATAAATGTGCGCTATATATCCTGGGCGGCCCGGCCAAGTAAAGTCTATGTGTGGGTAGCACTGAGTGACTGATTATATGCTATCCTGCTTATTATTACACTCCCAGTTACAAATAAGTAGATAAATGCACATGAAATATTGATTTCAGATTAAATTATTTTTATCATTTAAGAAGAAAGAGACTATGAATGAAACTAGCGTAGTCTAGCACAATAAAGATGTTTAGTAGGGGAGCACTGATATTAAAATTCTGGCCGATACGATAAGCAAAAATAAGTTTGTAATTGCTGATGTCCAATAGATGGTAGATATTAAAAACACTGTTATTATGATAAATAAAATAAAACTAAAACACTAAAATCAGTTGTTTTAAATGCTTGTAAAGCATTGTACAGTATGAAAAAATATTAAATTTTTAAATTTAAATAAAATAATATTAAATTAACAGTGTTATTAAATTCTTAGTTTTTAAAGATTAATCTAAATGTAAAAATAGGGGAAAAGGCCATGCACAAGATCCAATATCTGTACATACAGATAAATGTTAAAATCTCTAATATTTTATATTAATATATCCCTAATGTTTAGTGGTTGTAATACAAAAATATTTGACCACAAAATGCCTTGATTGATCAATCAGAATCAAGTATTCTTGTAAGCAGCATAATAATGCAATATGAAGTCTGTTTGGAGTAAATGCACACATCATTTTGCTGTTTTGCATGCAATTTTGTGACAATCCAAATTGCAAATTGAACATTTACTTAAAATATGTATAAAGCAGTTTAAAAGATCAAATCAATATAATGATATAATTGATATAACCACTCTTGATATAATCCAGTAGCTGTGGATTTAGACGTGAGACCCAAGAGAGTTTTGCAGCCTGTTTGGACAGGAGATGCTTTCAGAGTGAAATTCTGTGTGGAATGTGTGGAATTCATGCAGCTGCTCTCTATTTGAAAACATTGCTGCATCTCAAACTCTGTTTCAGCTATTTACGATATTACAAATGTCAACTCTTCAAGAAAATTGACACCTTCAGCACGTCAATTATGTGCACATATATGAAATGAGGAAACTCTGCAAAGGCAAAGTTATAAGATGTTGATCCATCATCACAGTTTTGTGGCTTTTAAAGAAGATGTATTCGATTGCTATGGCGACTGGTGCTTTGCCTGCAGGGGAGCGGGTGATTATCATAGCTTACATAACATTGTTTTCCATTCTCTCCAGTCAAGGTGTGGCCTGTCCTGGTCACTGTCACAGTCAACAATTAAAAACTGTTGGCTAGGGTATCATTTACAGCATAAGCTTCCTAAAACTACTGTTAGAAACCGCTTGTGCTGCCTGCTGCTCTTACTGTCAAAATCAACGTGCAGTACATACATATGCTTCTCAGCATATTAAATGTTGATAGCATTTTTATCATATTCCAGCCTAACATGCAGACAACTGTAAATAAGCAGCTATTAGAATGCATTTACTTTTGGTGACACTAGTTGTGCAGACACGAATGCACATTTTACTTCTAGCTGCGTTAAAATGATATAAAAACATCTAAAAAGAAGGGAACAAAAACAGGCAAAATGCATAAACAAAATGCATGTCTTTCATTGGAAGAGTTGTTTGGATGAATGCATGTAAATGTAAACTGATGGCAGAATCTGCAGTCTCTGATTTAATGACTGTGTATTATTTAGGAACTCAAAGGCCGGTTCATAGTGAAAGGGAAGAGATTAAACAGACTTGAGGACACATTTTCAGATGAGTCCAAAACAGCAGATGAAGAAAGTGTAACAGAGGAAGAAGATGAAGGTGATGAAGAAGACCGTGAAAAGAAGTCTAACGTAAGCATACATATGTGTCCATGGAAAGTAATCATTTAAATGCTTTATTTCTTTTCATTTTTAACATTTATTTTATAATTACACATACCTAAAACAGAAATCAAAGTCGCTGAAGTTGGCGAAGGAGCTGTCTGATATCGTGATATACTGCAAAAGTGTCCACTTTCATGGGTTTGAGGATTCCCGGGACAAGCAGTCATTTTATGAGATGGCCTCATTCAAAGAGGGAAAAGCTGTGAAACTGGCGGAGGAATCAGGTGTGATGTCATGACTTGTGCTGCTCAAACGCTACACAGGCTATTAAAAACATAAATACATGTCATGATGCATGTCATTCAAGACTCTGTCCAGTGGCACAGATTTATTGCTCCGCAAAATACACAGTCATAAACGTGCATTACGTCACAGAAGATGAGTTCTGCTTGAGGGAGACTCCTGACAAACAACTTTGAATATGTAAAGAAGGACTTAACAGGGAAAAGAGCCATTCAGGTTTTTTTTTTGGGTTTTTTTTTTGCTGGACAGCAAAAAGTGATACAAATTTTATTTCTAAACAAAATTATCTATATTAAAAAATATTTTTAAAAATGATCTGTTCAAATCTTTACATGTTTAATTTTTAGTAATTCAAATAAAATATGGCAATTCACACAAGGCAATAAGTTGTCTAAAAGTGGTAAAAGACCTGTGAAACTTAAAAGGTGGTCACCAGTTACAGTGTCTAAAACACAATATACACTACTGTGTTGAAATTAATTTTTCTATTTTGCACTTTAGGACACATTAAATTGATCAAAAGGACAGTAAAGACATTTATAATGTTACAAAAAACTTTTCAAATAAATGCTCTTCTTTCAAACTTTCTATTGATCAAAAAATCCTGGAAAAAATATCAAGGTTTTCACAAAAATATTAAGCAGCATAACAGTTTTCAACATTGATAATAATAATAAATGCTTCTTGAGCAGCGAATCCGCATATTAGAATGATTTCTGAAGGATCATGTCACACTGAAAACTGAATAATGATGCTGAAAATTTAGCTTTGTCATCATAGGAATAAATTATATTTTAAAATTAACTGTTATCTAATTTAATGTTTTCTTACTTTAAATTTATTTTCAATTGTAATAATTTTTCACAATATTAGTATTTTACTAATTACAATATTACTGTTTACGTTTTAATCATATAAATGCAGCCTTAGTTAGACTACTTTCAAAAACATTAAAATAATGTACCAACCCCAAACCTTTGAATAATAGTGGATATTTTAACCTAAAATCTCCATTTGTTAACTACCCAAACACATTCCACAGCTAATAATGCCTCTTAGATGCTAAAATAACAAAAAGCAAACAAGCATGTTCCCACAATAATTACTTCTTTTTTTTTTTCCTGTCATAGCAACCGATTATATCCGTCACAATACAGACAAGCTCAGCAGGATTTACCCAGGGGGACTGAGGACGGACTCCTCGAACTATAACCCTGTGCCTCTGTGGAACGCAGGCTGTCAGATAGGTAAAGACATGAATCTGATACCCACCATATAAGTGACACTAGTGAGAAACATGTATATTCAGATTTAATCAGAGTGGAAGCTGATGTTAATGTCACAGTGCTAAACGAATCATCTCACTTCTCCCTCCAGTGGCCCTCAACTTCCAGACGCCTTGCACAGAGATGGATCTGAATCAGGGGCTCTTTCTTCAAAATGGACAGAGTGGTTATGTCCTAAAGCCTTCTTACCTACGAGACCGAGACACTGAGTTTGACCCCATCACTCTTACCAAGGGACCATGGTTAAAGAGAAAGACTCTTCATGTGATGGCAAGTGGCTCTGCAACACCTTTATTTTAAGCATATGGACTATATCTTTGTGCTGTTCATGTCAGCTCCATAGCTTTTTTAAAAATACTTTTTTTGACATCCACTACTGTTACTGTTTGCCTAATAGGTGATCTCAGCCCAGCAGTTACCCAAAGTGAGCCAAAGGAAGTCCTCTATTGTTGATCCCATTGTGCAAGTGCAGATCTACGGTGTGCCAGCTGATACGACCGTGGTGGAAACGCAGTACATTGAGAATAATGGTATAATAACCCTGTAAAAAGGTTGTGGGTTCGAGTCTCAGTACGGGCAGGAAATGTAGGTGGGGGGAGTGAATGAACAGTGCTCTCTTCCACTCTCATTACCCACAACTGAGGTGCCCTTGAGCAAGGCCCCTAACCCCCAATCACTCCCTGGGTGCTGCAGCAAAAAGTGGCTGCCCAGGACTTGCCTCAGGATCAGGATGTTGCCTAATTGCTCTCTCTTTTCTCTCAAGGCTTCAACCCCATGTGGAATGAAAACTTCCAGTTTGATGTGTGTGTGCCAGATCTAGCCCTTGTGCGCTTTTTGATCGAGGACTACGATGCCACATCGAACAATGAATTTATTGGCCAATACACACTTCCCTTCAACAGCCTAAAGAAAGGTTAGTGTGCTTCAGTCCTGTGCGAAAGCAACGGCAATTTGCAAAATTTTTTGCAATTTTAAGTTTCGAATTAAAAAAAAGAAAAAAAAAGGGCTAACCAAAGAAATGTGTATGTAAATTAAGTTTGCATGCTATATATGATAACCGCTTAAGCAAAAAATCAATAGTATTGTTATTGTTAATGTTATTGGGATATAAAGCGTATATTTCTGTTTGTTATACTACAGGATACCACCATGTGCCATTGTTCACCATGAATGGAGACCTCATTTCTTCAGCTGGGCTTTTCGTTCACATCATGGTTTTGGATGCTGAATAATACACACAGTGGTGCAGGTTTTATACTGTATCTGAGATTATATCTTGTCACTATATTCAACAGCACAGACGTCCTGAAGGGTAAATGTCTCGACCATGAGGCAGCTTGAGTGATTCTGGTGGGTAGGGAGATTGTGGGAATACAGCGACCTTTCTGAAGTTGTAATATAATGGTCTCACATTTAATATTTTAATTTTTTTGTACTTTTTACTATTTGTAAAATGTTATACATTTTAGTATGCCAAATGGATCACTTACTACAAATGTGCATTCTGAACATTAATATTCCTGAGTGTCAAACTTTAGACTTAGTTAAACATAAGTTTTTAGATATACAGATTTTAGCAATTACAAATCCATCCTCTGTAGTATTTCTAGATGCATGCATTAGAGTTTTTGTCTTTTATGTAGTTACACACCATATCAGATTTGTCATATTAAATAAGATACTTAAATTGTCATGTTTCTGGTTGATACTCTCAGCGAACTCATAAAGCCAGTGATTCTGATGAAACACATCGCCAACTGTATACATCCATGTAAAGGAGAAATAAATGTAAGTTATTTAAAACTACTGTCTGAGTTCTACCTTCAACCAGAGAAAAGAGGGATGAAGGAGGAGTATTCATATGAGCTTGAGGGATAACTGGCACTCAAACATAAGGATCAGTTTGCAGTAAACCATGTTTGGCAGTACAGACATATCTGACTGTTATATTATTTGTGATTTAAAAAAAAAAAAGTATTTTGTATTCCTAAAACAAATGTTATATGAAGTAAATAAATCATTAAAAGGGTTAGTTCACCCAAAAATGAAATTTGTCATTAATTACTCACCCTCATGTCATTCCACACCAGTATGACCTTCGTTCATCTTCAGAACACAAATGAAGATATTTTTAATAAATAATCCGATGGCTCAATGAGGCCTGCATTGCCAGCAAGACAATTAACACTTTCAATGCCCAGAAAGCTACTTAAAGACATATTTAAAACCGTTCATGTAACTATAGTGATTCAACCTTAATGTTATTAAACAACGAGAACACTTTTTGTGCTCCAAAGAACAAAACACTTTATTCAACAATATCTAGTGATGGAAGATTTCAAAACACTGCTTTACGAATCTTTTGTTTCGAATCAGTGGCCGGTTCAGAGCATGTAGCAAACTGCCAAAGTAACAAGAACCATTGAAATTTCAAAACATTTATGACGTAATGAAGCCTTGTTTACTGAAATCACAACTTTGGCAGTTTGATGCGTGCTCTGAACCGACCACTAATTCGAAACATAAGATTTGTAAAGCTTCATGAAGCAGCGTTTTGAAACTGCCCATCACTCTTAAAACAGATGTGTTATATCTTAACACACCTGTGTGTCTAGTTAAGGACAACACATTTTGTGTTACTTTTAACCTTAACCATGTGTTATTTTCTACACACTTATATTTATACAAGTTGTATAAATGTACACAAAATGACAAAAAAAAAAAGAGACACCATTTACATTGAATAAAGTCGGGGGTTTTTTTGGCGCACAAAAAGTATTCTCGTCACTCATACCGTTAAGGTTCGACCACTGTAGTCACATGAACTGTTTTGAATATGTTTTTAGTAGCTTTCTGGGCACTGAAAGTGTGAATTAACTCAATGGAGGCCTCACTGAGCCGTTGGATTTCATCAAAAATATCTTAATTTGTGTTCTGAAGATGAATAAAGGTCTTACAGGTGTGAAACGACATGAGGGTGAGTAATTAATGACAGAATTTTTCATTTTTGGGTGAACTAACCCTTTAACTATAGTAAATTTGTTAGATTAAACATGTGACTACAGAGGGTCTGACGCTCTTTGGATCATTTTAAATCATGCTGGAGAACATGATCAGGTTTGACACAAACATGGAGTTCATGAGTGCTGCTGCCATTAAATCACATACATTTTGAAATTAATCAGAATTTCCTCAACTTATAATGATATTATTTACAACTAAAATATTAAATTAAATGCAAAAATGTTTTACTAGCAATCTGATTTTTGGACCCTACTGTATTTATTGAAATAAAATAAAAAAAACCTACTAATGGAAGACATTAGGAAGTTAAACTAATAATTTTTTGTTTATAATCATTACCCTGAAATAAGCACAAGCAATTACTCGCATGCTGATTCTGTAATACAATTAAACCCTAAAACTACACTAAAATCTTTCAACCTCTTGCTAAGATATGCAGACACCATTTAAAAGGTGACATTTACTTCTAAGAAATGTAAAGATCTGAGGATACTGGACTTTTAGTACACTGCAATATAAAAGGCAGCACTGTGTTGTTTTTTTAAAAAGGTGCTTTAATATAACATGTCAGAGTCCGGAAGAAAACTTGCGACAACTATGAATTAATTCAACTTGAAATATACTCCAAACATCAGCACTGTACAGCCTCTCCAAACTGATTTCAAGCCCAGATTAAATCGTGTCTGTATGGCTTACTAAAAAACATCAAAGAAAATAAGGCATAATTTAACTGGACGTCCCGACTTATAAGATTGACGTGACATCACAAAAACAATGTGTATTAAAAACAGCACCTGACAGTTTACAAGTGAAAAAACACAGAACGAAAGTAAATAAAGACCGTGAGCAAAACCAATAGTGTTTTAACGCTGTCAGATCACCTGGAGTTCATTGTATTATCAAAGAAAAAAAAAGAAGAAAAAGAAGTGACACTTCGCAAACGTGAAAAGTATTGTGTTTAACGATTAGATATAAAAGCAAGCCAAATATCCAGGCAGCAAGATCTTCAGCAACCAGCAGATTTGAAAGAGTCGACGATAGGAGAGGCTGTACAGAACGTCAACAAGCAGAAAACAGCAGGTGTGGGATAACATAAGCATACAGTTCAAATACTGACAGAAGACCATAAAAGTGAGAATGAACTGCTCTCCCTCGCCTGCTGCGGAACAGGATGAAGAGAGATGGAGAGAGGTAGACGAAGAAAGACTGAGCGAATTAAAAAAACAAAAACAGGACAGAACTGTGACGTGGCGGACTCTGGGCAGAGAGAGAGAGAGAGAGAGAGAGAGAGAGGTTATTGCCTGTTCAGCAGTGGATCGGGACATGCCGCCACTGCTCCTCTCATCTTAGGCACTGCGGTGATGCAGAGTCTGCACAGCTTGTGCCGAACACTTTCAAAACTCCTCAGAACCAGAATCTCATCAGGAGAAAAGGCCTCCATTTAGTTCTACAGGAGGGCTGCTCTGCAACAAGACAAGAGCAAACCCTTTAAGGCCCGACTGCGACTAAAAACGTCTGTTTCGCCTATGGATGATGCTCTGGCACAAGCTGCACAGTGCTCTAGTCCCTGGGCTGGTACTGGTCGTACCTACAGGGAGGTCTTTTGTAGTGTAGTGTACAGTGGTAGCAGCAGCAGGGTATGGTTTAAAACAAGTCAAAACTAATTAAAAAAAAATATATATATATATATAAAGATGATGGACCTGTACCAATTCTCAACGACTCAAACAATGAACAAAAAGAATTAAAAATGATAAAAGGGATACATTTGCAATTGTACATCCTGGTTTCCATAAAGGACACTTCCCCTTTTCTAATACAGCTGGGGGAACAACTGCAGTGTCTACGCTACTTCACCAAATGCATTCAGATCAACGTAAAGTTTCAAGAAAGACTAGCGGCTAAAATTCTCTGTCGACCGGGCAAACAATTTTTTGAAATGTCTAAACATTTGTCTCCAGCACCAATATTAGCGGCTGGCCTGTTTGCTGAAAACGAAACGTTTATAAAACTATGAGCGATTGGCACGATACAATCTTCGGTTTAAGATTGGTTCTCCTAGGTTAGTTGGCAAAAGAGGCTGTGGTATACTAGAAGAGTAACCTAACAAGTGCAAATGCATTCCTTTGCTCTTAGAAAACAAACTAAACATATACAAGTCTAGATAATAGTATCAGTCTATATAATGGCACAAGCTAAAGCAAAATTGAAAATAAAAGGAGCACAAGAAGAACAAAGATGGAGACGTGTACCCAGCTTTACATAATTAAAAATCTCTGGCCTCTTTAACAGTGCTTTTATAAAAAGAGACTGACCTGCCTCCGTTTTAAAGCATATAATTCTTGTAAAGATTAGGTTCTCTGGAAATATGTTGTGTACAAAATGTTAATTTCCCCTGTAAAAATGACATTCAAAAAAGGCACTTTGTTGGGTCGGAGAGGAAACCCCACAGTCCTTTAACCCTACGGATTTCTACCTGCATAGCAACACCTCAGAGAATGGTTATGACTTGAATATTTTCATTTCAAAAAAAGGAAAGAAAAAGTTGATTTTTTTGGTTTATCATAAGCACTTTTCAAAAGAGAAATATTTGAGTGTCCACTAAATGTTAAAAGTCTGTTCATGTCACTGTGTGCGTGTCATGGTGGTATCGGTGAGGTGAGGACTGCAGGCTGGAGGAGAGAGGAGCTGTGAGCGGAGCGGCTCCTCTGCTCTCCACCGGGGGACTCCACTGGCCCCTCATCAGGCGCCGCGGCTCAGGCTGCTACCTGCCCCTCAGGTTCTGCAGCACCCCGTACACGTCCTCCTCCTTGCTCAGTCCCTCAAAGAAAGGCAGCAGGTCCAGGAGCTCTGTGTCAGTCATGTCATCAAACCACGACTGCACGGGAACCTATACAAGACACAAACACACACACACACAATTAGAACCGGACATCGTGTTATAACCAGGTGATACAAGCGATAATCCTGCTATCTGTGTTATGAAATGTCACTGGTCCAAAATCTTGCTTTACCTGTATTAAACATTAAATATTGCTGTCCTTTTGGCACATTATGCAGTATTTTCACTTTTAGTGACCAAAAAACAAACAAACAAACAAACAACCAACAACAACAACAAAAAACAAAACAATAATGTTGCCAGAATCTTGTAGCACTAGTTTAGGACAGCGTAAATTGTGATAAAACTGAGGTAGGTACTATGAGAAATACAAAAGAACAGTGATGGAAGTCATAAGGAATTTATCGTTTCAGAATCTTAATGATTCTGGTGCCATAATTCTTTTGGCACTTTTTCAGGCAGAAATATTGGTTTTTAAAAAAGAAGTGCAATAGCCAAATTATGAGATAAATTTTATACATTTAAATAAAATTACATAAATAACTTTAAATTATTTTCGCAAGTTGCATTTACACCAATTATTTTTTTTTTTTTTAGATGTGGCATAAATAATCCAATAAAAAAAAATCATTGTTTTAAATAATAATGATTCACATAATGTGTATCTTTAAAAGGTACACTTTAGCCTTGTTTCCACCTAAATTACCCGGAGCAATTTGTCTCAGGAACTTTCCCCCCCATACCTGTTGCTATCTGCGTTTTCATCGTGGTCTAAAGTACCATGAAGATTAGATGGTGGCACGACTTTCTAGGTCCCGCGGGATTTCGTCCTCTGCATGTAAACTTAATAAAGCCTGAACCTCGTTGATGGTCCATTGGTCATGATTTTTAAACTCCAAATGTTGATTCAAATAGCAAACAACTCTTACTGCATGCACCGCAACAGACTTTTAAAAATGGTGGCTGAAATAAAATGCTGTGTGGAATCAACCAATAAAAATGCTAAGTGAACTCAACCAATCAGCTTGTTCAGCTCCCACCACTGAAAGTTCCTGAACTTTGAAAAAGTTCTACCTAGCGAGCAGGGACTTTCTGATGGGGAAGTTTTTACCCAGAACTTCATCAGACCCTGGTTCCTGTGGTCGAAACACACCGAGTACCACCCCAAAGTCCCTGGGAAAAGTTCCTGCGCTGGAAACGGGGCTTTTGTAACTTCTGGCCCCCTAGTGGTTACAAAATAAAACTTGGTTGTGCTTCAGCTCTGCTCATTTGCACAGATTAATGTGGTTTGAGACAATGGACAAATAAAAAATCTTTAAAAAAACAAAAAAAAAAAAAAAAAAAAAAACAACAACTGGTGATTCGCCGAAGGTTTGCCATTTTGAATGATCAAATTTTTCTTATTTGCTGTGACTTTCACCTTCACGGTACCCATAGCTGGAGCTACTTTTCTCTGTGTACTGATATGATGCGAGAAGCACAGGTGAATGACATGCGTATTAAATTTTTTAAGAAATCCATCCTGACAGCTCTGATAAACTTATAATAATGATTTATGTTTGGGTAAAGACATGGTTTGAAAGATTTATTAACTTTCCCATTAATAAGATTTTTTTTTTTTTTAAAACAACTCAGCCCTCAACCCTACTTAAGATGTCCAAGAGTAACCAAACTACAGTTTGGTTAATGGTTAAGCGTTTCGTCAGCAATCAAAACTCACAGCATTTTCAGGATGGAAAATGTAGGAAGCAGGGGAGTTGTCCACAATGATGACGTTCCTGAGCTCTCTCCCGAGCCGACTAAGGTCTTTGACATAGTTCCCTCTATGGAAAACGCAGGATTCCCGGAAGAGTCGTGCCCGAAACACACCCCACTGGTCCAGCAGGTCTGCCACCGGGTCAGCATACTGAAGCACACACAGACAGAACAGACACTTAGACAAGTAAAAAGGTTTTTTTTAGGCTGTGGAGTCACTGTGGAATCATCCAGCTGCTCCCTGCAACAAATACAAATCTAAAACAGAGAAAATGCAAGCTGCTAGGGCAACGTAACACTAAAAATGTCTACAAAGAGGATTGTAGGGAAACCTACAAAACCATAGTCAGATACGTGCCTCTCAGTAAGAAAGCTTGCTATTAAAGCAAATGAGCCATTATGTCCTCAATATAACAGACACGAAAGCAACCAGGACACGTGATCTAAACTACAGTGGGCCGCATACATTCTCAACAGCTAATGTGTCACTAACAGGAATGAGAAGAACAAAACACAGAGACATTAGCTACAGATACGGTGACAAATGAAACTTCACAGCATATCGTAAAAGCGGCCAAACTCAAACAATGTGAGCTTTCAAAGGTGAAGGCAGCAGCGACTGCAACTACTGGTACATGGCGCGCATTCTGGAAGAGTTGCCATAGAAACACTTACCCATGCATTAGCGGCTAAAACAAACGCAGGCCACACAGAGACAGAGAGGGGGGTCAGATATTAGCAGAGCAGGTATGATTCAACACCTACCCAACAGACCTTAAATCACTCTGGCAGGTATATCACAGTACTTTCTCCCTTAAATAACATTCAGACAGTTTCAACCAGTGAGGGTTTGTGCACGGAGTTATGAGATGCTGACTGACTGCTGAGTCTTTTGACATGTTTGTTTACATTAAATGAGGCAGTGTCATAGTGTGGTGGACAAACCTTGGCTAGACTGGCTGTGAAAAGCACACATTCAAACAGCTCGCCCATTTTCTGCAGGAACTCGTCAACGTGAGGCCTTTTGAGCACATACACCTACGAAGGGGAGATATTGTGAGCCATTTAAGTCAATTTTAATGATAATAAGTGCTCATAATAGAGTTCAACAGTCGGGTTCCAGAAGTAAAAACTCCACTCATTTTCTCCACAGGCAAACTGATTTTTAATGATAACTTAAAAACCAGCTCTACTGGTTTAGAGCCAAAATCTTTCAAGCCAAAATCTTTCAAGCCTCTACTGTGAGCTACAAGGTTGTTAACTGATGGTATATGCGTCGGTTGAAACCATCAGACTGCATTATTTCAACTTGTTTTTAAAATTACCGTTTAACAGCGGAATTCCAGGTGAAAAACTACATTATGCTGTACAGAAAATTCCACCAATCAGAGAGTCAAAATAACCAAACCTCCCTAACAGAGCTCTTTAGCTCCACCTACTCCCATGAAGCACTGCAAATGACGTAACTGAGTCAGTCTCCCTATGCTCTTAAAATACTGAAATATTTGTATGTATGTTTCTTTAGACAATCAACATTTTTAATTGAGTAGATTTGTTTTTACATCGTTTTTAATTTGATTTTGTTTGCAATGCTTCATGGGATTGTAGTTTTTTCCCTCAATAAAGCCATTAAGTACAGTCTTGTACCTTTTTATTTTTGTCCAATTTTTAAATACTTTTCTGCTTCAAATCAAAGTTAGTAATGTTACGATTCACCTCTTAGCTGGTTGGCTTGGTTCATGGCTTATAACGCTTTAATAAAGTTCTCTTTTAAATCCTCATGGGAGAAATGAATAGAAAAAATATTTCTGTAACCAACACCACTGAAAAAGTTGGATGGGCACTGTTGCACTCTATATATGTATAATAATAATAATAATAATAAATAATATGAATCTTTATAAAACAATATAATAACATTATATAGTACAATATTGTCATAAACAGAGACATTATGTCAATTTAAATGATAATAAATATTCATAATACATATAATAAGGAAATCTTTAACATGCAATATAATATAAAATTCATGATACATAATATAATCTTTATGAAACAATATATCTAATATGATGCACAGAGTCATTTAAGTTCATTTAAAAAAATAATAAATTATCTTTATAAAATATAAAACCTATTATAATAATAGTAAAATATTCATAATATAATTCACAAAAGTCGTTTTCTTGTTCTTCAATCTGAATGTCAAAACACTGAGGAACACAAATAAAGCACAGATGATTTGCATCAGCTCCATGAAGACAAACGTCTGCCACCTAGTGCAAGTAATCATGAATAGGCCTCCCAGGACAGACAGCCTATCCTGGATTACTTGAACAAGGGAACAGCCACTCAGCAATTTTCACCACTCGATCAAATGAAGTTGACACGGACATAAAAACCATAAATGGTTTCATAACTGCTATAGAACACACTAGAGTGTAGTATAAAACCTGTGCATGTTTCCATCAATTCTGTACCTGATGCACTGTGCCATCTATCTCCACTGGGACGATGAAATCAGCATTGCTAATAGGCTACGAGAGAGAAACAAACGCAAAACAGAGGAGTTATGACCCAGCATCAGATGGGAGACAAAATGCAGAGAAAGTGACCCAACTAAGCCCACCCAAAAATAAGTGTCACACATTTTCTGAAATACCTGAATAGCCTTACAGGCAGTATGCACGAGTCTTATTAAATACTCATGTTTTGGTTTGTCATGCACTGGCTCAATACACTTAATATGTTTTTATTAATGTGGCTATTAATGGTTTTATTCATTTTCATTTCATTCATTCATTGTTTTACTGCAACTTTGTGAGCATCACTCAGGCTGCATCCTTCTCTACCTTATAAAATCCATCTTTCAAAATACAGAATACCAATAATAAATCATACCAGACTACATTTGATTTATTAATCGGTTCATTTTAAAATTCTCATCAATACACAGCCAGTTTTATCACTGGATTGTATTAAAACAACATTTTTCATGTGCCTATTATAGAACAAGTAAAACGACCAAATGTGAATTTTCGGTTGCACTTTATTTTACAGTACATGCACTTATGTGTACTTCCCTAAGAAAGTACTAGATAATATAAGGTAACTACATGGGTTAAGTTTAAGGTTAGGTTTAGGGGAAGGTTCAGGGTTAATACCTAGTTATTACTCAGCTACTGTAATAACTATAATAAGTACATACTGTAGTATGTACATTAGGAAAAGAACTGTAAAAAAGTGCTACAGAATTTTATTCTGTCTTTTTTTATAATAAAACATCAAGTGAGCTTATTACTCACTTCAACTTTCTCAAAACTTTACACAGCAATAAACTAATAGCTGATAAACAATTTGACAGCAATCAGAGATTATTGATGTGTGATAAGGTCCATTTACTTATAATTTGCATAATCACAATGAAAGAGCAGTAACAACAAACAGCAGAGGGCGTCTGTGCTCTTTAAATACAAACCTTCCAAATATTACTAATCAGATGTGAGGGAGGTTTGAGTATGGCACACCTCACACATTTGTCCTTACTAGCATGACTGAAAAAAGTGGATCACAGACAAATAAACCCTGTACAGCCTGACACATGAAATAACAAGAAAGGTTTTGGAAATGGAAAAGGTTTGTGTTTTTGTTGAGTATCATATTTGATACATCAGGCTTTTATTTTTTACAGGAGAACATGAAGCTCACAATCAGAGTTGTTTGTTTGTTTTCAGAAGCCCAAACTGAGCAAAAATATGCAATTTGTTGCCGCTGCTGATATTTATATTGCCAAAAGGATGAAATTCTGATAGCTTCTAATATAAATCACTGAAATCATCTTTATAGCAATATAACAAACTACTAATATGAAATATTTTTTTTTATTACGTTTTTTTACGCCATGTTAGAATCATGGCTATTTACATGGCAAACACAAAGGTTAATATCATAATCCATAAAATTTACATTATTATATAAAACATTTCAATATTTTTTAGCAAGATGATATTTAAATGCTTAGTCAAGCTCTGTAGTTTTCATTTCGGCAATATAATGATTGACCATGCGTGTACCATGACCTAAAGGGGAATTTACAATTAAAAAAGTATTAACTTATCAATCAGAGGGCAGAAGGCATGTGGTAGATGCAAAGTTTTGATCATGTTAATTCGAATGCCTTAGAATTTTGCGTATCAAATATGATACAGTAGGCTTTATAAGGTTAAACTCTCAGTTGTAATCAAACTACCCCACGCTAAACTTTTGAGCTTCACACACAGATCAAGATAAAAAGCTCACTATTCAGTTTCACAATCGGTGTTGCTCTTCTACTCTCCTTCTACTAGCAGCAGAGACAAATGAGCCCCGACTGGGCCGTCACTAAGCATCACAGGAAGCTCTGCCCGTATGCATATATATCTCTGACGCAAATAGGTCATCGTGGGTCACAATCACTGAGCAAAATACAGAGAGAAGTCACAGTTTCATTGTGACCCATTCCTGGTTGTTTTTCTACCTAAAAATGATCTGGACTTGTTTCGACATGCAACAATTAATGAATTACCTTAAACGAGCTGTGCACCAGAGTCTCATCCAAGTCTATTACCACACACTTCTTCCCATAGTCATTTATGTTAACCTCAGGCAGGAGGTACTTCTCTGGAGGCTGTGGAAATGCAAAACAGAAAGAGTTAACATTATGAACATGGAGCAGGTTCAGTGTAATGAGTGAGAAATAAGGCACAGGAAGTTAAGCCGCGACGTGTTAGACCGTTATCAAGCAATATGAGCAGAAAGATGGGGAAAAGAGGCACTGTCCCCAACCATCTACACATTTCCTCTGGAAATTGTAAGGGAAAGCTTTAGGCATTTTAGGAAGTGTATTTCCTGAGCTGCACAGATGACGCTCATGCAGTAACATCCCAGCTCTTTCCGAGCGGAAGTGGAAAGGATTATGGCCGTGCATGGGGATTAAAAGGTTTTTCACACATTAATCAGAGATGCAGGTTGGGTAAGGTTAGAGAGTGTGAGAGTGACTTCAGCACTGGCTGCCTGTATGAAATCCCATCACTTTATTTATAAGCTGCGGGTGAATGGGTCCATCTCTTGATCCAGTTCTCTAATCCTAGCTGCACCATCTCAATTCATGCAGAGGCAATCTTGTTATAGAGGGAGGCAGTATGCTGTCGAGTCTATCTAATCTAAATCCCTGTCTGTTTAATGGGATGAATCAAGCTTAGGAGGAACCGCTGGAGTGCAGTCATTATCTCAGTCCGAACTGCTGAATGAACACAGAAAAACACTTACAGTTCTGCTGGACGCAAGTTTCTGTTCAGTACGCAAACAACAGTATAACAAATCATGCAGCAGAAACTTCATTTAGGGATTGTGTGATTACTACTTCTAAACTCTTATCGCAGAATCATAAGATCTGACCTTCCCATTTGGACTTCAACAGCTTACCATTGAGATTAAAGGGTTAGTTCACCCAAAAATTAAAATTATTCTATGATTTACCTACCCTCAAGCCATCTTAGGTGTATATAACTATCTTCTTTCAGATGAACACAATCAGAGATACGCATTCAGCATACGTCTAAAAAGCGTTAACTTCCGCGACATAGTACACAATGCCATGACGTTCTACACTACGCCATTGCATATGACACGTAGTAAGTCATGTCATTATGTACTACATGCCGGACGCTCGTTATTTTACTTTATAAAGTTTTAAATAATAATACTTGTCTCACACAAATGTGTCAATTCGCTTTAGAAGGACTTTTTTAACCCCCTGGAGTTGTATGGATACATTTTTTAATGGATGGGTGCTTCTTTTTTTTTTGGTCTTCAGAATTTGGGGTACCATTCACAACCATTATAAACCTTGGAGGACTAAGGATAAGGATTTTTAAATATCTCTCCGATTGTGTTTGTCTGAAAGAAGATAGTCATACACATCTAGGATAGCTTGAGGGTGAGTAAATCATGGGATCATTTTCATTTTTGGTTGAACTATCCCACAGCAAAAAAAAAAAAAAAAAAAATAAAAAAAAAAAAAAAACACACGCTAAACCATCAATTACATTTTGCAGACAATCACCCAACCTATTTATGAACCTGATCCTGTCACATGATCCTTCAGAAATCATTCTAATATGCTGGTTTGGTTTTCAAGAAACATTCCTTATTATTATTATTATTATTATGTATTATTATAGGTGTTGAAAAAAACAAAGTTCAAAAGAACAGCATTTATTTGAAATAGAAATCTTATGTCTTTTCTAACTGTCTTCACTGTCACTTTTAATTAATTTAATGCATCTTTCTGCATTAGTAATAGTATATTAAATGACGAATCAAACAGTAATTTCCAGGTTTTTTTTTTTTTGTTTCAAAAACTGTGAAAAGGAAACTAAGCATTAATGAAACATTTTATTATTTCTAGCAATTATAAAAATGCATTGCTAAAAACAGACCAGTGAAAATATTGGCATGGGAAGTAAAAAGTAGCCTGACTGACCAGCAGAAGAAAAACATTCTAGTGGTGAAATATTGCTTATCACCTTTCAACAGACTAGAAAACGCTGAAATAAACACTTGTTTTATCAAATCAGAAGTTGTCATACTCCTAATAGTTAAAAGATGGGGGCCCATAATTGTGTGGAAAAACATTAGGCTTTCCAGTCGCCGTAGAAGTAGCATAATATACAGTGTATGCAAGCATCCATCAGGCAAAGTGCATCACTGTCCACAGAGCCGCTTCAAAAGACGATTCGAGTGTACAGTGGTGCGACGCTCCATGCGGCATGCGAGAGCACACAGACAGACGGCACGGAGTGAAGTGGAGTCATACATACACTGGGGATAGGGATGACCTCAACCTGGTCACACTGGGACATGAGAGATGAAGACAGAGGAAACAAACGGGAGAGGAAATGAGGTGTTGAACCACAAGACAAATGGACAATAATTCAGACACATGTGATACAGTTTGCACAGAAAAAGAGAGAGAGAGTCGATGACTTCTATTTAACATGAGCAAAACACACATGACGGCGAGACGCAGAAGCAGTGTCTCTGGATGAATATGCATTTGAGCTTCTGTGATCACTCCCCTTATAAAAAGGATGTTTGGGCAGTCTCACCTTTGGTGGAGCTCCGTTCTCCTCCACAGGTGGGGGCAGAGGGCTGCTGTTGTTATTGGGGGTGGCGGGGGGCTCGGCATCGTAACTCCTCAGACAGCAGAAAAACGAGCTGAAGATGCTGCGAGTCCTCTTTTTCTTCAGGCTGCTGTTAGACAGCGAAACTAAAAAAAGTACAGACAGACACAACATAGGCTTAAAACAAATGATTACAATAATAATTTACTGAGAATGCATGATATTTTTAGTGAGCACACTGGTGTATTATTATTTTAGGTTGTCGTTTATAATAAATTCATGTGAGTTACGCTTTTCACATTGTAAACGCTGCGTTTCCGGAGTCTATGCCAGAACGCCGGCTCAGTATTGGCAGGGCTTCTGCGTCAACACCACATGTATGCGTCGGTGCTCAGGTGAACAGCATTGGAGACTAACACAAAATAGAAGAAACTGTTGAATAAAGTTATTTTTATTTTTTTCCAAACAAAAATTACTCTTGTTGCTTTATAAAATTAAGGTTAAACCACTGTAGTAACATGGACTATTTTAAAGATGTCTTTACTAACTTTCTTGGCCTTAAAAGTGTTAATTGCGTTGCTGTCTACAGGGGATCAGAAAGCTCTTGGATTTCATCAAAAATATCTTAACTTGTGTTCCGAAGATGAATGAAGGTCTTACAGGTTTGGAACATGAAGGGGAGTAATTAATGACAGATTTTCATTTTTTGGGTGAACTAACCCTTTAATAATTTCTTTACAAAAAAAACCAAAAAACTTTTGAATAATAGTGTACATTGATATGTAAACAGGCCATGATATTGGTTATCTGTAATGCTATGATATTAACAAGCTGCAATCAGTATCAGCCAAAGTATTTAGTTAGTATAATTCTAAAACTTACGTCTACACGACAATACATACTTGTGACTAAATACATATTTATTAGAGATAAATACAGAATGGCTAGTGTCAGAAGTTAAATAAAGAGTTTTAATGTTTAAGATGGGTTACATTTATTTCAGTGAAGCATATCTACCTTTTTCCTACGCCCCATGATGCTTTGCGAAAATTATGGAAGTAACTGCCATTAAACTGTAAACAATGAGCGAAAGGTTCACTCAGTGACTGAAATAAACATTTTCAAAAATGAGATGACATTATTCTACTCACCCTTTAACCATCCAACATTAAAAGGACATTTAAAAGTGTAAAAGAATTAACAAATTACTACCACAGACCATGAATTACCCCCTATTATTTCTGCAGCAATATTACGGACGTGTTAAATATCACTTTAGTAATATATGTCTGTATTATGTAACATGTTACCTTAATGAAAAATATTAATTAACTGGAACATTATGGCCCGGTTTCACAGACAGGGCTTAGATTAAGTCAGGATTAGGCCTTAGCTCAGGGTATTTAAGTAGCTTTTATAAACGTGCCTTACAAAAAAACGTTTTTTATTTTTATTTTTAATTACTGGTGTGCATCTTGAGACAAAACAATGGCACTGACATATTTTAGGATATGGCAGTGAAAGCTGCTTTCAGTTAAAACAGCTCAAACATGCATTTTAGTCTGGGACAGGCTTAAGCCTTGTCTGTGAAACTGAGAGCAAGTGAGAATTCAAAGTAATTTCCATCATTGCGACAAACGATTCACACTTTTTTTTTTATACTGTTACAGTGGCATACAAAGGGGGGGAAAAAAAGGAAAAGAATCAGGAGGAAAAGAATGCAGCAACTGAAAAAAGCTCTTGCAATAGATATTCTTGTCATATCACGTCACATTAAAATACCAAGCGTAACGTTAGTCTCTTGAAGTCTGAACATGAGAACATGAAGGAAATTTTAAAACTCAGTTAAACTGACGGATAAAGAGTATTTATAGCGCAGCCTTATGATTTGAAATGATTTGTTTTAGTCTTTTTGAGTAAAACCGGAAGTGCCACCCATAATCTAAAATGCAGTAGGCTCGTTAGAAAAAAGGTGGAAACATGGCATATAAAGTTCAATAATACTCATTTGGGAAACTTGTTGAAAAGGCATGAACACCCTTTAGAGAAATGGCTTTCTCCCAGTCAAGATGTCACATGGCATCTTTAATTAAAAGTCCATTCTATTACAAATGATTAAGGACAGGCTTTACACCAATACACTGCACATAATGAGGGGACGTCAAAGACCCTCGCAGTCCTCCTCTCCTCATTCACACACACACTAATAATAATCTGCCTTCATTCCAGCACCACAGCAGAGGCTCTGAATGTTAACACTGAGGTCACCAGCAAGTAAAGGCCCTTTAAAAATAGTGACAAGCAGAAAAAAAAATGAAACTGGACCCCACTCGCTTACAAACCCCACCCCGTTCCCTTTAGGCTCCTAAACCCTAGTCCATCCACTCATTGGCTGCCGACTCCAGCACCATTTTAAGGGACAGAGGCTATTTTCCCTCGTTCCTGAAGCTTCACTGATGACTTCAGAGAAGCACAGACGAGCGAGAGAGGGGGAATATTTGAGGGAGAGAGGGAAGAAGTGAGGAGGGGCAGCATCAGCAGAGGCGGGGCTAAGAAAACAAACAGCCTATGAGAATCGTGCATTCCTCTCCCACCCCTTTAACCATCTCAAAGGTTCAGCTGAACATCTCATGGTTTTCACCTTAAAACCCATGCAATACATGACACTAACATTTAGTATGAAATTTTATTCTTTTTCAAATGCATTTTACAGCAACAGGACTGAGCTTATTAAAAGACTGCACTTTAAGTGGACTTTCAATAGTTTTGATTAAGAAAGCAGTTTTTAATAAAGCATTACCATGTGTTGTTTCGCTTTAAAAGAAGGGCTAGGATCATTTTTCCAAAGTGGGAGGACAGCAGCTTGGCTTCGCTCAGGAATATTGAAGGAACTGACGTGTCAGGAAGCATGTTCAGCATCATGGTTTGAGGTGTAAAAAATGTATATCTTGATATCTAGATCAACTGGGTCATAGTGAGAGTGTCTTTGCAATGCCACAACACAAAAATCATAAACACGCATCTGTCTGTAATCTAACTTTTATTTAAATGCCTTTACCACATAGAAAGAGCAAAAATATAGACTATTAAAGCTAGTTGTTGATTAGATGATTTTAACTACTTCCATATGCACTCCAAACAAGTAAAAGAATAAAATGCAGAAAAGTACAGGACGTTTTGCATAATTGTGGACAGAATGCAGAAAAGATCCCTGTCAGGCAACGGGCCAGAGACATTGATCACTGCGGCAGACTATCAGATGCCATCAGAGCTCAAGCAGCTGCCTTTAAAAAAAAAGTCCTGTAATTACTACTGACTTTAATTACTTCTGGCTTAATATTAATCTACATGTTGGAAAGACCCATTAATGGCTTTGAAGAGGGAACCCTGGTCTGGATGAGATCAAGGCAGTAGATGTAAGTCACAAAAGGCATTTAAAGTGTTGCTTAATAGGCCATCAAAAGCGCAAGGACAATTTTAGATTGTTAAACTTTATTCTGCGCTGTTTTGAGAGGGCAGCTGTTGAAGAGCTTCTCCACTCAGCCACCCAGAGGTCAAAGGTAAAGCCCTGGAAGTGCTCCATCCAAATGCCTGCTGTCAGAACCGGACATCCTCAGATGAGCAACCCTGCAAAACTGCCTTATATAAACTCATGTTTTTACTTTCAATTTTCATGTATATATTTTATTTAAGGCAAGACACTATTTTCATGCACTGGTCAATTTTGAGATTTTAGGCTATTTTGCTTTCATAACAAACACGCAACATGTTTGTTCACAACACATTAAGACCGGTGGAAAGAAAACATCCAAAATAGCAATAAAGTGTTTAATAAACTTTATCTTTTTGCGTCTGTTGATTTTAATTGCAATACGTATCTTTAAAGAATATCTTTCTCAAAATTAGCTTTCCTCCCATACTGAGCCAGAAATCTCCATGTCAGTAGCACATACACCAAACTTTAGTTTTAGTCCCATTAAGGTTCTTACAGTGGAATTTGTTCATATATCGTTGACCTGATTTATATAACAGTCTATTCCAAAATAAATAAATAAATAAATATATATATATATAACCATGTTTTTTTTTTTTTTTTTTTCAGCTGTCAACACTTGACAGTATTTTCTGATTTATGGAGTAATAAAAAAAAGAGATGTCCAAAATCCCCTCTGTAAAAACGTTTAACTTTAACAACAAAAAGCTTTATCCAATGTTCCTATTTTTGTTCTGGAATTTAATATTTAATAATGCCTCTGCATATATTAAAACAACATTTCAGAAAACTTGTACAAAACCGTTGTCTTAATGTAATGTATTTAATCAACTGGGTTTGATGATAGTGGGTTTAATCAACAAGTGTACCCTATTCATCGGTTGTGTCTTGCCTTAAAAAACTAAAAAAATTGCTTTTTAGCGCATAAAATTATGTTTGCCTCCTGACAACCTACACAGCGTCACAACTGACTTGCCTGTTTTGTAAAACAAAATTATATTCAACTAAATAACGCACCTACTTAACTATTCCTGTTGCTGACTTGACTGAAAGAAGAACAAATCAAAAGTCCACCGCTTCTTAAATAAAACATGTGCCCTTTAAAGCACACTGCTTATGCAAGTCTGCCCCGTGACAGAAAGAAACATGTTTACGTTGGTCTCCATCCACATCACGGGCGACCAACGCTGACAGAGCCCAAACTTTCGCTCTTTAGCAGTTTACTGCGCCTTTACGACGACTCAATTATATAAACACACTCGGTGATTGTTCTGCATCAAAAGTAACACACTGTCATATGAAAGCATATTAAAAGTTATCCAAAAAGAAAAAACACTATATCTTCGTTTATGTTAGTCCAAACAGGGATGAAATGCCTGAAATGTTTCTTCTCCGCGGACGCAGGCTCGCAGCCCGCTAGTTTAAAATGGTGGGTAAAGCTAACAAAACGCGCTACGGCGACCAACTTCAACGCACAAAAACACCTCTCACCTTTCTCAGCATTTGACGAGAGTATCTCCTCCTCCTTGGGGTTCGTAACCTGCGTTATTATGGACGTGTTGTCCATGGAAACGAGATGTTAGCTCCTTTTTCCAGTGAGTTCTGGCCGTGTCCGTGTTTCAGGTTGTGCTAACAGCTAGTCGAGTTAATGGCAGATCTCCAGCCAGCCAGCAGACTGCTGTCGCTCAGGCTAGCGTGGGCGAACGGACTGCACCCGACCACTAATCTTTGCGTTTTGTTGCATTAAAATACGCGTCGCGGACACACATTTGATCAATCAGCCCGTGCGAATGCGCATTACAAAAATCAACTGCGCCAGCGCCGAATGGCTAACAAGTAGTTGGAGGTTGGATTGCTAATATAGGATAGCGTTAGCGAACTGACCATGAAACCTCCGAATGCGGGCTGAATAAATGACCCGCGCGATGTCTGAAACGCTTGCGTTTAAACTCCTGGAGCAATAGCGGAGAACGCCAACATCTGTGCGCTTAAATTATCGTCATAAACTGTCTCTTCATGTTTTCCCGTGTTTTCTGATCTCTGCTTCCAATATGGAGACGGCGAGTGTTTGATATTCACGAGATAGAGCTGAGGAACAGCAGGAGGAGGTATTTTCTGGGAACCCCCTCCCTCATATTAAAAATAAAAGCACGGCCTAGGAGCGCACAGTCCGCCCAATGAAAGGAGTCCGCACAAAGTTGACTGATCAACACTTTAGGCACTCGACTATGGAGTTGCGATATTTAACAAACGAAGTCCAAATAAAATACACAAACATTTGGTCTGGTTTATGGTTTTCAGTTCTGCTTCGTGATCATTAGAATGAAAATACAGTGAGAGAAGAATAAGAGTGCGATTTAGAGAAGTAGCTTACAATGTTTTGATTTCTTCCTGCTGTTGTTTATGTATTGAGCAGCTTTAATATGCGAATAAACAGTGAAAATATATGTCATTTAGAGTAAAGAAACTGATATAGAAGGTAAATAGGCACCACACTGTACAATATAGGCTACAGTAAGATAAATTTGCCTGTGCCTGTATTATGAAGTGGAAAACTGTATATTTCTGCCTGAGGTTTAAATAGTAAAGGGCTTTTTCTTTGCGCAGTTAATTTCCATAACATGTCTCCCTCTGCTGTTCAAAGTTATTGTTGCACGTTTGTAAAAAAAAATATATTTTTCTGCCTCTTTTGAAGTTTTTATTTCGCATGTTTCCATATGGTTCTCTGTCTCTGCATATAAAAAGATAAATAAAAAATAACCTAGTCAACAACAAACAATCTTGTCTGTATTTAATGATGACACACCCATATTAACACAAATGTTAGCCTAAGAATTTCCATGTTAACCAATGTATTTTGTTTTGAGTTATAGCTATATTATCTTATAGTGTCTTGTATACATATATGAACAAAACATACATTTATTGCAAACTTTCTTCTGCGTGCATTTTAGGCACTTTGTGGTTGTAATCAGTAAATCAGAGCAAATTGCAGTATTCTGGTGAATGCGTGATTATAACCTTTTGACCCCTCATTGATTTGACGTCACTGTTCATACTTTCACTGAGGCAGTATAAATGACTTGCAAATTTATTTCAGGGAACGTGATAAAAGGAGTTAAAGTGTGAGTCCATCATCCATAATCGTTTAAACAGGTAATAACATGGATGACAGACTAAACATAGAACATATTATTGACTTAGTTTCTTCTTATGCACTGTAGCCCACAGTTGGAAACTATATAGGCCTAAATTAATACCAAAGTTATGTCTGAAGTGAGTGATGGTTCATCTTCACTGCAAGAGCTCACGGGATTGCTTTGCGACAGTAGCCTACATCATCCCACGGACCAGAACATAACAATTAAAGAAAGCATTTCTCCAACCGGCCGTCATGCACCTGTATACCATTTAGCGCAGGTTCTTGAATTTGTGCGCCTTTTTGATGGACAGTTCTGGTGCCACCCCTCTGCGGTTCCAGTCCGGATTATAAATACACTCTCTACACCCCTCCCGCAACATCCACACCAGCTACTGCTGCCTCTCACAGTGCACCATCGGCACTGGGAAACCGGGACGGATGTATTAGGAGAAGCCCCTACTCACCCCCCTTTTCTTTTCTTTTTTTCCCCCCCAATTTTGTGGGGGCTGACATCTGTCTTCATACATCTGTGAAAGGCTGATACGAGGTTAGTACTGAGCAAGTGCACTTCGTTTTGAATTACTGTACTTACTGTACGCGGTGTTGTGAACAGACAAGAGTCCCACGGACAATAAATGAGACAACGTGTGGGCGTTTGGAGCTGTGCAGCATCATTTACATCTGAAAGAACTTTATATTTGCGTGTAGCCTATATTAATAGTCTACACAGATACTCTGATATTAATTGAACAGGTGCACGCATGCTTTCGTGATTAATTAAATGTTAAAATAAAAGAAACTGCCTGCCGAGAGCGCTCATTTGGGAGTTCAGTCCTTGGTTTTTCATACTCCTGAAGGATCTCCCGATGTGTGGGAGATCGCATTGCGCTGCAGCTGCCGCACTGTACCATGAGCAACTGCTCAGGCTAAAATAGGAAGAGGTTGTACGGCGCAGCTGACTGTGCTGTTTCTGAGGAGCCGTGAAAACAGGCACTCCCATTTAAGTCACTGACTTACAGTCTTCTGAGAATTAGACTAGGTGTCAAATAAGTGCGAATTTTTGTTGTTTAATTCGTTTTAGTTTTGTTATTGACTGGCTAGGCGAAGTTTTGGTGTTAACGTATAATGCGTAAAATAATATGCATCCTTTATATTAATTCTTGATGATCATTGTGTGTGTGAACTTTTACTGATATGGTAATTAGTGAGGAGTGTATATCCTGCTAAATTTCAGCTTTTACATTTACTTTTAATGTTGGCACTTGGCAGAGTGGCCAAAGGGTTTACAATAAAACGTTAATAAACATACTGTAACGAATAAACTATGAAAGTATATTAACGAAGTATATTAAAAATATATATTAACATTTAAAAGGCTCATATAAAATAGGCCTAAAATGTAATATGTTTTGTTGTACCATTTGCACTAATGTTTTGAAGCATTACAAATCACCGCTCCTTTATAAATTGGAATTTTTAAAACTAGTTCTGCATGTAAAACTTGATTATGGGTGTCAAAACCTGAAATCAAATGTTATGTTTCTTGACAGCGTCACTGTGGCAGTTGTAGTGAACGGGAATTATAATCATCACAATTATTTAAAAACATCTTTCATAAAAAAAAAAAAAATAAATAAATAAATAAAAACTGCTATTTTGATTCCTACCGCTTTCTTATATTTATCTTCTGAACCGTAAATCTTTTTTCACTCCAAATGCAAATTTGTAACTTCATTAATATTAATAGCACGTCACAAAGCTCTCCTCTGATTGGACAGATATTTGCCCGCTGATATTATTATTATTAGGTGACAATTTAACCGCCTTCTCCTATCGCTTCACAGTATATGCGGAGTCTTTTTTATTTTGTCTTACGGTTTTAGAGCTAAACTTTCGCACTAAACTCAAATATACTTTTCTATATACGAAAAGTATTAATATAGTGTCCTTTTGACCTGGTTGTAAAATACCTGAAAGAAGAGACGAATCTGTGGATAACTGAGGAGTGAGTGTGAGTGACGTTTGACCTGTAACGGCCGTTAGTGAGTACGACAGCGGAGCTAATAAAAAGACTGTATAATACGAAAAAATAATCACATAAAAACGGAATACGATTCGACATCATAATTAATAATTGGTTTATGAACATTCCACACGACAAGCAATAAAAACGCCCTTAACAAACTTGTGGGGGTAGTATGTATCTATAAGTTTCCATTGTATTTAACGTTACCTTATCTATTTTCTGTCGTGGTCGTTGGATAATTTTAATATGAGTGTAACGTTAATTCGATTTTAATGTTAAGACTTCTCTTCAGGTTAACCATGGGGATCAAGACAGCCCTTCCCAAGATTGAGCTGTACATGTACACTGCTGTCGTCTCTCTTGCACTCTTATGGGCAGGGAGCTGGATCATTGAGGCCTCCAGTGGTACACTTTATTTTTATCTCTTGCTCTTTCTTGCTTCATTAAGATTACAGAATTATAGTCACGTCTATCATGGATGCCCTAGAACACCACGAGTAAAGGTGCATTTTCACTTGTTCACTGTAAATTAGAGCACTATAGATATAGTATTGTACTCATGTTGATTCGACTGCTTCTATTACTCTCATTTGTAAGTCGCTTTGGAGAAAAGCGTCAGCTAAATGACTAAATGTAAATGTAAATGTAGTATTATTGTTTAAGTGTTGGCAGGCTGTTTTGCTTATTGACATCCATGCTGGTACTGGAGCCATGTCCTGCTCCAACCTTTTTAAAGATCACATATTGATTATGTCTACTTTTCAGTACATAAACAGAAACATCAGTTTAGCCTGGGGTCTAAATTTTCCAGTCCTACATTGATAACCCTCAACAACCCCTGAATTTCAAAAAAGATCTGTTATGCAATTTGTATTATCTTTGTAATTCATTTTACAAAGATTTGTCAGATTTCACAGAACCATCTCATAATCTCAAAATATATTTTAGAGTCTGGATTATCACAGAGAAGCCTCTGAATGTGCAGGCTGGCAAAATTTACCTTATGTAATGCTATTACGTTTTGCTCTGGAGGCTGCAGCTCACATTATTTGCTGTTGAATCATGTGAATCTGATGTTCATTTGATTTCTTTCAATGATACATGGTTAACTGTCTGCAAAGACTGCATGCATACACAATAAATATTGTAATTTTATAGCACTGAAACAAAGTTTAACATCCTTCTTGATATCAAATGGAAAAGAAACATAACCATGTTCATGTGGCAAGCTTTATTATTTAGCCTGAAATGCACCTTGCTGCTTTTGTGAATCATTTCTCTTTTACTTCAAAGAGCATGTAAACAGGAAGGCATTTAGGGAGAATGTGAAACCAGGATGGCACTACTTCGGCCGAAAAATGGCAAGTATCATATAACTATGTTATTACATAAATGGCTCGTATTAAATCATATTTAAGCCCTCTGTGACTGATATCCTCTGTCTCTTCAGGATGTTTCAGATTTTGAATGGGTTATGTGGTTTACCACTTTCCGCAACCATATCCTGTTTGCCCTCTCCGGTCATGTGATCTTTGCTAAGATCTGCTCGATGTTGTCTCCAAAGGTATGTGGTTATTCACCCTGTGCGCAGTGATCAGTTCATTTACAAGGATTTAAGAGTAATACTATTTCTTGTGCTATTTTTTGTGGGTGTTTTGCAGATGTTGCATGGTTTTATGTGCCAATGACATTTTGATATTAACAATGTGTGTGTGAATTGATCTAATCTGAATGTTTTTGTGAAATGTTACATTTTGTCTGCTGTCAATGAAGACTGGTATAGATGCATTCAAGGTAACTCTGAGAGTACTTATTTTCTTTGTTCATACTGACTGACCAACTAATATTAGTGCTGCTACAACTCCAGCGATTACTTGACTATATTGTCATTTCTAACACTTACAAACAGTAGCTGCTTAAAAGACCTTTAAAACCCCATTCAGTATTGTTGCATGTGACAGCTGTATGTCATAAATGTGTTTTTTCACAAGGAATTTTCTTCTTAACCCACAGAACAGATCTTTGATCTATATGGTCTATGGATCTCTAGCTGTCCTGATTACTATGGGATGGACATACATCTCTCTCGTCCTGTCTCACTGCATCATCCTCTACAGTGTGGCCCTTGTCAAGAGGAAGTGGCTCTGCTTTGTGGCTGGTCTTACCAGCCTGGCAACTTTTAAGATGGAGCCCTTTAATACTTGGCAGGTGAGAAAGTCCATAGTTATTGTATCATCATTTATAATGCCTTTTATTAGGTTTGGGCCAATAGACAGTGTTATCTTCCATTGCCGATGGCTGACAGACATCACGATGATGAGCCGGCATCGTGATCAAATGGCTGACCTCAGTCCGCATCTGGACCCATGACAGAATGGTAGCACCATTTTACTGTTTCTAGTTGAAGCGAGCAGCACATCAAAACAGTTGTGCGGATCACACCACAAGCATTCAGGATTGTTTGTGGTAATGATATTTCAGTGCTATATCCTCTAGTAGTTTTATCTCAAGTCAAACGCGCTTCATTCAAGCCCTTTCAGCTCTGTGCGCATTCTCTCTTTCTCCAGACGCGCACCACATTAATGGTACTTGTCCGCTGGCGCGGAGCAGAGCGAGCGTTTTTAATTCATTCCAAAGGAAGTTGAGCTTAATGCTCAGAAGCGAACACGAAGCCCACCCAATGTCATCGTCCATTACAATGTTTTACTGTAGACATCGCCCAACCCAACCTCTTATAAAATGTTTCCCCCCACAGTCTAACAAAAAAATTAAGTTAAATGGTAGTAGATGTAAATAGGTGCAGTTCAGGTGTCTATATCAGCATGTGAAAAACCATGTAGTTTTGTCGTTTTAATGTTCTGATCATTTTCTACGTTTTAATGCAGGAAGGCTTTGCGACTGGCTCCTTTGATCTGCAAGATGTCTTGTTCTACGGAGGCTGTGGCTTCTCCATTATGCGCTGTATGAGCTTTGCTCTAGAGAACTGTGAGAAGAAAGACGGTAACTACAGTTTCTTGGATCTGATCAAGTACAACTTCTACCTCCCCTTCTTCTTCTTTGGACCTGTCATGACCTTTGATCGTTTCCATGAGCAGGTGAGTTCTGTACCTCAAGAATCTGATACCTTCCTAACATTGTTCTCAAGAAAACAACAGTTTTTAAGGTCTAGTCTATAAAATCATGTTTATAAAACTGAATCTATATAAAATACATAAATGTAATTGTGTTGATAAAGTCACTCTGGTTAAGTATGCACTATAATATAATTCTCAGGCTAACAACCCTAACTTGACTCGTAAAGAAAGAGAGATGTGGAACATCACCGTTCATGCTGTGGTGCACCTTGGGGCTATTTTGGTGGTGGATGTCTTCTTCCATTTCTTGTACATTTTGACCATCCCTGGCGATTTGAAGCTTTTGAAGCAACTCTCTGACTGGTCTCTGGGTCAGTTTGATAAAATTATTTAATATTAATAAAATAGCTAGAAAACACTGGATGTTTAAAAATTATGTTACAAATAGTTTCTAATTATTTGTAAGTCGTACAATTTAATTTGTTTACTATCACTACAATATTGATTGTATTGCTTTTCAGCTGGTTTGGCATACTCTAATCTGGTGTATGACTGGGTGAAAGCAGCCGTCATGTTTGGTGTCATTAACACAGTATCCAGACTGGACCATCTTGACCCCCCTCAGCCTCCTAAATGCATCACAATGCTCTATGTCTTTGCTGAAACGTAAGTATGGTCATTAATAGAAGAGAAATATAGCATGTTTTTGGTCTATGTAACCAGATCAAATGTTAACAGTTTCTTCTAACATTGACTTTTTAGACACTTTGACAGAGGAATCAATGACTGGCTATGCAAGTGAGCAAATAATCAATCCCATATGTTTATCATCACATGTATCATTTTAATATATATTGCTCAGAAACTCAGAAAAAAAAAACATTCATCCATACAACATATATTCCCTGTTCTCTGTTAAAGATATGTCTATGACTATATCGGAGAAAACCATGATGCTATCTTCAAGGAGCTTCTTGCAACCATCAGCACCTTTGCTGTCACAACTCTGTGGCTTGGACCCTGTGAGATTGTTTACATCTGGTCTTTCTTTAACTGCTTTGGCCTAAACTTTGAACTGTGGGTGGCTAAGTTATTTTCTCTGCCACCATTTTCCACCATCGAGGTAAGATCCCAAAGACATCCACTGAACAAATACAATGTAATTCAGCCTGACGAATTTGAGCATTTGGGTTTTCAGTCATTACACTCCCAAACTGAATAGCCTTGCATTTCACTGATATCATGCTGATATATAAAGCATTGCATGGCCTGGCTTCACATTATTTATCCGAGTTAATTTATCTTCACAATCTAATCTGTTGGCTGTTCCTCAAACCCGCACAAAATCTATGAGTGACAGGGCTTTTTCTTCTTATGCTCCTATTCTTTGGAACTCTTTTCCTCTTGAACATAGGAAAGCTCAGACTTTGGGGATTTTTAAAGCTCAACTTAAAACATATTTTCTTAGACTAGCGTATACTTGTTGATTTTTGTTTTTATTTTGTTATGTATTGTTTATCTTGTGTACAGTGCTTTGAGAAGCTGCTTTTAAAGGCACCATATAAAATAAAATAAAAAAGTTTATTATTATTATTATTATATGAAAATAACAGCATTGGCTTACTCTGAGTTCATCCAGAATGTAATATTAATATTTTCCCAGCGGAATCTTATGTCTGAGGCGATGTCACGTCGAATCAGGGGCTTGTTCAACGCTGTTAACTTCTGGCAAATTATCCTGTACAATGTCCTGGCACTGAACAGTCTGGATTTTGCTCAGCTGGTTGCTAAGAGACTGCTTCTTAAAGGTAATTGTTTTGTTTTAGATCATTATATAATAAAAACTAAAACAAAAGTGGCTAGAAGTAACATTTCTTACATATATAAATCACTTATATAAAATTATATATATATATATATATATATAGGGTGCGATTTGTGAAAAAAGCTATAAATTAACATTTATAGAATAATTGTGAACTTTAATGAAACAATATTGGAACATTTTAAAAAAGGAATTTTTTAATTCATCAAGTAGAGTGAGATTTTCACTCTTATGCCTTGTCCTTTCCTCATTGGGAAGCGCTCAAACACATTATAAACATCTACGTTTGAGCAGATTACCTATTTCTGATTACATAATCAAAATTAAACAAGACTACATAATTAAGTTGAAAAAAGTTTTGGTTCATTTTTGTGATGTGCTCCAGAAAGGAGACAGAGACATTGTTTTTTCTTTATTTTGCAAAAAAAAACATAATTTTATGTTGTTATTATGAGTCTACACAAATAAAAGAAGACCCTTTACAGTTTTGTATTTTAAGTTCTTTCCGCTGTTATGAATGCTAATTTAACATGCTACAATTAAAACCCGATTTAGAAAAATGCATAGCGATATAAACTTGCAATTAAGATTCTTTTGATGACTTCTTTTCTCAGAATTGTGATATAAACTCACAATTGCAAGTTATACAGTCCAATTCTGAGGGAAAAAGACTGCTTTTTTCTTAGAATTTCAACTTTATATCACGCATTTCTGACTTTATAACTCTTACAATCTCTCTCTCACACACACACACACACATATATATATCATGTATGTAAAAATGTTGAAACAAACTTGTATCGGCACAAAAACTCCGGAGGAATGAAAAAACAGCATGCACATGAAGAATAATAGGACCCTTGTGATTCCCTCAGGCTTCCCCTTGTCCACTCTCTCGGTGCTGTTTGTGACTTACTGTGGTGTGCAGCTGATAAAGGAGAGAGAGCGAAAGCAGGCCCTACTGGATGATCCGGAACCAGTGCTACCCCCAGAGGCGGGCAAACAGAAGGCTGAGTAAAGGACAGAGAGGTCATTGAATCCGATCCAGCTCTTGAGGTCCCTCTTGTTAATTCTGCCCCTGAGCTTTCATGCCAGACTGAAGCAGTCCCATCACTATGGTCACTGCTTTGCACAAGTCTGTTTTAAAAACACAACATGTTTTAACTGTGAATAGTTCTGAAGTGCACTTGCTGTAGTCAAATGCAACCTGTCCTGTGACATAATCTAGCACAGACAAACCAAGAAGTGCATTTTTTATTTATATTTTCAGTGGATGGCTTTTTAAAGGATGGGCTTGCCAAATATTTTGTGAATAAATAAGATTTTGAACAATAAAAAGAAAATTTACAACGTTTTCAGGGTTTGTTTCAGTTCTTCTTAATATTTTTAATATGTTTACAGCCATGTTATTTTAGTATTTTTGAGATACTATTATAGTTTTTATTAATTTAGTTTTTATAAAATCTTCTGTTTTCGTTTTAAAGTTACGTGTTAACGGTAACACTTTACAATAAGGTTAATTAGTTAAACATTAGTTAATGTATTAACTAACATGAACTAACCATGAGCAATACATTTGTTACTGTATTTACTAATCTTTGTTAATGTTAATGAAAATACAGTTGTTCATTGTTTGTTCATGTTAGTTCACAGTGCATTAACTAATGTCAAAATTTTTTTCTTAATAATGTATTAGTAAATGTTGAAATTAACACTAAAGGGTTAGTCACCCAAAAATAAAAATAATGTCATTAATTATTCACCCTCATGTCGTTCTACACCCGTAAGACCTTAGTTCATCTTCTGAACACAAATTAAGATATTTTTGACAGCAATGCCAAAATAACGACTTTTCAACAATGTCTAGTGATGGGCGTTTTCAAAACACTGCTTCAAATCTTTTGTTTCGATTCAGTGATTTGGATCACGTGTCAAACTGCCATACTGCTGAAATCACGTGACTTTGGTGCTTCGAATTACTGAATCGAAACAAAAGATTTTAGTCATTTTTCTGTTTTTTTTTTTTGTTTCATTTTTATTTCAGTTTTAGTTATTTTAGTATATCAAGCTAAACAAATGTTGCCTTACTATTTTTATGGTTTTAATTTTAGTTTTAGATTACTATAATAACTTTGGTTTACAGCTATTATTATGACAAAACATATATGTTAGGAGCTAAATGAGCTTGTAATTTATTTTACATGGTTCTGACCATAGGTCATTTCCACCACACAGAGCTTAGTCACTTTTCAAAGTTAAACTTTGTGCAGTCACATTTTTATGTTACTCGTCACACTCAGATGATATGGTGTGAACACATTTCCCTATTAGGCTTTGTCCTACATTGAGCTTTGAGTGGCACACTGGAGATTTGAGTTGATTAATGGGCCTAAATATACACTGATGAATACTGTAGGTCCGCTATGCTGTTATCAGCACACAATTATATATCCTAGTTTTCAGTCTCCCTTTGGACCTCCCTTTTGTCACCTTACATGGGTTATTAGCACAGAATTACCCTTTCACTTGTCTTCAAATACACTATTAAAAATAAAAGTTCTTTACTGGCATCTAAAGGTTCTTTAGATTATTTAAAATGTTGATCACATGTTGAAAAAAAAGTGGTTATTTTAAGAACTGTTCTATGGGAATCCCCTTTTGAAACCTTTATTTGTAAGAGTGTACCTTCAGAATTATTTTATTAAATATAAATAAAATGACTAGAAAATGCTTAAACCAAATACGTTTGTGATTAAGTGGTTCAGAGTGAAACAGTAAACAAGCTGTGGCCTAGTGCTCAAACATATTAACCTCTTAGCATTCCACTGTACCGCCCGTGGTACACATACCTTTCAAAAGAGTCCAAATGGTTCAAGAACAGCATGCCATTTACTTTAGGGATGCCTTTTTTTAGGCGTTTTAGGCTAATTTTACAGGAATGCTAAGGGGATAAGCCATGGCGCTCCTATAAGTGATACAAGTCTGGATCCAGCTCTTGTCAAATAATGATTAAATGTTGCAAATTTAAATGTTGGCATTACTAGTTTCTATCAATTAAAGCTATAGGATGTAGGAGCCCATGATACTAAGCATCTCCACTAGAGGTCTCCACCAGGTGGACATTATCTCTCAAAGCAACAGGCAGGCAAACTTCTGTTCAAATCCTTTCAAATCTTTTCTGATTTCCATCTTTTGTTTCTCTCTGCAACTCTTTTTTTCAAGTTGGTCACATTTCACATGTCACATCTTGTGGCATTCTACTGTCCTTTTTCATAATATCTACTCAGTAGTCCCAATGAGAAACATGTCAGCTGTTGGCACGATCTGTTTGGCTGGGGGAAGGGAGGGACAGGTTGAATTTCAGGCCCTAAGTGTGGTTCGTTTGCACATTTCTATATATAGATGGACAGACAGTAGCTGATAACTTGTGACAGCTGAGGAAGGAGGTCACACCAAAGCAGAACATCCTCCGCCATTTCTCTTTTAGTGTAACGGTGTTAATAAAGTCAGTTCAGTTCTGCAGTGGGAGAGGACCAGAACACCCCTCCCTCCTAGTGAAATATCACATCAAACCATAACAAGATGGCCTCCATGTCAGTGGACCCAGTGACAGAGCCGCGGATGTACCAGCAAACGCTCCTACAAGATGGGCTCTGTGATCTCCTGGATGCTAACAAGTTTGTGGACTGTGTTCTGAAGATCAGAGACAAAGAGTTTCCTTGCCACCGGCTAGTGCTAGCTGCTAGCAGCCCTTACTTTAAAGCCATGTTCCTGTCAGACCTAGAAGAGAGCAAAAAGCGGGAGATTATTCTAAAAGACATCGAACCTGGGATCATGGGAATGATCCTGAGGTACATATACACCTCGGATATCAACCTGACTGAGCAGAACGTCCAAGACATTTTTATGGCGGCCAACATGTACCAGATTCCGTCAATCTTCAGCGTGTGTGTGTCATATCTGCAGCAGAAGCTAGTTCTCAGTAACTGTCTGGCCATCTTTAGACTGGGACTGTTGCTAGACTGTCCACGTTTGGCCATGGAGGCGCGGGACTTCATCTGCGACCGGTATTCCCTCATCATTCGGGACCAAGACTTCCTTCAGCTGGGTCCCAGCGAGTTGGCGGCTATCATCACATGCGACTCCCTGAATGTGGAACGAGAAGAGTCAGTGTTTGAATCACTCATGGACTGGGTGGAATATGACACAAATGAGAGACTGAAAGACCTGCCAGAACTTCTACACTGCGTACGTTTCCGTCTTATGCCGACAACTTACTTTAAAGAGAAAGTAGAGGGGCACAAATTGATCAAGATGAATCAGGAGCTCAAGAAGGAGCTCCAGCTTATCAAGGATGCACAGAAAGGACTGCTACATAGGGTCAAAAGGTCATCGCACAGAAAGGAAGGCGCAACAGTAGATTCTGAAGACGAGGATGAGGAGGGTTTGCTGCCGGGGATCCTAAATGACAACCCACGTTTTGGAATGTTTCAGACAGATCTTATATTGATGATTAGCGATGCAGGAACAGTGGCGTATGACATTGGTGCAAACGAGTGCTATATGGCGTCTTCATCCACAGAGATCCCTAAGAATCACTGCAGTCTTGTCACGAAGGAAAATCAGATCTTTGTTGCTGGAGGTCTGATGTACAACGAGGAGAACAAAGAACAGCCGTTCAGTTCGTACTTTCTTCAGGTAACACACAGGCATGTTTTGCGAATGTGGGTAAATGTGTTTGCATTACAAATCAATGACTCAAAGCATCACAAATCTCTGGTTCCAAAAATACATTTGTGAGAAGGACCCTTAGGGTCCCTTTTGCTTCAGAACAGCTGTTAAAGTTTTGAACCTCGTGTGTCATGTTTTTAATAATGCCTGCATGACATTTTCCTCGTGTATTTCCAATGAAACCTCTGAAGGGATTGTGTTGAAGGAATCCAACAATTATATTTATATGAGAAAGGAGCAGTGCTTTTGGATTATTATCTTTCAATCTCAGCTCTTCTTTATCCCACAGTTTGATCCCATGAGCTCTGAATGGCTGGGGATGCCCTCACTACCAAACCCTCGCTGTCTGTTCGGTCTGGCTGAGGCTGAGAACTCCATTTACCTGGTGGGAGGAAAAGAGCTGAAGGAGGGAGAACGTGCACTAGATTCTGTTATGATCTACGACAGACAGTGAGTACAATCAGGAGATATCACAACATGTAGCTGACTTGTTGCCTTACTGATCAGGCATTGCAGGCAGCGTTTACACACAAAGGTATATCCCAAAACTGATTTCAGACAGTTCTGGAACAGTTTCGTAGCTAAGGCAGTATAACAGTCTCCTGTCAGATGTCATGAAGACATCTAGGAGATGTCTGTAAGATGTTTATGGTTTAGAATGTATGTAAAACTGCTCTTTCTAAGATGTTTATCAGATGTATTTACACAGATGTTTTCCAGATCTTTAGCAGACATCTTACAGACGTACATGTGCTATGGTCTATGACAAAATAGAGATATCTTTGGTTATAGCTAATCGAATATTTAATTACTACAATATTAATTTCTTACTAGAAATTAAATCAAAAGGTGGTCAAAAACACAAGCTGACCACCAACCACAACTTTCAGATGCAACGTTTATTTTTTAGCTAAACTGTCACAGAATCAAACATTGGGGGATATCATAGGCAGCAAAGGCAGATACATCATACGCAGCCTTTAAAAATTGAAGGTATCCCAGTAGAGAGGATGTGACATCATCATGTCCCTTGATGCCTCCATAGCTCTGTATGCTGCCTGCGGATGCAGCATTTTTCAGATTTCAGAAGTTACTATAATACAGCCATTAGGCTGCTCTTACTTGCTGTGCCACTTCAAAAAAAAACAAATATATATTCTTTCTTTATGTATATACCTCACAATCATGTCTTTCTTCATGTTTATCCAGATCATAAGCCTTATGGTTTGAAATTGATAAGTAACTTAAAGAGAGAAAAGTTTTTCCCTCTCATATTTCTCTAAAAGTTTTTGGTAGATCTTGAGATTGTTTATACCTCTCCAAGTCAGTCCTAGCAATACCATTAGCCCCTGTTCAACAGGATGTTGTTTGATTTGGTTGAATGTTGATTTCTTTTCATTGATAATTTCATCATCACACAGGTCATTCAAATGGGGAGAGTCGGACCCTCTTCCATATGCAGTTTATGGACATGGAATTGTTTCACACAAAGGGCTGGTTTATGTGATAGGTGGAAAAACTGAGAGCAAGTGAGTGAAGAACCTGATTTTATCCTAATTTACAAACACATACTGTAATGCCTGGTTGTCCTGAGTTTTCATAACCGCATGACTTGAAATGTCATCATGCAGGAAATGCTTGAAGAGAGTGTGTGTCTATGACCCCACTAAATTTGAATGGAAGGATCTGGCACCCCTGAAAACTGCCCGCTCGCTGTTCGGCACTGCTGTTCACAAAAACAAAATCTATGTGGTGACTGGAGTCACTGATAACGGCCTGACTAGCAGTGTGGAGGTCTATGACATCGCCAGCAACTCGTACGTGACACTCTTTTATCATATTATGTGTACATTACAAGCTCATGAGTAATGCAAGTTGCTCACTTGTGTGTCTCCTGCTTAGCTGGTCAGAGTTTGTAGAGTTCCCTCAGGAGAGGAGCTCTCTTAACCTGATTGAACTGGGCGGCTGCTTGTATGCTGTGGGGGGGTTTGCTATGATGCCCAAAGAGACCACCGAAAAACTGGAGCCCACTGAAATGAACGACATATGGAAGTGAGTATTTAGGGTAAACTCGAACTGGTTTAATGAGATTTATTGAGCAAAGGAAACTTGGTCATATATTTGACACAATGAGACATGAGGTTTGAACTTGCGATTTGCCTGACAGGTTTGATGAGGAGGAGAACTGTTGGAACGGGATCCTGAGGGAGATCCGTTATGCTGCAGGGGCCACAGTTCTTGGGGTGCGTTTGAACACCTTGAGACTCACAAAGATGTGATCTACAGCTGTCATCTATAGACAAATTACACATAAAACAATGCCACCCACATTTTCATAAACCAGCAATACATATATTCCATTGAATCATAATGAACATAACAGACCTAGCTTGCTTAATGTAAATTTAATTTGTTTGTGATAGATCTTAAGGTATATACTGTAATAGATCAATGTTTTATATTCAAGTTGTTATGAATTTCACTGGGTCATTGTATAGAAGATCTTAGTATGATGCAAATAGTCTATAAAAGACATTCTGCTGTTCCAAGAAAAGGTTGGAGACAAATAAAAGACCCTCTGTTTTTTCAAAAGAATGCTTTGTTAGTCATTGTTGAATAATTTGACCTTATTTAAATGTCCATGTACATTGATTTCTATCATTCTATTATGTTATTTTAGATGACAGCTTAACATTTTGCAATTATGACCAAGTGCAATGTTCCTATATTTTAAAAAAAAGAGATAAATGAATGGCAATGACTGAACAATAATCTAATATACTGTAGACAATGACCAAACTAAATGAAAACACTAACAACATAACAGTTGTCTGTAGTAATGTCAGTGCACATGTTGCCGTACACCCTCCAAAGCCAAACGAAAATAAAAATAAGAAGTTAAGATGAAGGTATTCAAGTGTTATTTTATATTATATATGCCATCTTTTTTGTGTTGATACGAATGTTGACTTTCATGATGGATCTACACAGGTTTTTTTCTTTCTTTCTTTTCATCATGACTAATAGACAGCTGACACACTGACACAAACACACTGGAATAAAGAGATCTGAACACCTCTCAGGTTTTGGAACACAGACCAAAATATTCTTAATTACATCAACAGAAATCTGCAGAAATAAGATTGTAATACCCAATTCATTAAAAAAAATACCAAAAATACTGCTGTGTAAAAACATTTAAAGATCGGAGACTATAAGATTCTTGTCTACAAAAATTACCAGTTAAAAACAATAAAAAATATATATTTTAATTCAGAAGATACAACATTAGAGTCTGCATGAGACTGTGAGAAGTGGGTGTATATTAAATAGTGGAGAATAAATGATTTTTTTCATTAATAATATAATACGTTATCTAATAATTCACCTGTTAAAGGGGTTCTGTAGTTTTTATGACCTATAATAACAGCAAGTTTTACCTAAACACATTCATGAATTTGAACATTACCAAAAACACAAAACCTCAAGTTTTTTTTTGAGGCTTTGTAACAAAACAAATGAGCCATAAACGTATTGACTCATAAACTTACCAGCTTTTAAAAACATACAGATTATAGTTATTAATGCTTCTGAAAACAATAAACAAACACAAAAAAATATGTCCTAACAGAAATGATAAAACTATCACAAAATGTAAAGACTAAACCAACACTTATGAAACTCTTCACACCATCAAGCCAGTAAAATAAAGTGCCAGACTGCACATTTCCACCACCGACAAAACTTGCATTATTTACTCATGAATTCTCCATATATCAGGTCATCACCCCAAACACAAATAGTACTTATGGACAAACTTTGACATAAAATAAAGCATCTAAGACCAATAAAATGTAAACTGAAAGCTATATAAACCGAATATGCTTTTGATTTATTCTGTAAATATACTGTACATAAAAGCATATATGTATTACATTTAGTATTCTACATCTGGGTAATAGTTTTAGTATATTACTTAATACTTTTTGCCTAACTAGGGTTTATCATAGCACAGAGGACTCTTGTCAACATCTGAGATGGGAATGGAAGGGATATTAGAATGAGTATTAGAACATCAGAGAATATGACATATGCAAACAAATCAAGGCTAACATGAAATCCCACATTCTTTGCTACATAAAAACCTCTGCATCACAAAGAAACATGATATTATGATAATACAGAGCAGTAGTTACAGGTTCCTGGAGTCTGTCCTTCCAATGGAGTAGAGTGGCGTAAGGGAACGCAGCTGAGAATGTGACGGACCCCCATCCACTGAGTGGAGAACAGATGATGGAAAAGAGACTATGCCATGCAGATGTGGGCTGATATCTCTCAGTGTTTCCATCCCGACCGGCAGTTCTTGATTTGTAACAGCTTCCGTTTGATTGGATATAGCGGAGGAGTCCAGCAGTGGAGGGTTCCTGACCTGGGAACACTTCTCTCGGTGAGCTTTCAGCATGTTGGAGAAGCGGAAACGCTGGCCACACGCTTCACAAGGGTAAGGCTTCTCTCCCGTGTGCGTGCGCCGGTGCCGCTTCATATTGGGTCGACTCGTGAAGCTTTTCCCACAGATCTCACATATATACGGTTTCTCTCCTAAAAAGAAACTGCAGACCTCTTAGACTGACTGTAAAAAAGTTTTCAAAATGCTGTACATGTGTAAGAGCATCTCACCTGTGTGCGTCTTCATGTGTTCATCAAAATACTGTTTCATACTGAAGTCCTTCCCACACCACTGACACATAAACTGCTTGTGTCCGATGTGGATGCTCATGTGAGAGCGCAGTTGGTACTTATACTGAAAACGCTCACTGCAGACCTAAAGAACAAGGAGTGGACAAATTTAAAACATGGCCAACAATTAATAACTGATATTATAAAACAGACTGTTCTGGTCCTGGATACAGATTGTCCAATTCAGCTGTGCTAAAATGCGCAATGTTCACCTGGATATAGTTTATTATCACTGTGAAGAAATACTAAAGATAGAATAACTTTCTATTATTGTATATAATAATAATAATAATAAGAGTAATACATGCACATGACATGCAGGAAAAAAAGTCAATCATTCGCACAATTTACGAATTCATTCCCTCGGTTTACTAAATCTTGCAGATGATTTGTTATTTCGTTCCCTCAATTTGCTAAATCATGCACACGATTTACTAATTTGTTCCCGCAATTTATTAAATCTTGCGGATGATTTTCTATTTTGATCCCTCGATTTGCTCAATCGTGCACACGATTTACTAATTTGTTTCCGCGATTTACTAAATCTTGCAGATGATTCTGTTTCGTTCCCTCGATTTGCTAAACCATCGTCCACATGATTTACTAAATCTTGTGGACGATCTTCTATTTTGTTCCTTCAAATTGCTAAATTGTGCGCACGATTTACCAATTCGTTCCCGCGACTTACTTAATCTTGAGAACAATTTTCTATTTCATTCCCTCAATTTGCTAAACCATCGTCCACAAGATTTAGTAAATCGCGGGAATGAATTAGTAAATTGTGTGCACGATTTAGCCTCCTATTTTTTTCCTGCATGTCATGTGCAGGGCTCTGTAGAGTAAAAATAATAGATTAAAATTAATCTTGTAATTTTAAGAATTTATATTGAAAATGTTCAAATGAAGATCTCGATTACTGTGAAAAACTATACTTATGTCCTATTGTTTACATACATCAGGGACTATATCCAAATACTTTAGAGGTACTTTTGATGTAGCAAAGCACCTGGGGTTTTATGTTTTTTTTTGTTTTTTTTCATACGCCATATTCTCTGGTGTTCTTATATTCATTGAAATATCCCTTCCATCCCTATATCAAATATTGACTGTGATATGATATAAGTTAGTATTAAGTAAAATTAACTAAACTATTAGAAAATTACTGGAAGGGGACTTTGCTAAATCTAATAGTGAAAAAAATGAGACAATGAATTTGCTCAAAATATTAAAATTGTTTTAAAAAGCCAATAATGAAAATAGTCGCAGCTTGTCCTACTTTATTGCTTATTGTTTTCATACCTCACACTGGAAAGGCTTCTCTCCTGAATGTTGGAGAGAGTGGACCTTCAGAGACATGCTCCTTTTAAAAGACTTGCCACATGTCTCACAGGTAAATGGCATCTCTTTTGTGTGGGCTAAAGACATGAAGAACAAGTAAGAAATTAGTCAAAGCTTACTGTTTACAGAATGGGAGAGACTGCGATTAAAGATTTGAGAGTGAAAATGGCACTAACACAACTCACCGACCATGTGTTTGCGTACATGAGCCATTGTGTAGAATTTCTTCTCACAGATCTCACAAGTGTACTTCTTCTCAGCATAGCCATGAACAATCTTATTGTGCTCATGGAGCGACCAGAGCTTCCTGAAAGCTTTTCCACAAGTTAGACACTACAAAATGAGACAAACACCAGTAAAAACATTCATTCTTTCAAATACAAACATGTCTACTTGCATAAAAGACACCATGAAATCACAATTCTTTATGGAATATTGCAGTGTTTATAATAAATTATTTATCAGTGCGCATCATTATTTTTTTTTAAATTCATGTGTCCTTGTAAACGAGGACGGGACAAGCTGTCACTCACATGAGATCACAACCATCCAATTATCCAATCAATTCCCAATGGACAAAATCGAGTCACGCCCAACATTTTTCCTGGTTTGAGAAGCTATTTCACTTGGATACAAGTCACAATAGGGAAGAAAAGACTATCGTAACTTCTGTTTCATGCTGACTTTAACATTTGTGTTTGCCTGTGTTTGAATGTTCCTGTGACAAACACACATTTCCACAATGAAGAAAAGAAAAAAATCTTTTAAAAATCTAGTACATAAATATGTACTCTCTGTATTTATGTTGGTTTAATATGGTTTTAGACCATTTTCAAGATGAGTATAAGACTTTAATAATTATTTTCAAACATATATATATATATATATATATATATATATATATATATATATATATAAAATATGTTTGAAAATAATTATTAAAGTCTTATATTATAATATATATATTATATATATATACACACACAAACATTTTTTACAACCTAAACTTGTCTTGTCATAAAAAGGTAAAATTATCTGATATGTTAATTTTATTTTTATTTATTTATTTTTTGGGGGGTCATGCACCACTTGACTTTGATTTGGCAGACAAAAGTTGCTCAAATTTGAAGCAGTTTAATGTTGGTTTTTTCCCCCAAGAAAAATAATAAAAAGACAAACTACATTTTCCGTTCAAGAATTTCATTCTTTTAATTAGGCATTTTCTTCATCATGATATCAGGACAGTTTTATTACCCTGACATTTTAGACTTCATGCCCCCATTAAAAAAATAATAATATGGAATATAAATAAATCATATAAAAAATTAATACAGATATTAAAAGCATGTTCATCATAGAAGAGGTGTATTTAAGCCACTGTATATATAAAAGTTATTTTTAAATGTATTTTGAATAAATTAACAGAAAATCCCACCTGTATGCTCTTCTCACAGTCGGTCTGCTGATGCAGCAGTAGCTCACTTTCCAGAAGGAAGCGTTTTCCACACCTGTCACAGATATGCATGCGGTTATGTGTCACGTTCATGTGTTTCTCCAGGTACCAGCGGTTGTTGAACGTCTTGGGGCACCTCACACAGGTGAAGCTCTGAAACTTCAAGCTATCCTGGTCCAGACGCTCCTCCCCGGTCCCACCATGAGCCGTCTCTTGCCTCACTCTCACACTGCTTTTCTTGGAGACCACAGCTAAAGCATCATCAGAGGCCTGGGTTTGTCGTAGTGGTCTTTCAGATATGAATACAGGTAATGTGTGGTCACCTTCCTCTTCACTGGTGCCTTCAAGTCTCATATCATCATCATCATCATCTTCTTCTTCACTTTGCTCACCTTCCTCTTCCCCCTCCTCCAAGGCCACATTGTTTCTTGGTTCCTCAACAGTCTCATCACTCCTCCTTCCTTTTCCAGGAAGTTGTTGTGCTGAGGGTGACTGAGCTGCTGCATTGCCCTCTAAACCTTTGGACACATTAAGGGTCTGGTTGTTCAAATTCAACTCAACAATTATTTGCTCTCTGTTAAATGAATCAAGTTCTTCAGAGTCCTTTAGATTTCCAGTTTCCTTCCCTTCTACTTTATAAGTGCCTACTTGCACTTGACGCCCATCACCAACTTGAACAGCATATGAGTTCTCTTCACTTTTCCCTCCATAGATTCTGGCACAGGTGGGGTCCTTCTCTTGCTTGATCTCCATGTGAAAGTTGGAGTTTACTGAGGTGCTGTTGCTCCAGCTCTGAGCACTGACTTCCTGTTTGGCTTGGTCCACACCGGGACTGATTTCCAGCGAGCCTCTAGTAAGGAGTTCACTGCAAGAAGTGGCAATGTTGTTCATCTGGAGCACCGTGGCAGCTTTGAGCACATCGTGGGCATTGCAGCTGGAGACCAGCAGCTTGGATGTATAGATGAAGTTGAGGATTTGCTGCAGGCCTTGAGGCTGGAGGGCCTCCAGAGAGAGCTCCACACGCCGCAGCTCCTTACTTGACGCAAAGAGTGAGTGGAAGAAGGGGCTGTAGGCTGCTAGGACACCCTTGTGGGCCTGGAACTGGAAAGAAGTCTGGTGCTGCAGGAGGACGATGTCCACATCACATAGATCAGGTTGGAACAGACGTTGCTTGTTCAGCCTGTCCATTAAGAAGGTGCAGTGAAGGGCCTCGTCCTCGATGAGGGAGAACTCTGCAGATGGGTGCTCAGCAGTTTTCTCCACTATGAGCTACAACAGAGCATCAGATTTAAATGAGATGCAAATCAACTTCAGGTTTTAAATAGTAGTTTAAATGTCATTTTAAAGGCAGCTGTTAAGCATATTATACATATTTTAAAATTATATATACACTGTAATGTGTATTATTAATGTCATTGTGTAGCTTTTTGCATATTTTATAAAAAACAAAAAAACATTACATATATACATATAAACATTACACGACGCGAAGCGGAGCAACTTTCATGAAGTAAACTTTCATTAAAAGCCTTGCTTCCGCCGGAAAAAATAGTCCCTGACCGTGAACAGCAACAGAAGTTACATTTTCACGCCATTAGATAGCGGCAAAGACTGTCTTTATGAGTGTGTCAGTCAGTAGTGAAGACTTTTATATTAAAAAGACTGAATTGTTGTGAACACAGAACAAGAAGCTTTGATGCTCTGTCAGTCACGGGAAAACCCCTTAAATGTCAAAAGGACAAGATAATACATCGGACATTTAAACATTTTATTATGAACTTAGGTCTGACCTGAAGGAAAATGCTAAATCTGAATGCAGAAAATAAACTCGCTCAATCAATTTTTTTCTAACAATACTCTTCTACATAATACAGTAAGCTTCAATAAACAATATAAACGGAGAACATACAGTTTATGTTGCTTAGAGTAGTTGCTAAGGGTGTTGTGTAGTGATACACAGAATCGTTGGGTGAAGCAGTCATAGCCGTGTTTTATCATGAATAAAACAGCTATTGACCAATCAGGATCAAGGACAGGAACTAACTGTTTATACATATTATATATATATGCCATAATATAATTATCCACATAAGCAGTGATATATGAAATATTACATTATATAAATAATATTTTGACCTAAATAAGACCTAAAACATTTTTTTTATAATGTCAAGCTTGTTATTTTTCCTCATAATGTATAACTGATTTTATATGTATATATATATATATATATATATATATATATATATATATATACACACACACACACGTTCTACCAATACTACTTGATATACCAATATTGTTGCAAACAGACAACATTGCTGATTATGCTGCAGTATTGTCATAAACTGGACCAGGTACTTTGTATTAAAATTAGATCAGATGCTTGGATAACATTTACATCAGCATCTTATCAAAAAGTCGCAAAAAGTTGTTGAAGCTCTCCACAGATGTGGTAACTGCATGATGGCAGCTCATCTGTATGACAAGCACATCATCACTCAGATGTGACTAATATGATTCTACAGGCCTAATAAACATCAAAGATATGCAGGTAACAGTCAGAGAAAGGGTCTTACAACCATGGTGATTCAGTGGTCTCTGCCTCGAAGGAGTACCGTCTCCCCTCCTTCGCATTTCAGTGCTTCGTTTTCATGAAAATAGCCATCATTTATATCCCCATTGTGCTCTTCTGTTTAGACATCTGTCCTTTTTCGCCATGTCCGCATGTAGAAGGGCTCGCACTCTCAACCAGGGGAGTGATGATGATTGGAGGTCGAAAATCATATGGGTCGTTTTGTCTGGAGCTTTAAAGCGACAGGGACGTGATTAAAGAAGGGGAATTCACAATCCGCATCTTTCGACGCATATTATGATTACAAGTGGTAAGAAAACATTTTTTAATGTCTTCAAACGGTTTCCTTGAGCACCTGGCGCCAGCTGCACAGTCATAACAGCAGAGCCCATGGCAGCGGGGTCAGCGAGTCCACAGCGGAGTTAACCGGTTCACCGAAGACAGCGTGTAACAGTTGCAGAGCGCCACAGTGGCCACGAGGTGTCGCTAGAACACAGCTTTTGTTAGACGATCTTAATCGAAATAATCGTTGCACATTTTTGTCTACATTCTATTTGATATTTTGACATCTTACTCTTAAAGTCATAAGGCCTAAAATATTTTATATCATAGGCTACCACTGATCATGAAACACTTTCAACAAGTTGAAACAACAATTAGATCAAAATCTACTCTGACAGTAAACAGTGGAAAGCGGCATTATGCAATATAGGTAATTTGAAATGTATCTTTGCTGAGTGCATTATTTACAGCTTATTTTTATTAATGAGTTTTTTTTGTAGTTTAAAGGGTTAGTTCACCCAAAAATTAAAATTATCCCATGATTTACTCACCCCCAAACCATCCTAGGTGTATATGATTATCTTCTTTCAGACGAACACAATCAGAGATATATTTAAAAAATATTCTTAGTACTCCAAGGTTTATAATGGTTGTGAATGGGGGCCGCGTTTTGAAGTAAAAAATAATGCATCCATCCATAATAAAGTAATCCATTAGAATCAAGGAGGTGGATCTGGCTGCAGACCCTTAAGGCTGATTTATACTTCTGCGTCGACTGTACGCCGTATTGTACCACGCGTAGCCTACGACGTACCCTGACGTGCACCTCTTCAAACATGTAACAACGCGTCAATTCTACGCCGACCGCAAGCGCTGTGATTGGTCTGTTAGAACCCCTCCCACACGGGTAAAAAAAACTGGCGCGGAGCAATAGAAGAGCGAGCGTTTTCTACTTCCATAAGAATGAAATACGCTGTGTTTCAGGGGACACATGCAGTCAAACTGCAACAAAAGTCGTTACCTATTTTCCGCTTCACTGCCGTTTCTATTTGTAAGCTAGTGATGTCCGGTTCGCGAACTAATCGTTCGTTTGAACCGGTCGAACCAGTTCACCCAATCGGACTGAATCGTTCGAAACAGTCGAATCTCCAGTAAGCAAACACTAATCCACAAATTACTAAAGTTACTCACTTTTTGACATGCCTGACACTCGCTCTGACACAAAATAAACCAAAATCCCGGAGTTATTCAGTTACTTCAACAGTACACTGACTTTACCGATGAGCTGATGATACTGCGCATGCGTGATTCAGCGTGTGATCTGAAGCTACAGAACAGTCTGCAGCCAGACACTATTGGAGGGTCGACCATACACAGAATTGAACCGTGAAGCTTACTGTTGGTGCTGCCATCTCAATTAGAGCTAGGTAACCGGTAATACATGACGAAAGATTAAAAGACTTACAACTTAGACATTATTTGGCGTTTAGCCTGCACACCCGCACAAGAGAGCAGCGGCCATTTTATTAATGATTGCACACTTGTGTATGTTACTCCACTCACTTCATGAAAATAGATCACAGTCAGTTAGAGAACATATACAATTACATAAGTCAACACTTACAATACTCCTACATCCTGCGTCATACATCGTGTCAGAGGATTAGCCTACTCGTTTGGCGCAAATCGACTTGCGCATTCTGCGTATGGTAATCCGCCGGAAACTAGATATTTGAATTTATAAATATGGATATTTTTCTTACGCATCGCTTCGCTTCAGAAGGCCTTTATTAACCCTATGGAGCCGTATGGATTTACACCTAGAATGGCTTGAGGGTGAGTAAATCATGGAATAATTTTTTGGTGAACTATCCCTTTAACCCTTTAGGCCTATTCAAGATTGTGAATTCTCTTTTTAAATGATCTAGGTTTTTTTTTTTTTTTCTTTCTTTTTTTTTTCTTAAAGATAAAAAAATCCCCAGAAATTTAGTCCCAAGGGGGTAATTAATAATGCATTTGTCCTGTGAAACATCTATAAAAAAAATTTTTTTTAAATCAACCCATGTAATCATAACCTATATTTGAGATTGTACTAACCCCCTAAATATAAAACATTAAACTAAATGCCATAAAGCCATGCACATAATCCTTAAATCTACAAATATACAATCTACAATACCTTATTTAGTGCGATACAATAATCCTGCTTTCTATTGTTAAGGTTTCTTTTAAATAATGTAACTCTTTGTCTTTGGTGTTGTTAACATGCATAAGTTCAGAGTGTGTGCTGTGATGGACTGTAACACTAGCTCAGCTGTAACCCATTTAGCGTTAAACTATCAAAAAGATAAGAATCGTTAGACACCAAAAAGGTCCCCACAACATGGTGTAAGAGGAAGGTTGTAAATATTAGTGATTTTCGAACTTTATGAGTAAGCTTATGTAATTCACAAATATCCATAAATCACAGGGACTATAAAAACTGATGTCGGTAAAGGGCATCTAATAAGCCTCTCAAACAAAGATGTTTGTATATGCCATATAGACTTTAAACATTCCATTTGTGAAGTACAGTAGTTGAGGCTTTTGTTATAAGAAGGGGTTTCATGCTTTCATTAATATTTATATCTACCTAATTAACATGGTGTGATTCTAGGCTTAGATTCCAGCCCTCCCCCCATGGGAGTCTATTCATTTCAATGAAATCCTCAGGAGTCACTGCCTCCTGTTGGCTCATCTGCTCACAATAAAAAAATAAAATTTTGTTTATGTATTGGAGATCTCGCTGTAATTTTAAACCAGGCTTGGCCATGCTGAGCTAATCTGTCTGGTGGGACATTAGCAAGCTCACTGGTATTCAAACATCGAAAACGTTATATCTAGAGTTACACAAAGGGATAAGGAGAGAGAGAGAGTTATGAGAATAATTTAAGAAGGGATTTGGTAGATAAATAAATGACAGATGTGTTTCAGACGGGAGGTAAACAAAGATGAGATCTCTCTCACCATTCACTTGTTCTGGTTTCTCTCACTCCTCCATCATTCTTGCTCAAGATTTAATTGTCATCCTAACAGTGATGTCTCTAGCATGCGCTTGCAAATTTCTTTTTTAAACTTCAGGAGAAATCTAAATTTCACAATAAATTAAAACAAAGCATGTGCTATTGTGGTTGATTTAGGTAGAATTAGTACAATGTGTTTAGTTTGTTTTGGAAACAAATTTTCCTATCAGAAACAAAATTTTCCTTTCTTCCTTCCTTCCTTGTGTTTATATTATATATATAACCTTTGAAGACAATTACCTATCAATGCTAATTAAAATTGCTTATTGGTGATGTTAATGATAGTTAAAAACTAAAAATAAATCATTAATAGGAAAGCCTATTAAGATCTAATGTTGAAATAAAAAAATTATACTTTCTATGACAACATCCACAATACACTTTAAAAAAAAAACAAAAAAACAAAACAGCAACAACACTTATAGCGACATTTTCTCTTAAATGTACATCTTATTCACTAAGGTATAAGAACTGTGCATGCAAACATGCAGGAGCATTATCATGTCAGCAACTATGACTAACAATATGCACTTTTGACAGCTAAAAAGATTTTGGACTAAATATCCTCTTTAGAAAGACCAATCTCATAAAAATGCATCTCATACAACTGTCTTTTTTGCAACAGTGCACAGTTACACAACCCATGTACATTTAAACATAGAACTATACAATAACACTATAAATCACTATCATAAAAATATAGAACAATGCACTATACTTCAGCTGCACAAGCAAACTTGCGTTTATGACTCAATTAAGAGTGTTTGTCCACATGTACACAGACACGCAAGCACGAGACACACATGGAAAGGGTGCAAAAACAGGATTGTAGCAGAATGTCAGACTGTCTAAATCACATTCTTTTTTTTCCTGGAATAAGGAAGGAGATAAAAATAAAACCTGGTCACTAGGGCCTAAAAGGTCACCATTTAGCTGTACAGATTATTAAGAGTCTGAGAAAACTTGAGCAGCATAATGGGGGCAGGGGAAATGCCTGTGGTGTTGTGCACAAAAATAAGGCAATGGATGGGGACCACAAAAACACTCTGATCGCATCCTTGTCCTAAAATCAGCGTCCCATGCTGTCCAGAGTCAGTAGTTTGATGACACACAATCAAACGTCAAAGAGTCCATTTTACTTGCATATTTCTCTCCTAATCGATGTGTTTGGAATGATGGCTATGAAGATAGATCACATGCCAAACCATCACCATAAGCCTTGCACTGCATGGTTTCCCCTCATGTTCCTGCTGAGCAGTGAGATGTGCAGTTCCTACAGGAATGACGGCGGAGCTGCAATCTGCAGATGATGGAGGTGGTCCGGGTGACAGCCTTTCTGTGCGTGTACATCACAGATTCATTGGTTTCTGTGTCCCGTTATAAACGGAGCATCACTTGGCACTCAGACGGTGGAGCAATCATCTTGGCAGGCGGAAGCACGAGGTGTGCTGGGGCTGCATTTCGTCATCATGGTGATTTGGGAGCTGAAGTTGAGGCCGTTGCTTGCAATTGAGGGCTGATGGTACTTGGTATCCGCTCCCAGAAATCTCTGCATGTGCCACCGCCTCCACTTTCGTTTAATCTCAGACTGAACCTGGACAGTGTGTAAATGAGGTCAGGGGAGAAAAAATTCAGTCATTTGTTTCCAAACATTCGACTGGTAGTGTAACTGGTTTAATAATGCATAAATCAAAATTCTGATAATATTACCTCTCCATTTAGAAAACAGTACAGGACAGCCACACAAAATCCCTGAAGAAAAAAAGAGGACAATAAGGGGCGAATTTTTAGTCACAGTTAAATATTTTACAGGTTTAATTTAGCAACAAACATTTCGAAAGACTGGAAACTTTTTTCCTTTTTTTCCCTTCCCCAATTTATCTAAAGATTTCCAAAAATCAGGGAAAATAATAATGTAATAATTAATAATGCACATAAATAAATATATATTAAAATATTATATATAATTAAAATATTAGAATATTAAATATATATATATATACACACACACATATTTTAAATAATATAATTGTATTATTTTATTCCATTTAATTCCAGCAATTCTGATCATATCAATTTAGACATGTTTATGCTGTTCTAATCAGATTCAGTTTTAATTATAAATCAAATGAATGAAACCACCATCTTCTTCCACAAAAAGCAATGGTTATATTTATATTTCAACCGATTTGAGTGAAGTATTTAAGGGCATTTTTGTATATCCTCAATCGACCTTTTCATCTAGCTGCATAACAAACATGGAGGGAATAAATATCACTAGGCATGTCTGGGGTTGAGGCAAGCTGGCAGATCCCACAGTGAGTCTATTGCTGTGGCCAATCTTAGTATTCTATTGGCATTTAAGGAATCCAAACTAGATAAGCAATTGCTTATAGAAGAATACAGCTGTGGGTAAAAACATATTTCAGTCCCCTGCTGCCTACCTGAAAGGACCCCAGGATCAAGTCAAACACCAGACGAACATAAGACTCGATGTGACGAGGCATAAAGGCAAAGATTATATAGTTTATTCCAAACAAGGGAATCAAAAGTAGAGTTGATTTCGCAAGTCTCCTGTAAATCAAAAGAAACGGCATGTGTTGGAATACTTTTGTGTTTATATTGTGCATGGAAGAATATGGTGTCTATGGTTTAACACAAAAACTCACGAGTATTGGTGCGATTCATTTCTCCCAATATCCCGGCAACTGATTTTTTGACGAAGTATCCGTATGATACAAATGAAGAGAATAAAGTTCATCTAGAAAAAAACAATATAAACATTAGGACCTATTTGAAATATTTCATTCACCACTTGCCATATTAATTTATATTATATTGCCCTATTAGAATTTCCTGCTGTACGGTCACTCACCAGTATCGTTATCAACGTAGGGGTTTTTATAATCCACCACAGATCATCGTCAATAAAATCCCAGCATCTGTTACAAGGAAATAATAGCTGTAAAATGAAGCTACAGTAATGGAGCAAATCATTTGGTTTCTGCAAGTAAAATACTCATTCATTTTCTGCACAGAGAAATTTATTTTCAGCAGTGCTGTATAAAGCATTTAAGACAGATCTACCTTGCTACAAGGTTGTTACTGCATGTGATGGTGGCGAACTCCGGTCCTGGAGTCCTGAGTCCAGAGTTTAGCTCCAACCCAGCTAAAAACTCACCTGCCTGTAGCCTTCTGACAACCTTTCAAACCTTGATTAGCTTGTTTAGGTGTGTTTGATTAGGGTTGGAGCTGAACTCTGCAGTACTGTGGCTCTCCAGGACCGAGCTTAGCCACCCTTGTATAGACCTTATGCGCCAGAGAAGCGTGCAGCCATCTTTAAAATTTCGTCCTTGAACTTCCATTTTTGCAGTAGATCTGTTTATTCCTATGGCATTGCTGTCGAAGAGTAATTAGCTGATGAAGTGGATTTACTTATTGTGGAGTTGACGAAAGTTATCATGAACATTGTAATGTTTGAAGCGGATGTCATAAATGTCAGTAGACCGGGAAGTTTTTAAAACGAGCGGTTCATTCAGAAATCCGCAAGATCTTACCTTCATGCTGTGGAAATACAAACGAAAAGGGGCGAGGCTACATAAGGTCTTTATGCTTCTGTCAGGGCTTGAAGTGGAAAAATAAAGTGCTGGTACTCCTGATGCTTGGTTCAAGGCACGTTCCTGAAGAAGGGAGGGTGTGGGGGGCTTCAGTACGTGCAATACGTGCAAAAGGAAAACTGGCGGTACGCTAAATGTAATTTAGCCCATTTCAAGCACTGGCTTCTGTAGAAGCTGTATATACTGTAAACACAAATGATTTCAACTTTTTTAAAAAAAACACTGTATTTAATAGTCAAATGTTTTGGTAAACTACACTACCCCCAATCCTGAAGAGTTATAAGTCATTGTTAGCATGGAAACATTTGGTGCAGTTAAATTCTTAACTAGAAATTAAAAGTTTACTTTACTCTTTGTTAAATAAATGTTTCAACGTATGTTGCACTCCACAATCTACATGTAGATTTAATGCAAAAACAAAGAAATACATTGCCATATTTAAAAAAAAAAAAAAAAAGAAGAAGAAAATATCCACATAAAATTTTTTCAAAAGTCTCCTCCTATGAGCTCTGTTCTAAATATAGACTACTGACCTCCATAATGGCACGTCATTTATCATCAAAGAACAGCCTTGTGTGAAATTTACAGTATCAGCTAATACTGTAGCTATCGGCAAAAGGAGTACAGAAGACAGAAATTCAACTGAGCTCATAAAAATAACATACTTTACTCAATTTTAATTGTTACTCTTAGGTAACAGGCTACAACAAGCAGAAGCCTTTTTTATATGGCTCCCATGAATGTGTACATTAAAATATCGGCAAGTAGCAAAGTGCTGTTCTGTGAACAAGCTCCATTTACTCACCCAATATCATGTAAATAAGCTTTTGTGATGCTCCAGATTGTTATGAAAACACCCGGAACTCCTGTAACACACATATCGTCTATGAATATTGTCAATATTTGAATTCATACGGTTTTGACATATGAAGGCATATTTACAGGGATTCTTTATTTAAAGGGTTAGTTCACCCAAAAATGAAATTTCTGTCATTAATTACTCACTGTCATGTCGTTTTGCACACAAAAAGTATTCTAGTCACTTCATAACATTAAGGTTGAACTACTGTAGTCACATGGACTATTTTCTTTCTGGGCCTTGAAAGTGGTAATAACATTGCAGTCTATGGGGAGGTCAGACTTGGATTTGGAACATGGGGGTGAGTAATTAATGACAGAAATTTCATTTTTGGGTGAACTAACCCTTTAATTGGCTAACACAATCAATAGGAATTCAATAAAACAAGTGGGATTGCCATTTAGCCTCAAATCTTAATTAATCCTGAGATACAAATCAGCGCCTGCTTATCGCATTTTAGAATCCTAAATGTAAAGAAATGTGATGTGAAACTTTTTCCAACACGATATAGTGACGTCAATGGAAAGGTTAATTGTTAAATCTCTAGTGTGTACATGCCCAAGGTCCTGTTGACTTTAGTGATCAATTTTTCATTCATAGTTGACAGGTGTTTCTCTCCTGTCATGAAGATTTACGAGACCGAGAGGCCATATATCTTAATATCACTGCCACTGATATATGTGTACACACGCACCCCATCCAATGAGAATATACCACCAGAAGTACTTCCTCTCAGAGAAGAAGGACACAGCCAGGAGAGCGTGCAGATACAGACCCTCCACCAGTAACCAGAAGAAACTGGCTATGACGCCATACTGGAAGAAAACCACCGCAGCCTTGCAGCCCACCTGTAAAATGCAGAGAGGATTTTGTTTAGAACTATTATGCACTTGTGTATATTATAACAGGAAATGTGGTCTTGCATGTTTACCATGTACTTAAACAAAGGGAATGCCTTTGTGCTGGTGTGTTCCATGCGCTAGGCGCTAGAAAACATTGTGCAATACTTCTAAAGAGGGGCGTTAAAAAGAGTGTAAACACATATAAAGAACTGCTGCATGCTGATCTATTAATGTTTGAAACTTGTAGTGCACTCACTGTTCAGATAAGTACTACATGTAATTATCACCTAGAAGTAATTACTGCAATAATTACACAGCCATAAACAATCTATATAGCGAATCCATTTTAATTAATGATAATATCTAAGCCTGATTCCTCTACGGGCCACTTAAATGTCAAACATGTTTTTGTGACCTTGCAAGGGTGTTTACAGAGGGGATACCGTGCCATCATGAGTGTTTGAGCACCCTGTTGGGACAGATGTGACATATTCTGTTGGCCAACAGCTGCGTCCAGACAGCTCAAAACACTCAGACCCAGATGAAGAGTGTTTATACAGGAAAACACACACAGAACACACTACTAAACCTTTATAAACACAGGCCTACAGAAATTCAAGCTTTCTAATAACCAAAGAGACTCTTTAAGTTATTAAGTTTAAGTTATTACTTCACAATTATTTATTTATTTATTTTAAATCCGAGCACAACATATGCTATTATTGACTATGAAAATGGCACCAGACAAGCCAAACATAACCATGATGCTAGGTAAATACAGCGCCGACCATATCCGGATGACGGAGGTAATTTACAAACTCTTCAAAGATCTTAAAAGGACTGCTCAAACACAGCTACGCCTCGCCTCAAAATGAGATTAAAGAGCACTTTACCAACCAGCATTTAAAGAGCAAACCTTATGACAAAACATTAGAGCAATTTACTACTGACAGTGTATTAATTGTGGAGTCTGTGCTGTTTGTTTCTTACGAGGAGAGAAAAAAAAAAAAAATCAATGCCATTCACCAGGTGCAGTTACATTCAGCTAGGAAAGCAGAAACACACCTATATAACCTAAAGAATGTACTTTATGTGGTTATATTCAAGTGAAAAATATGATTTAAAGTCACTAAATCAAACAGGCTTACATTGGGTTACACAAACAGAAGTCTTTTTTGTTAGTTCAGTTAAAAAAAAAGATCTTTAAGGTAACAGTTGCCTGTTAATACGTTTTACAGTGCACCAGGAAATATAACTGTAAATACAACTGGAATATCACATTTTATTACATGTTTCTCAGCAGTACTTCATTCTGCAGAATTCAGTGGTTTTAGGTTTTCAACAGTCAGGTCCTGAGCCGGAAGTAAAATTTTCTCCATAGGGGAATTGATTATTAATGATAACAACATGAAATCACCATGAAATCAAAATTGACAATTTTTTTTTTTTTTATGGAATGTTGCATTGTTAATTATAAATGATTTATCCATGCACATCATTATTCTTTATTTTAATTTATGTGCTCTCGTAATCTTTAATCAAAATAACTTTCCCTCCCTCTTGCAGCAACATCTCTTCTCTTTGATGCGTTTTTTTCTGTGTGAGGGCAGGACAACCTGTCACTTACATGACATCACAGCAAACCACAACCAATCAAGTCCCAACATACATTTTTTCTTGTTTTCTTGAAGCCGCTTCCTGGTATATACGTCACAATAGGCTAGTGCCTCAGTTACCAATTGTAAATTACCTTGGAGAACATCAGTATTAAAGGCACAGTATGTAAGTTTCACAGCTAGAAGTCGCTTATTCAAAACAATAACAAAGGTGTAGCTTGATGACGCAGTGAATAAGCGTGGAATCATGGGGGTTGTCCTCTTTACCTCCACAGCCAATGGAAAGCAAATCGACAGGACTCAGGCAGAAATCGTGTTTATGGATGAGCTAATGTATTAAAGTTTTATTAACACTACTGTGGTATGAAGCAGGGCGGAGACATTTTACGCTGCTGTTTTTATTATGCTTATATTAAAAACAGCATTTTAAAATATATTGTATGGTGGAAAAAATGCTCTGTTATTGTTACTACAAATAAAGCTCTTACTTATTTTGCTATGTTAGCCAGTTGACAAAAAAAAGTGTCGTCTCGAAGCATGGTAGTGTAGTGGGATTTTTTATTGTTTATCATTTATTCTCTTGATTGACAAGTTTTGATGCATTGCATACACTTGTTTTCTTTGTGTTTTGTGATAATTAAAGGTGCAATGTGTAAAATTTAGGATTTATTGACAGCTGAGTTAATTGATATAATATAACTATGTTTTCAGTGGTACATAAAGACCTTACATAATGAACCGTTATGTTTTTATTACCTTAGAATGAGCCATTACTATCACATACACCACGGGTCCCCTTACATGTCAAGTCGCCATTATGCGCGGGCATGTTTTTACAGCAGCCCTAAACGGACAAACACTCTACAGAGCGCGTTTAGTCACTATGTTGTTCTTCTAAATCGTTTGTGTTTTTAGAGGCAGCTTGCATCATCACTACATTGAATACGCACAAAGCAGTGGTAGTCGTCTAGTTTATTAGAAGCAGAGACCATTCTTTGTTAGAAGTAAGAAGAAACCTCATTGCTTCACACAAGCTACTCTCTGCTCTCTCAGATGACGACATGTCGGCCAGACGGTCACCGTAGCTTCTCCAAAAGGGAGGGGTGCAAGGGGTGTGCGCCGTTAGTTGCAGTTTGCAACCTCACCACTAGATGTCGCTAAACTGTACACACTGTACCTTTAAAACAGAAAAATATGAAAAATACATCATGTGCTGTTCTCTTTTAAGAAACACTTGTGAAAGTAAAATAAAAGAAGTGAATGTGTTTGTCTAGACAGCTTGAAGTTCAAGAGGGCATCTGCTAAGCTTTAGGCCCCTGTTTTTTTCACATTCTTCTGATCCTTAAATGGGAACATGTTTTATGATTGGTTTGGGGTAACAAGGAACAATAAGAGGGGTATATAAGGCAGCCCGCACTGGGTGTGGGCGTTCTTCTCTGTGGAACACCGTATCTGCATTGAATAACCTTCTTGCAAGAATAAAATCGACAAAGACATTTCTTGAGTGTTCGTTTCATTACATTCTCACTACTAAAGAATAAAGAATTTTTCCACAACAATACAAACTTGTTAACCTGAGTTAAATCGAGAAAACAAGACATTCAAACAATAAGACTGTACTGAGCTATATAACAGTTTCTCTTGATAAAAGGTATCCAAACAGTTGCTCATCTGTCTAATAAAACACATAATATATTTAAAAAAAACCCAAAAGCGTCTTTGGTGTTTCCATGATTTCAACAGAAGTAAAAGCGGAAATTGAGGGTACCGTGGATATGACGTCATTGACAGGCGACACAGTGACACGGGATGTTACACTGGTT